>CANSNZ010001471.1:1435000-2002500 GCA_947646795.1 Beta lomatogona
ATCCAAGTCATCCAACGGTCCTTAACCCTTAAATCTAACCCTAGTATATAAACCCCCTCTATTCTAGTCTCCCCCTCATTTCGCCACTTTATGAAACAATCCCTCTCTCTTTCTGAAAACCTCAGGACCTAATTTCTCAGCCTTCCTCTCGCTGAAAAAACCAAAAAACCTATCTGGATAATATCTAAACAAAGTAGCGTTCATTAGGAGATTCAAGATCCGTGGTAAACGCGCAATTTTTCGCAAGGAGATTTGAGATTTGAAGGAAATAGCGAGGTAAAGGTTTTAATTTATCAAAATAAAATTTCGCAACCAGATTAGTTTCTCAATTGCTCTAACTTTTTTTTGTTAGATCTGCTTTATGTGTGAATGGAGATTGGAGATTGAAGGAAAAAGCGAGGTAAATGTTTTAATTTATCAAAATAAAATATCGCAAGCAAGCAAGTTAGTTTCTCAATTGCTCTAATTTTTTTTTAGATATGCTTTATGTGTGAATGTGGGGTAATGTGCTGCTCCAGTTGGCAGATCTACTGGAATATCATGCTTTTCTGTCTTTGTCACGTTGTAATTATTTGAATATTTATCGGGTTTTCTTTTTATTTTTATTTTTCTTGATTTAATGCCCTTTTTCATGATTTATAGTTTTTGTTATGATTCCTGATAATTATGTTATTTTCCAATGATTTTATGCGTTTATGTTTATAGTTTTTGTTATGATTCCTGATATTTATGTTATTTTCTAATGATTTTATGCGTTTGTGTTTATGGTTTGTGTTAGGGTTTGTGTTTACTGATTAGGGTTTATGTTATTGCGTTAAATTCATTAGGTTTGTGTTAGGGTTTGTATTTATGCATTTCTTTATGCGTTTGTGCTTTTGGGTTTTTGTTTATGTTTTGGGTTTATGCTAGGGTTTTGGTTTAGGGTTTTCGATTTAGAATCTGAGTTTGTTTCTGGGTTTGTGTTTCTGGGGTTTGTTTGTGTTGGTCGTTTGTTTGTGTTCTGGGTATGTCGAGTTCTGTGTTTGTTGTGATTCTGGGGGGGTTTGTTTGTGTTTGGGTTTGTTGGGTTTGTTGGGTTTGTTGTGTTCTATGTTTGGGTTTGTTGTGTTCTGGGTTTGTTGTGTTCGGGTTTGTTGTGTACTGTGTCTGGGTTTGTTGTGTTTCTAGGGGGTTTGTTTGGGTTCGTTGTGTTCTGGGTTTGTTGTGTTATGTGTTTGGGTTTGTTGTGTTATGGGTTGTGTTCTGTGTTTGTTGTGTTCTGAGTTTGGTTTATTGTGTTCTGGGTTTGTGTTTTGGGTTGAGATGGACATATTGTCAATTTTTTGTCAATCTACATTCCACCCCATTTGGGAGCAAAATTTGTCTTGGGTTTGGGAGATGGATTTGAAATTTAGTTCAAAGTAGAGGCCGAAAGATAAGGGTGGGATGGCTCTTTTGTGAATTTAGGTGTCCTTCACATGTACTTTCCGGGTGAGATGGACAGATTGATAATGGTTGTCAATCTACATTCCAGCCCATTAGGGAGAAGTATTTGTCTTTGGTTTGGGAGAGGGGCTTCATTTTTTGAATTTATTGGTTTTGGACTACGGTGTTTCACATGTTTCCTTTTTGTTTCCCTCGTTTCTCCAACCTCTTCGCCGACCGAATTTAGTTTATTATGTTTTGTGATGATCCAATTTTGTCGAGAGGAGACGTTGGCTAAATGTGGTTGTTTGGTTTGTGCTCTGGAATTTTATTTTGAGATATGGAGAATTAGAGTTTTCAATTAGAGTTAAGTGCTTGATGATGAGATGAATGTTCATTCCCGAGAGCCGTAGTTGTTTTTCTTTATGTTTTTCTTTGTGTATTTTCTACCTGTTGCTGGCTTGCTGTTGTGCTGTGTTGTTTTGTGTTGTGCTGTCGCTGGTAATTGGGTATGATGTTGCTGATGTGCTGTTGGTGGTATGTTGTTGTTGTTGGTGGTCTGCGTTGTTCTTTGTTGGTGGTATGTTGTCTTTGTTGTTGGCCCATTAACGGTTTGACACCTCTAGTTACTGTAGTTAGTCAATACTTGTATATATTATTTAGATTAGTTACTCGTTTTGTTTTTTTTTTATTCTGTAGACAATATGAATATAATTATCTAATTCACTTGTCTCACTTCTGCTCTTTCAAAGATCCCAATGCAGTTGAGTTATTACTCTACTCACAAATGAAATATGCAAAGTAAATGTTCTGTAAAATATATATTCTTCTCCTTAATTACACTTTAAACCATATAAAAAGTAATCATCAAAAACTAAAATGTACTCCAGTTTATTAATTTGTCTAACACAAGATTGCTTCCCAACACAAGATTGGTGCTATTAGAAGAAATTGTCGAGAAAATGTATTCAAAGGCGTCAAAGATCGAAGCAAAGCACTAGAAGGTCTCGAAAATTGAGGCAACTCTAGATAAACTTCTCTACAGCTTCTGAGCTTCATAGCCTAACATGGGGAACCTCCAACAAGCAATATCGTCTCCTTTCCTAACACCTTTGATTCAGCCACAAAGTCCAGATGTTGAAGACCACCTACATCTCCTTTCCTAACACCTTTGGGAGATTCAGCCACAAAGTCCAGAGATCACCCATTATCTCCTTTCCTAACTCCTAACATCTTATCTAAAGGAAACAGTCAACTGTGGTATTCTTCATGTAAAACGAAAACTAGACATGGATGATAATAGTTTAGATAATCGCCCAAAGTAACATGGGTCATTACCTTAAACAAACTGACAATGGTTCTAAAATTGCGATTGTTTATTTTAACATTTATGTTGTCCTTGTTTATTTAATATGGAACTTGCTTTTAAAATTAGTGATGATTCCTAATCTCAAGTGATAACTAGACTGGAATATTACTACGTGATCAAAGTGACCCAACAATCACCATTGGTGTCTCTTAATTAGGAATGAATAGACATTATTGCATTGGATCGATTTAAGCACATGACCCAACACTTTAGGCTTAGAATACCATACGACTTAATGTGGAAAAGTAAATAATAGTTGGATTCCCATAGGTCATGTCCTAAGATATCATGGGTCATGTCCTTTTAAGTCTTAATTTTTTAAAAGGTCCTAATAAAAGGCTTAAAAGGCGTTACTAATTCTCAAATGACAATAGCCAATGTTTTAGGACATGACCGGTATGGCGTTGGACATAACCTAGGTCAATTTTCTTGGGAGAACAAACAAATCTCTCACATCAATAAAATATTTGTTACTTTAAGGACATGAGACAAGAAGATTAGCGCATAAACTATTACATGCTCAATAAAATATTGTTAACTTTAAGGTCTCAATATGGATGAAACCTCCTAACCATAGTGGTTCACCATGGGATAATAAGCCGATAAGGTACGAGGGATAATGACGTTATTGTATTTATTGGAATGATTTCTTCAGAAATAACAATTGAGATAAACAATCAAAACCCTCTGATGCTCTGTATGTGCATATTTGGTTGGATGAAACCCTCTAACCACTACTTTGAATGAGATAACGCCCAATAAACACTATTTACTAGCAAATTTAATAAGGCTATCATGTGTAAAATGGGGTCATTTACTAGTGTTTTATACTACCTTTGTATTTATTTAGTTGCACCATTTGCTCTTTCACATTTGCCGAGACACGTCTTTAAACGTTATTATCTCTTATTAGGTGTAAGTAAAAATTAAAAAAAATTGATATTTGGAATATTCGCATTGAGACGAATCTAACAAGACCCCACTTGACTATGTTTTTTCTTATACAATGGTGCGAGATATAAAATTGGTTGATGAATAGTGCCAAAAAGCAAATGGTGCAACTTACTTAAAAAATACGGAGGTAGTATTTAATAAACATTAATCTTTATTTCGCAGTAGAAATTAGAAAGCGTATTTTAGCTACCCTACATTCTAAGTTAAACATTTATTCTGTGTCAAAACTGTTTTCCTATCAGCAAAAGTAAACATACGCGTATCTTATTTTTGTCCTTCTTTTGAGTACCATAATACATAAATAATCGGGGACAAACATTTGATGTGCTGATACCCTCGTCTCCGTGGTCATTAGCCCTGATAAGAAACTCATTTGCATCTATGCGGCGCGGGATCGAATCTTATTGTATTTCTTGGAATGATTTATTCGGAGAGAAAAATTGAGACAAACGATCGATCAATAAACCCTCCGACGCTCTGTATCTTGGGCATATTTGGTACAAGGGACGAAACCCTCTAACCACTACTTTGAATGAGATAACGTCAAATAATCACCATTAGTGTATCTTAATTAGGAATGAATATACGACATTATTGCATTGGTCGATTTAAGCAAATGACCCAACACTTTAGGGTCATGTCTTAATATATTTAGGGTCATGTCTTTAAATAATAGCGACCAACACAATGACTATTGATTCATATATAGGAGACAAGACATTCTACACAACACTATGGCTCATGCGTCTCGGTATGGATGAAACCCCCAGACCATAGTGACTCACCATGGGATAATAAGCCGATAAGGTACGAGGGATGACGTTATTGTATTTCTTGGAATGATTTATTCTGAGAGAAAAATTGATACAAACGATCGATCAATAAACCCTCTGACACTCTGTATCTTGGGCATATTTGGTACAAGGGACGAAACCCTCTAACCACTACTTTGAATAAGATAAAGTCCAATAATCACCATTGGTGTCTCTTAATTAGGAATGAATACACGACATAATTGCATTGGTCGATTTAAGCAAATAACCCAACACTTTAGGCTTAAAATAGGTAGATTTCCTTAGGGTCATGTCCTAATATATTTAGGGCCATGTCTTTAAATAATAGCGACCAACACAATGACTATTGATTCATATATAGGAGACAAGACATTCTACACAACACTATGGCTCTTGCGTCTCGGTATGGATGAAACCCCCGGACCATAGTGGCTCACCATGGGATAATAAGCCGATAAGGTACGAGGGATGACATTATTGTATTTCTTGGAATGATTTATTCTGAGAGAACAAGTGAGACAAACGATCGATCAGTAAACCCTCCGACGCTATGTATCTTGGGCATATTTGGTACAAGGGACGAAACTCTCTAACCACTACTTTGCATGAGATAACATCCAATAATCGCCATTGGTGTCTCTTAATTAGGAATGAATACACGACATTATTGCATTGGTCGATTTAAGCAAATGATCCAACACTTTAGGCTTAGAATAGGTAGATTTCCTTAGGGTCATGTCCTAAGATATTTAGGGTCATGTCTTTAAATAATAGCGACCAACACAATGACTATTGATTCATATATAGGAGACAAGACATTATACACAACACTATGGCTCTTGCGTCTCGGTATGGATGAAATATCCGGACCATAGTGGCTCACCATGGGATAATAAGCCGATAAGGTACGAGGGATGACGTTATTGTATTTCTTGGAATGATTTATTCAAAGAGAAAAATTCAGACAAACGATCCATCAATAAACCTTCCGACGCTCTATATCTTGGGTATATTTGGTACAAGGGACGAAACCCTCTAACCACTACTTTGATTGAGATAACGTCCAATAATCACCATTGATGTTTCTTAATTAGGAATGAATACACGACATTATTGCATTGGTCGATTGAAGCAAATGACCCAACACTTTAGGCTTAGAATAGGTAGATTTCCTTAGGGTCATGTCCTAAGATATTTAGGGTCATGTCTTTAAATAATAGCGACCAACACAATGACTATTGATTCATATATAAGAGACAAGACATTCTTCACAACACTATGGCTCTTGCGTCTCGGTATGGATGAAACCCCCGGACCATAGTGGCTCACCATGGGATAATAAGCCGATAAGGTACGAGGGATGACGTTATTGTATTTCTTGGAATGATTTATTCTGAGAGAACAATTGAGACAACCGATCGATTAGTAAACCCTCCGACGCTCTGTATCTTAGGCATATTTGGTAAAAGGGACGAAACCCTCTAACCACTACTTTGAATGAGATAACGTCTAATAATCACCATTGGTGCCTCTTAATCAGGAATGAATACACGACATTATTGCATTGGTCGATTTAAGCACATGACCCAACACTTTAGGCTTAGAATAGGTAGATTTCCTTAGGGTCATGTCCTAATATATTTAGGGTTATGTCTTTAAATAATAGCGACCAACACAATGACTATTGATTCATATATAAGAGACAAGACATTCTTCACAACACTATGGCTCTTGCGTCTCGGTATGGATGAAACCCCCGGACCATAGTGGCTCACCATGGGATAATAAGCCGATAAGGTACGAGGGATGACGTTATTGTATTTCTTGGAATGATTTATTCTGAGAGAACAATTGAGACAACCGATCGATTAGTAAACCCTCCGACGCTCTGTATCTTAGGCATATTTGGTAAAAGGGACGAAACCCTCTAACCACTACTTTGAATGAGATAACGTCTAATAATCACCATTGGTGCCTCTTAATCAGGAATGAATACACGACATTATTGCATTGGTCGATTTAAGCACATGACCCAACACTTTAGGCTTAGAATAGGTAGATTTCCTTAGGGTCATGTCCTAAGATTTTTAGGGTCATGTCTTTAAATAATAGCGACAAACACAATGACTATTGGTTCATATATAGGAGACAAGACATTATACACAACACTATGGCTCTTGCGTCTCGGTATGGATGAAATCTCCGGACCATAGTGGCTCACCATGGGTTAATAAGCCGATAAGGTACGAGGGATGACGTTATTGTATTTCATGGAATGATTTATTCTGAGAGAAAAATTGAAACAACCGATCGATTAGTAAACCCTCCGACGCTCTGTATCTTGGGCATATTAGGTAAAAGGGACGAAACCCTCTAACCACTACTTTGAATGAGATAACGTCTAATAATCACCATTGGTGCCTCTTAATCAGGAATGAATACACGACATTATTGCATTGGTCGATTTAAGCACATGACCCAACACTTTAGGCTTAGAATATGTAGATTTCCTTAGGGTCATGTCCTAATATATTTAGGGTCATGTCTTTAAATAATAGGGACCAACACAATGACTATTGATTCATATATAGGAGACAAGAAATTCTACACAACACTATGGGTCTTGCGTCTCGGTATGGATAAAACCCCCGGACCATAGTGGCTCACCATGGGATAATAAGCCGATAAGGTACGAGGGATGACGTTATTGTATTTCTTGGAATGATTTATTATGAGAGAACAATTGAGACAACCGATCGATTAGTAAACCCTCCGACGCTCTGTATCTTGGGCATATTTGGTAAAAGGGACGAAACCCTCTAACCACTACTTTGAATGAGATAACGTCCAATAATCACCATTGGTGCCTCTTAATTAGGAATGAATACACGGCATTATTGCATTGGTCGATTTAAGCTCATGACCCAACACTTTAGGCTTAGAATAGGTAGATTTCCTTAGGGTCATGTCCTAATATATTTAGGGTCATGTCTTTAAATAATAGCGACCAACACAATGACTATTGATTTATATATAAGAGACAAGACATTTTTCACAACACTATGGCTCTTGCGTCTCGGTATGGATGAAACCCCCGGACCATAGTGGCTCACCATGGGATAATAAGCCGATAAGGTACGAGGGATGACGTTATTGTATTTCTTGGAATGATTTATTCAAAGAGAAAAATTAAGACAAAACAATCCATCAATAAACCTTCCGACGCTCTATATCTTGGGTATATTTGGTACAAGGGTCGAAACCCTCTAACCACTACTTTGATTGAGATAACGTCCAATAATCACCATTGATGTTTCTTAATTAGGAATGAATACACGACATTATTGCATTGGTCGATTGAAGCAAATGACCCAACACTTTAGGCTTAGAATAGGTAGATTTCCTTAGGGTCATGTCCTAGTATATTTAGGGTCATGTATTTAAATAATAGCGACCAATACAATGACTATTGATTCATATATAGGAGATAAGATATTCTACACATCACTATGGGTCTTGCGTCACGGAATGGATAAAACTCCCGGACCATAGTGGCTCACCATGGGATAATAAGCCGATAAGGTACGAGGGATGACGTTATTGTATTTCATGGAATGATTTATTCTGAGAGAAAAATTGAAACAACCGATCGATTAGTAAACCCTCCGACGCTCTGTATCTTGGGCATATTAGGTAAAAGGGACGAAACCCTCTAACCACTACTTTGAATGAGATAACGTCTAATAATCACCATTGGTGCCTCTTAATTAGGAATGAATACACGACATTATTGCATTGGTCGATTTAAGCACATGACCCAACACTTTAGGCTAAGAATAGGTAGATTTCCTTAGGGTCATGTCCTAATATATTTAGGGTTATGTCTTTAAATAATAGCGACCAACACAATGACTATTGACTCATAAATAAGAGACAAGACATTCTTCACAACACTATGGCTCTTGCGTCTCGGTATGGATGAAACCCCCGGAACATAGTGGCTCACCATGGGATAATAAGCCGATAAGGTACGAGGGATGACGTTATTGTATTTCTTGGAATGATTTATTCAAGGAGAAAAATTAAGACAAACGATCGATCAATAAACCCTCCGACGCTCTATATCTTGGGTATAGTTGGTACAAGGGACGAAACCCTCTAACCACTACTTTGAATCAGATAACGTCCAATAATCACAATTGATGTTTCTTAATTAGGAATGAATACACGACATTATTGCATTGGTCGATTTTAAGCAAATGTCCCAACACTTTAGGCTTAGAATAGGTAGATTTCCTTAGGGTCATGTCCTAAGATTTTTAGGATCATGTCTTTAAGTAATAGGGACCAACACAATGACTATTGATTCATATATAGGAGACAAGACATTATACATCACACTATGGCTCTTGCGTCTCGGTATGGATGAAATATCCGGATCATAGTGGCTCACCATGAGATAATAAGCCGATAAGATACGAGGGATGACGTTATTGTATTTCTTAGAATGATTTATTCAAAGAGAAAAATTGAGATAAATGATCGATCAATAAACCCTCCGACGCTCTGTATCTTGGGAATATTAGGTACAAGGGACGAAACCCTCTAACCACTACTTTGAATGAGATAGCGTCCAATAATCATCATTGGTGTCTCTTTATTAGGAATGAACACACGACATTATCGTATTGGTCTATTTAAGCAAATGACCCAAGACTTTAAGCTTAGAATAGGTAGATTTCCTTAGGGTCATGTCCTAAGATATTTAGGGTCATGTCTTTAAATAATAGCGACCAACACAATGACTATTGATTCATATATAGGTGACAAGAAATTCAACACAGCACTATGGGTCTTGCGTCTCGGTATGGATAAAACCCCCGGACCCTAGTGGCTCACCATGGGATAATAAGCGGATAAGGTACGAGGGATGACGTTATTGTATTTCTTAGAATGATTTATTTCGAGAGAACAATTAAGAAAACCGTTCGATCAGTAAACCCTCCAACGCTCTGTGTCTTATTCATATTTGGTAAAACGGACGAAACCCTCTAACTACTACTTTGAATGAGGTAACGTCCAATAATCACCATTGATGTCTCTTAATTAGGAATGAATACACGACGTTATTGCATTGGTCGATTTAAGCACATAACCCAACACTGTAGGCTTAGAATATGTAGATTTCCTTAGGGTCATGTCCTAATATATTTAGGGTCATGTCTTTAAATAATAGGGACCAACACAATGACTATTGATTCATATATAGGAGACAAGAAATTCTACACAACACTATGGGTCTTGCGTCTCGGTATGGATAAAACCCCCGGACCATAGTGGCTCACCATGGGATAATAAGCCGATAAGGTACGAGGGATGACGTTATTGTATTTCTTGGAATGATTTATTATGAGAGAACAATTGAGACAACCGATCGATTAGTAAACCCTCCGACGCTCTGTATCTTGGGCATATTTGGTAAAAGGGACGAAACCCTCTAACCACTACTTTGAATGAGATAACGTCCAATAATCACCATTGGTGCCTCTTAATTAGGAATGAATACACGGCATTATTGCATTGGTCGATTTAAGCTCATGACCCAACACTTTAGGCTTAGAATAGGTAGATTTCCTTAGGGTCATGTCCTAATATATTTAGGGTCATGTCTTTAAATAATAGCGACCAACACAATGACTATTGATTTATATATAAGAGACAAGACATTTTTCACAACACTATGGCTCTTGCGTCTCGGTATGGATGAAACCCCCAGACCATAGTGGCTCACCATGGGATAATAAGCCGATAAGGTACGAGGGATGACGTTATTGTATTTCTTGGAATGATTTATTCGGGGAGAAAAATTATGACAAACGATCGATCACTAAACCCTCTGACGCTCTATATCTTGGGTATATTTGGTACAAGGGACGAAACCCTCTAACCACTACTTTGAATGAGATAACGTCCAGTAATCACCATTGATGTTTCTTAATTAGGAATGAATACACGACATTATTGCATTGGTCGATTTTAAGCAAATGACCCAACACTTTAGGCTTAGAATAGGTAGATTTCCTTAGGGTCATGTCCAAAGATTTTTAGGGTCATGTCTTTAAATAATAGCGACCAACACAATGACTATTGATTCATATATAGGAGACAAGATATTCTACACAGCACTATGGCTCTTGCGTCTCGGTATGGATGAAACCCCCGGACCTTTGTGGCTCACCATGGGATAATAAGCCGATAAGGTACAAGGGATGACGTTATTGTATTTCTTGGAATGATTTATTCAAAGAGAACAACTGAGATAAATGATCGATCAATAAACCCTACGACGCTATGTATCTTGGGCATATTTGGTACAAGGGATGAAACTTTCTAACCACTACTTTGCATGAGATAACGACCAATAATCACCATTGGTGTCTCTGAATTAGGAATGAATACACAACATTATTGCATTGGTCGATTTAAGCAAATGATCCAACACTTTAGGCTTAGAATTGGCATATTTCCTTAGGGTCATGTCCAAAGATATTTACGGTCATGTCATTAAATAATAGCGACCAACACAATGACTATTGATTCATATATAGGAGACAAGACATTCTCCACAACACTATGGCTCTTGCGTCTCGGTATGGATGAAATCTCCGGACCATAGTGGCTCACATTGGGATAATAAGCCAATAAGGTACGACGGATGACGTTATTGTATTTCTTGGAATGATTTATTCAAAGAGAAAACTTGAGATAAACGATCGTTCAATAAACCCTCCGACGCTCTGTATCTTGGGCATATTTGGTACAAGGGATGAAACCCTCTAACCACAACTTTGAATGAGATAGCGTCCAATAATCACCATTGGTGTCTCTTAATTAGGAATGAACACCCAACATTATTACATTGGTCGATTTAAGCAAATGGCCCAACACTTTAGGCTTAGAATAGATAGATTTCCTTAGGGTAATGACCTAAGATATTTAGGGTCATGTCTTTAAATAATAGCGACCAACAAAATGACTATTGATCCATATATTTGAGACAAGAAATTCTACACAACACTATGGGTCTTGCGTCTCGGTATGGATCAAACCCTCAGACCATAGTGGCTCACCTTGGGATAATAAGCCGATAAGGTACGAGGGATGTCGTTATTGTATATCTTGGAATGATTTATTCTGAGAGAACAATTGAGAAAACCGTTCGATCAATAAACCCTCCAACGCTCTGTGTCTTATGCATATTTGGTAAAAGAGACGAAACCCTCTAACCACTACTTTGAATGAGACAACGTCCAATAATCACCATTGGTGTCTCTTAATTAGGAATGAATACACGACATTATTGCATTGGTCGATTTAAGCACAAGACCCAACACTTTAGGCTTAGAATAGGTAGATTTCCTTAGGATCATGTCCTAATATATTTAGGGTCATGTCTCTAAATAACAGAGATCAACACAATGACTATTGATTCATATATAGGAGACAAGATATTCTACACAACACTATGGGTCTTGCGTCTCGGTATGGATAAAACCCCCGGACCATAGTGGCTCACGATGGGATAATAAGCCGATAAGGTACGAGGGATGACATTATTGTATTTCTTGCAATGATTTATTCTGAGAGAACAATTGAGAAAACCGATCGATCAGTAAACCCTCCGACGCTCTGTATCTTTGGCGTATTTGGAAAAAAGGATGAAACCCTCTAACCACAACTTTGAATGAGATAACGTCCAATAATCACCAGTAATGTCTCTTAATTAGGAATGAATACACGCCATTATTGCATTGGTCGATTTAAGCACATGACCCAACACTTTATGTTTAGAATAGGTAGATTTCCTTACGGTCATGTTCTATAGGGTCATGTCTTTAAATAATAGCGACCAACACAATGACTATTGATTCACATATAGGAGACAAGACATTCTACACAACACTATGGCTCTTGCGTCTCGGTATGGATAAAATCCCCGGACCATAGTATTTCTTGGAATGATTTATTTGGAGAGAAAAATTAAGACAAACGATCGATCAGCAGACCCTCCGACGCTCTGTATCTTGGACATATTTGGTACAAAGCACGAAACCCTCTAACCACTACTTTAAATGAGATAACGTTCAATAATAGCCATTGGTGTCTCTTAATTAGGAATAAATACACGACATTATTGCATTGGTGGATTTTAGCACATGACCCAACACTTTAGGCTCAGAATAGGTAGATTTCCTTAGTGTCATGTCCTAATATATTTAGGGTCATGTCTTTAAATAATAGCGACTAACACAATGACTATTGATTCATATATAGGAGACAAGACGTTCTACCCAGCACTATGGGTCTTGCGTCTCGGTATGGATGACACCCCCGGACCATAGTGGCGCACCATGGGATAATAAGCCGATAAGATACGAGGGATGACGTTATTGTATATCTTGGAATGATTTATTCGAAGAAAAAAATTGAGACAAACGATCGATCCATAAACCCTCCGACACTCTGTATCTTGGGCAAATTTGGTACATGGGACGAAGCCCTCTAACCACTACTTTGAATGAGATAACGTCCAATAATCACCATTGGTGTCTCGTAATTATGAATGAATACACGACATTATTGCATTGGTCAATTTAAGCACAAGACCCAACACTTTAGGCTTAGAATAGATATATATCCTTAGGGTCATGTCCTATTATATTTAGGGTCATGTCTTTAATAATATCGACCAACACAATGAATATTGATTCATATATAGAAGACAAGACATTCTACACAACACCATGGGATAATAAGCCGATAGGGTACGAGGGATGACATTATTGTATTTCTTGGAATGATTTATTCGGAGAGAAAAAAATTGAGACAAACGATCGATCAATAAACCCTTCGACGCTCTGTATCTTGGGCATATTTGGTACAAGGGACAAAACCCTCTAGCCACTACTTTTAATGAGATAACGTCAAATAATCACCATTGGTGTATCTTAATTAGGATTAAATACACGACATTATTACATTGGACGATTTAAGAAAATGACCCAACACTTTAGGTCATGTCCTATTATATTAAGGGTCATGTCTATAAATTATAGCGACCAACACAATGATTATTAATTCATATATAGGAGACAAGACATTCTACACAACACTATGACTCTTGCGTCACAGAATGGATGTAACCCCGGGACCATAGTGGCTCACCATGGGATAATAAGCCGATTAGGTACGAGGGATGACGTTATTGTATTTCTTGGAATGATTTATTCGGAGAGAAAAATTGTGACAAACGATCGATCAATAAACCCTTTGACACTCTGTATCTTGGGCATATTTGGTACAAGGGACGAAACCCTCTAACCTCTATTTGAATGAGATAACGTCCAATAATCACCATTGGTGGTCCTAATTAGGTATGAATACACGACATTAGTGCATTGGTCGATTTTAGCACATGACCCAACACTTTAGGCTTAAAATAGGTAGATTTCCATAGGGTCATGTCCTAATATATTTTGTGTCATGTCTTAAAATAATAGCGACCAACACGGTGACTATTGATTCATATATAGGAGACAAGACATTCTACACAACACTATGACTCTTGCGTCTCGGTACGGATGAAACCCCCGGACCATAGTGGCTCATCATGGGATAATAAGCCGATAAGGTACGAGGGATGACGTTATTGTATTTCTTGGATTGATTTATTCGAAAAGAAAAATGGAGACAAACGATCGATCAATAAACCCTCCGACACTCTGTATCTTGGGCATATTTGGTACAAGGGATGAAACCCTCTAACCACTACTTTGAATGAGATAACGTCCGATAATCACCACTGGTGTCTCTTAATTAAGAATGAATATACGACATTATTGCATTGGTCGATTTAAGCACATGACCCAACGCTTTAGGCTTAAAATAGGTAGATTTCATTAGGGTCATGTCCTAAGATATTTAGCGTCATGTCTTTAAATAAGAGCGACCTACACAATGACAATTGATTCATAGATAGGAGATAAGATATTCTACACAACACTATAGGTCTTGCGTCTGGGTATGGATAAGACCCCTGTACCATAGTGACTCACCATGGGATAATAAGCCGATAGGGTACGAGGGATGACGTTATTGTATTTCTTGGAATGATTTATACGGAGAGAAAAATTGAGACAAACGATCGATCAATAAACCCTACGAGCCTCTGTATCTTTGGCATATTTGGTACAAGGGACAAAACCCTCTAACCACTACTTTCAATGAGATAACGTCAAATAATCACCATTGGTGTATCTTAATTAGGATTGAATACACGACATTATTACATTGGTCGATTTAAACACATGACCCAACACTTTAGGCTTAGAATAGGTAGATTTCCTTAGGGTCATGTCCTAATATATTTAGGGTCATGTCTTAAAATGATAGCGACCAACACAATGACTATTGATTCATATATAGGAGACAAGACGTTCTACCCAACACAATGGGTCTTGCGTCTCGGTATGGATGAAACCCCTAGACCATAGTGGCGCACCATGGGATAATAAGCAGATAAGTTACGAGGGATGACGTTATTGTATTTCTTGGAATGATTTATTCGAAAAGAAAAATTGTGACAAACGATCGATCAATAAACCTTCCGACGCTCTGTATCTTGGGCAAATTTGGTACAAGGGTCGAAACCCTCTAACCACTACTTTGAATGAGATAAAGTCCAATAATCACCATTGGTGTCGCTTAATTAGGAATGAATACACGACAATATTGTATTGGTCGATGTAAGCACATGACCCAACACTTTAGGCTTAGAATAGGTTGATTTCCATAGGGTCATGTCCTAATATATTTAGGGTCATGTGTTTAAATAATAGCGACCAACACAATGACTATTGATTCACATATAGGAGACAAGACATTCTACACAACACTATGGCTCTTGCGTCTTGGTATTGATGAAACCCCTGGACCATAGTGGCTCACCATGGGATAATATGCCGATAAGGTACGAGGGATGACGTTATTGTATTTCTCGGAATGATTAATTCGAAGAGAAAAATTGAAACAAACGATCGACCAATAAACCGTCCGACACTCTGTATCTTGGGCATATTTGGTACAAGAGATGAAACCCTCTAACCACTACTTTGAATGAAATAACGTCCAATAATCACCATTGGTGTCTGTTAATTAGGAATGAATACACGACATTATTGCATTGGTCGATTTAAGCACATGACCCAACGCTTTAGGCTTAAAATAGGTAGATTTCATTAGGGTCATGTCCTAAGATATTTAGCGTCATGTCTTTAAATAATAGCGACCTACACAATGACAATTGATACATAGATAGGAGATAAGATATTCTACACAACACTATGGGTCTTGCGTCTCGGTATGGATGAATCCCCCGGAACATAGTGGCGCACCATGGGATAATAAGCCGATAAGGTACGAGGGATGACGTTATTGTATTTCTAGGAATGATTTATTCGAAGAGAAAAATTGAAACAAACGATCGACCAATAAACCCTCCGACACTCTGTATCTTGGGCATATTTGGTACACGGGACGAAACCCTCTAACCACCACTTTGAATGAGATAACGTCCAATAATCACCATTGGTGTCTCTTAATTAGGAATGAATACACGACATTATTGCATTGCTCTATTTTAGCACATCACCCAACACTTTAGGCTGAGAATAGGTAGATTTCCTTAGGGTCGTGTCCTAATATATTTAGGGTCATGTCTTTAAATAATAGCGACCAACACAATGACTATTGATTTACATATAGGAGACAAGACGTTCTATCCAACACTATGCGTCTTCCGTCTCGGTATGGATGAAACCCCCGGAGCATAGTGGCGCACCATGGGATAATAAGCCGATAAGGTACGAGGGATGACGTTATTGTATTTCTAGGAATGATTTATTCGAAGAGAAAAATTGAAACAAACGATCGACCAATAAAACCTCCGACACACTGTATCTAGGGCATGTTAGGTACACGGGACGAAACCCTCTAACCACTACTTAGAATGAGATAACGTCCAATAATCACCATTGGTGTCTCTTAATTAGGAATGAATACACGACATTATTGCATTGGTCAATTTTAGCACATGACCCAACACTTTAGGCTCAGAATAGGTAGATTTCCTTAGGGACATATCCTAATATATTTAGGGTCATGTCTTTAAATAATAGCGACCAACACAATGACTATTGATTCATATATAGGAGACAAGACATTCTACACAACACTATGACTCTTGCGTCTCGATATGGATGAAACCATCGGACCATAGTGGCTCACCATGGGATAATAAGCCGATAAGGTACGAGGGATGACGTTATTGTATTTCTTGGAATGATTTATTCGGAGAGAAAAATAGAGACAAACGATCGACCAATAAACCCGCCGACGCTCTATATCTTGGGCATATTTGGTACAAGGGACGAAACCCTCTAACCACTACTTTGAATGAGATAACGTCCAATAATCAGCATTGGTGTCTCTTAATTAGGAATGAATGCACGATATAATTGCATTGGTCGATTTAAGCACATGACCCAACACAATAGGCTTTGAATAGGTAGATTTCCTTAGGGTCATGTCCTAAGATATTTAGCGTCATGTCTTTAAACAATGGCGACCAACACAATGACTATTGATTCATATATTGGAGATAAGATATTCTACACAACACTATGGGTCTTGTGTCTCGTTATGGATGAATCTCCCGGAGCATAGTGGCTCACCATGGGATAATAAGTCGATAAGGTACGAGAGACGACGTTATTGTATTTATTGGAATGATTTATTCTGAGAGAACAATTGAGACAAACGATTGATCAGTAAACCCTCCGACGCTCTGTATCTTGGGCATATTTGGTACAAGGGACGAAACCCTCTAACAACTACTTTGAATGAGATAACGTCCAATAATCGCCATTGGTGTCTCTTAATTATGAATGAATACACGATATTATTGCGTTGGTCGATTTAAGCACATGACCCAACACTTTAGGCTTAGAATAGGTAGATTTCCTTAGGGTCATGTCCTAATATATTTAGGGTCATGTCTTTAAATAATAGCGACCAACACAATGACTATTGATTCATATATGGGAGACAAGACATTCTACACAACACAATGGGTCTTGCGTCCTGGTATGGAAGAAACCCCTAGACCATAGTGGCTCACCATGGGATAATAAGCCGATAAGTTACGAGGGATGACGTTATTGTATTTCATGGAATGATTTATTTGGTGAGAAAAATTGAGCCAAACGATCGATCAATAAACCCTCCGACGCTCTGTGTCTTAGGCATATTTGGTACAAGGGACGAAACCCTCTAACCACTACTTTGAATTAGATAACGTCCAATAATCACCATTGGTGTATTTTGATTAGGAATGAATACATGACATTATTACATTGGTCAATTTAAGCAAATGACCCAACACTTTAGGCTTAGAATAGGTAGATTTCCTTAGGGTCATGTCCTAATATATTTACGGTCATGTCTTTAAATAATAGCGACTAACACAATGACTATTGATTCATATATAGGAGACAAGACACTCTACACAACACTATGGCTCTTGCGTCTCGGTATGGATGAAACACCCCGGACCATAGTGGCTCACCATGGACCATAGCGTCTCGGTATTTCTTGGAATGGTTTACTCTGAGAGAAAAATTAAGACAAACGATCGATCAATAAACAGTCCGACGCTCTGTATCTTGGGCATATTTGGTACAAGGGACGAAACCCTCCAACCACTACTTTGAATGAAATAACGTCCAATAATCACCATTGGTGTATTTTAATTAGGAATGAATACACGACATTATTGCATTGGTCGATTTAAGCAAATGACCCAACACTTTAGGCTTAGAATAGGTAGATTTCCTTAGGGTCATGTCCTGAGATATTTAGGGTCATGTCTTTAAATAATAGCCACCAACACAAAGACTATTGATTCAGATATAAGAGACAAGACATATTACACAACACTATGGGTCTTGCGTCTCGGTATGGATAAAACCCCCGGACCATAGTGGCTCGCCATGGGATGATAAGCCGATAGGGTAAGAGGGATGACGTTATTGTATTTCTTGGAATGATTTTTTCGGTGAGAAAAATTGAGACAAATGATCGATCAATAAACCCTCCGACGCTCTGTATCTTGGGCATATTTGGTACAAGGGACGAAACCCTTTAACCACTACTTTGCATGAGTTAACGTCCAATAATCACCGTTGGTTTATCTTAATTAGGAATGAATACACGACATTATTACATTGGTCGATTTAAGCAAATGGCCCAACACTTTAGGGTCATGTCCTAATATATTTAGGGTCATGTCTTTAAATAATAGCGACCAACACAATGACAATTGATTCATATAAAGGAGACAAGACATTCAACACAACACTATGGTCTTGCGTCTCGGTACGGATGAAACCCCCGGACCATAGTGGCTCACCATGGGATAATAAGCCGATAAGGTACGAGGGATGACGTTATTATATTTCTTGGAATGAATTATTCGAAGAGAAAAATTAAGACAGACGATCGATCAATAAACCCTCTGACACTCTGTATCTTGGGCATATTTGGTACAAGGGACGAAACCCTCTAACCACTACTTTGAATGAGATAACGTCCAATAAGAACCTTGGTGTCTCTTAATTAGGAATGACTACACGACACTATTGCATTGGTCGATTAAAGCACATGACCCAACACTTTAGATTTAGAATAGGTAGATTTCCTTAGGGTCATGCCCTAATATATTTAGGGTCATGTCTTTAAATAATAGCGACCAACACAATGACTATTGATTCATATATAGGAGACAAGACGTTTTATCCAACACTATGGGTCTTGCGTCTCGGTATGGATGAAACCCCTGGACCATAGTGGCGCACCATGGGATAATAAACCGATAAGTTACAAGGGATGACGTTACTGTATTTCTTGGAATGATTTATTCGGAGAGAAAAATTGAGACAAACGATACATCAGTAAACCCTCCGACGCTCTGTATCTTAGGCATATTTGGTACAAGGGACGAAACCCTCTAACCACTACTTTGAATGAGATAACGTCCAATAATCGCCATTGGTGTCTCTTAATTCGGAATAAATACACGACATTATTGCATTGGTCGATTTAAACACATGACCCAACACTTTAGGCTTAGAATAGGTAGATTTCCTTAGGGTCATGTCCTAATATATTTAGGGTCATGTCTTAAAATGATAGCGACCAACACAATGACTATTGATTCATATATAGGAGACAAGACGTTCTACCCAACACAATGGGTCTTGCGTCTCGGTATGGATGAAACCCCTAGACCATAGTGGCGCACCATGGGATAATAAGCAGATAAGTTACGAGGGATGACGTTATTGTATTTCTTGGAATGATTTATTCGGAGAGGAAAATTGAGACAAACGATAGATCAGTAAACCCTCCGACGCTCTGTATCTTAGGCATATTTGGTACAAGGGATGAAACCCTCTAACCACTACTTTGAATGAGATAACGTCCAATAATCACCATTGGTGTATCTTAATTCAGAATTAATACACGACATTATTGCATTGGTCGATTTAAGCAAATTACCCAACACTTTAGGGTCATGTCCTAATATATTTAGGGTCATGTCTTTAAATAATAGCGACCAACACAATGACTATTGATTCATATATAAAAGACAAGACATTCTACACAACACTATGGTCTTGCGTCTCGGTATGGATGAAACCTCCGAACCATAGTGGCTCACCTTGGGATAATAAGCCGTTAAGGTACGAGGGATGACGTTATTATATTTCTTGGAATGATTTATTCGGAGAGAAAAATTGTGTCAAACGATCGACCAATAAACCCTCTGACACTCTGTATCTTGGGCATATTTGGTACAAGGGACGAAATCCTCTAACCACTAATTTGAATGAGATAACGTCCAATAATCGCCATTGGTGTCTCTTAATTGGGAATGAAAACACGACATTATTGCATTGGTCGATTTAAGCACATGACCCAACACTTTAGATTTAGAATAGGTAGATTTCCTTAGGGTCATGTCCTAATATATTTAGGGTCATGTCTTTAAATAATAGCGACCAACACAATGACTATTGATACATATATAGGGGACAAGACGTTCTACCCAACACAATGGGTCTTGCGTCTCGATATGGATGAAACCCGCGGACCATAGTGGCGCACCATGGGATAATAAGCCGATAAGTTACGAGGGATGACGTTATTGTATTTCTTGGAATGATTTATTCGAAGAGAAAATTTGAGACAAACGATCGATTAGTAAACCCTCTGACGCTCTGTATCTTGGGCATATTTGGTACAAGGGACGAAACTCTCTAACCACTACTTTGAATGAGATAACGTCCAATAATGTCCATTGGTGTCTCTTAATTAGGAATGAATACACGACATTATTGCATTGGTCGATTTAAACACATGACCCAACACTTTAGGCTTAGAATTGGTAGATTTCCTTAGGGTCATGTCCTAATATATTTAGGATCATGTCGTTAAATAATAGCGACCAACACAATGACTATTAATTCATATATAGGAGACAAGACATTCTACACAACACTATGTCTCTTGCGTCTCGGTATGGATGAAACACCCCGGACCATAGTGGCTCACCATGTGATAATAAGCAGATAAGGTACGAGGGATGACGTTATTGTATTTCTTGGAATGATTTTTTCGGAGAGAAAATTTAAGACAAACGATCGATCAATAAACCCTCCGACGCTCTGTATCTTGGGCATATTTGGTACAAGGGACGAAACCCTCTAACCACTACTTTGAATGAGATAACGTCCAATAATCACCATTGGTGTATCTTAATTAGGAATGAATACACGACATTATTACATTGGTCGATTTAAGCGAATGACCCAACACTTTAGGGTCATGTCCTAATATATTTCGGGTCATGTTTCTAAATAATAGCGACCAACACAATGACTATTGATTCATATATAGGAGACAAGACATTCTACACAACACTATGGTCTTGCGTCTCGGTTTGGATGAAACCCCCGAACCATAGTGGCTCACCATGGGTTAATAAGCCGATAAGGTACGAGGGATGACGTTATTATATTTCTTGGAATGATTTATTCGGAGAGAAAAATTAAGACAAACGATCGATCAATAAACCCTCTGACACTCTGTATCTTGGGCATATTTGGTACAAGGGACGAAACCCTCTAACCACTAATTTGAATAAGATAACGTCCAATAATCACCATTGGTGTCTCTTAATTGGGAAAGAATACACGACATTATTGCATTGGTCGATTTAAGCACATGACCTAACACTTTAGGTTTAGAATAGGTAGATTTCCTTAGGGTCATGTCCTAATATATTTAGGGTCATGTCTTT
Source organism: Beta lomatogona (assembly GCA_947646795.1). Classification (NCBI taxonomy): domain Eukaryota; kingdom Viridiplantae; phylum Streptophyta; class Magnoliopsida; order Caryophyllales; family Amaranthaceae; genus Beta; species Beta lomatogona. Next base: position 1,457,001 of record CANSNZ010001471.1, read on the forward strand.
AAATAATAGCGACCAACACAATGACTATTGATTCATATATAGGAGACAAGACGTTCTACCCAACACAATGGGTCTTGCGTCTCGGTATGAATGAAACCCCCGGACCATAGTGGCGCACCATGGGATAATCAGCCGATAAGTTACGAGGGATGACGTTATTGTACTTCTTGGAATGATTAATTCGAAGAGAAAAATTGAGACAAACGATCGATCAATAAACCCTCGACACTCGTATCTTGGGCATATTTGGTACAAGGGACGAAACCCTCTAGCCACTACTTTGAATTAGATAACGTCCAATAATCACCATTGGTGTCTCTTAATTAGGAATGAATACACGACATTATTGCATTGGTCGATTTAAGCACATGACCCAATTACTCTTGTCGTAGCCTTTCATTAGACATCCTAAGCCGTGAAGAAACCATTTACCCCCTCGCACCAATACCGAGGATGCAGATACGCTTGCATCAGAACATAGCAGTCTCTCGAACCAATATCGTGCTAGTATATATATATATATATATATATATATATATATATATATATATATATATATATATATATATATATATATATATATATATGTATGTATTCTTAAAGCAGCGTCAATGTCTATATATTATTCGGAAATAACAATTGAGATAAACGATCAATAAACCCTCCGACGCTCTGTATGGGCATATTTGGTTGGATGATGAAACCCTCTAACCACTACTTTGAATTACTAGTAAATTTAATAAGTCTATCATGTGTAAAATGGGGTCATTTACTAGCATTTTATACTACCTTTGTATTTATTTAGTTGCACCATTTGTTTTTTCACAATTGTCGAGACACTTCTTTAAAAGTTAATATCTCTTATTAGGTGCAAGTAAAAATTAAAAAAAATTGATATTTGTAATGTTCGCATTGAGACGAATCTAACAAGACCCCACTTGACTATGTTTTTTCTTATATAATGGTGCGAGATAACTTAATAAAATTGGTTGATGAATAGTGCCAAAAAGCAAATGGTGCAACTTACGTAAAAAAATGAAGGAGGTAGTATTTAATAAACACTAATCTTTATTTCGTAGTAGAAAGTAGAAAGCGTGTTTTAGCTACCATACATTCTAAGTTAAAAATTTATCCTGTGTCAAAACTGTTTTCCTATCAGCAAATGTAAACATACGCGTATCTTATTTTTGTCTTTCTTTTGCCCACCATAATACATAAACAACTGGGGACAAATATTTGTCGTGCTGATACCCCCATCTCCGTGGTCACTAGCCCTGATATGAAAATCACTTGCATCTATGCGGCACGGGATCGAATCCTTTCAAGGCGAGCAGTGTTTGGCCTTTTTTGTAATTTTGTTCTGGGTAGCGTAAGATTTTATTAGATCATTATATTATTTTTTTTATTATCTGTTTTTGCCCATTTCTACGTTATTTAGAATTATTATTAACCACATAAAATGATATCTTTAATACAAATATGACCGATTTCTCTTTAAACGTTTTGATCCATGACAAACGTGTTTGTACACAACAGTCAATAAAAGATGTTTCATCCATGACAGACGCTTTTAGGGCACGTTTGGGCCAAGGCCCATATGCCTTCTTAAACATTTGTTCCGCGGTGCAAACGTCTACCTAATGACGTTTATACCATTGAATTATTATTTTGAATAATTATTAACCACATATTATTACTAATGATATTATGATCCCAAACATGACAGTTTTTTCAAAATTAATACTAGCAATTTTATCTAATGTTTGTCTTAAATTTTAATTCTTCTTGAAACATGATTATAAATCATTGTTCATTTGAATCCAGATTACAAACCACAATCTAAGTTGGCTGGATCAGCATGATAGTTGAATCTTTCTTTATTATTGGAACATAATAGTTGGGTCATCACCTAAAGCCCCATAGTTGGGTCATCACCCAAATACATAAAATTGGGTCATCATCCAAATCCCCATAGTTGGGTCATCACCCAAAGGCCGATAGTGGGTCATCACTGAAAGCCCCATAGTTGGGTCATCACCCAAGAACCCCCCAAAATTGAAACAAACCAACAATCGAGCCCCGTTGAATCCGATAAAACACTGAAAGAACCCCAAAATCGATTAAACGGAAATCGAGATTGAAGAACATGAGGGTTTTGTTCATGCGAAATGGTGTATAGACCTAAATCAAACAAATTAAGACAACTGAAATTGAACTTTCCCCAAAACCAAAACCAAAACCCTAGATATGTAAAGAAGACTGAAATCGAGCTTTCCCTAAAAGCACACTTCCACCCTTGGTGTTTGCGTGAAGAAGATTCACTTATGTGTGAAGAGTAGAGTAACAAAAGAGCAGTTAATTGATCTAAAATGGTCAAGGAATGAGATGAGATTGGTGGAGAGAGAACGCAGGGAAGGAAGTAGTTCATCGGGGTTCAGGGGGAAAAAGAGGAGAGAGAAAAAAAAGATGGGTAAATTTTTTTTTTGGTCAAAATAGTTAATTTCAGAAAAATGAAATATTAATTTTTTAGGATTTTCGTATTAATTTTTTGGAATTTACAAAATTATTTTAAGTATTTATCATAAATATTTCTGATTTTAGTAAAAGAAATGAAAAAGAAAATGGCTTGCTAAGTTGGCAAAACGTGTGGTGCATAGCCCTTTGACTTCCGTTGACTTCGGTGGTCATAATTTTGGTATAATAACTGAAGAATCATCCCTCTTTCTACTACTCTTTCTACTGGTACAAGGGAGAACCTATGAACTCCTCTTACAATAGCAACATGCCAACATTACATGGTAGGGTTGAAAATTCCCGGGGGCTTAAAGCTTAACATGGAATTCAATGAGTATTGGCAAGGCGAATGAACGAGACTCCAACTTCCAATCAAACTCAAACCTCCTTTATATATACTTACTTGAAATTGGTGGTCTCAAAGTACGACCAAGTTAATATAAACATTGCATGATTCTAAAAAAATGTCTAATCGTGATAAATTCATAAAATCATTGGATATCATACAACAAAAACAAAGAATTTCTAAATGTGACAATAAATTGGGATTATAGTAGCTGAGACTTTGTTTAAATAAAATGTCTAACTATGTGCAGTCTAACTCGCCAATAAATTACAAATACAAGTTATATTCTAAAAATTGTTAAATTGGGTAATATGTAAACCATTTAACACTAATTTAATTTTCTATAATAAAAATTGCCAAAGGCGCAAAATACAAATTCCCCCACTTGTTTTCTTTTTAAGAAAACCTTTCCACTTGTTAAGAAATGGTAAATCTAGTTTGAATCAATAGTTTGGTTTAAAATATCATTTCAATTTGACAAAATCATTAATAAACTATGACAAAAATACTGATGAATTGGCAAAGCCTCTTGTGATCTGAAATCATTATTTATAAAATTATAACTAACAGAAAAAGAGGTCGAATCCATAAAGAATAAATGTAGTCTGTAACTAGTTTAATTCAGTGAAAACCATTTAAAAAGAAAAAGGATTTTAACCTTTTCCTTTTAACATATTGGATGAACATAATTTATGTTTAGTATTTGAATGTCCCAAAAAGTAGTGTGATGAGTGACAACTGACGATAGAGATGATTGTTGATTATACAACCGTGAATGGAACCTGATTAATTTATACAGTATGAATATAGATGATGGTGACTGGTGGTTGATACTTATATAGTCTCCTGCACCTGAAGCTTAGCAAACATTTTTTTATTTATTTATATAGAACTACAGAAGTATATTTTTATATGTTTTATGGTAAGAAATTATATGCACCAAGTACCCACACCTCACAGACACTCCCACCTTAATTATAACGTCGGTTGAAAGCAATTGTTGGTAGTGAACATTTTGTCTCCTTGTTGGCCATAAGAGACAGCCTATATGAATAAGTATTACATTGGATGAAATTTTCATTCTTTCAATCTATTCAGGTGTTATGACGAATGCAACAAAAACTGAAAAAAAACAATGAAAAAGAAGAAAGTTAATTCAATTTTAAGATTTTCATCGACAATTCCTTAGCTAGTTCACGTATAGGAGGAAACATAAAATTCTTATTAGGTTTTTAAAGAGAGTATATAAATATATATAGGAAGGCAAAAATAATTAGACATCCAGACACATTATAAAGATGGTTAGATTGAAAATATGATTCCAGGAATTTTTTTCTTCTTTCGAGGTTTATTTAAGATATTTCAACATTTGATATAATTTGAAATTCATTTTTAATAGATAAATTGGTTATTATATTAAAGAAAATATCTTTTAAAACTGATGAATTTTAAATTGATCCACCTTTATTTATCATCATGATAATGATGTCAAAGGAGATAGGAGTGCTGGCGAGAGATGTTATTGATAATGGTGCTAAAAATGACATTATCATATAAAGTCTTACTAATAATCGTGTTATCACTAAAACCAATCAGCTTTAAGAGGTTTCAATTTCGATTTTGTAATACCCGACCCATACGAAGTCGAGTCTATCGCCACCAATGCGCATCCAAGGCCAACAACTGTCATCAATAATCAACACAAGTTCTTCCTAGGTGCATTTGTTATCACTCATGCGCACTCGAGAAACTCTCACCCATCCATGGACTACTCCGGCCAAGCACGCTTAACTGTGGAGTAATTAAGGAAATGCGCTCCTTGAGAAATAGATGCATCTTGTTGGAATGAGTAACCTGCTAAATCCCTTTAAAGCAATCATGAGAGGTGTTACAGATTTACTTGCTGGAACAAGATCAACTTTCCAAAGCAATCTTCAACCTATATTGAGGTATTGGCTTGCTAAACCGATTAAGAACCACATGATACGATTTTATTGGACATATGATCATTTTTTATTCCTTAAGTACATGCGTGGTACACCCACGGATAATTATGTAATGAATTTTTCAAATGAGCAAAATTCTAGACATTTTTAATCACTTATTTCTCTCTCTTCTTTTCTCCTCTTCTTTACTCCACTTCTTTTTCATTGTTTCTCTTACATCAAATTTTCTCTCTCCTCCTCCAAATTTCTCTCCCCATTGTTTCTCACCTCCAAATTGCTCTCTCCTCAATTGTCTCTCACCTCCAAATTTTTCTCCTACATTGTTTCCCTCTCTCCTTCAAATTTGTAACCTTCATTGAAATTAATGAATAGCAAAAACAAATATTGGATCTCCGAATTTCATCAATAGCATAACTAATTTCATATTTGAGAACAAAGTTATTAAAATCGCGATTCAAATCTTAAAATCTTACGATTTTACGATTCAAAATATGGTAGACGATTCGATTCACGATTCTAGACGATTCTATACATTTCTGTTGACTAGTGAAAATCTCGCCAATTTAAATCATGCTAACAAAGCAAATAATAGATATATATTGTTAGTTATTGCTAATATAGTGGGTAAACAACTATTTTTTCTAATTTTTAGGTCTTTTAACTTATAATTTTAGCATACTAAATGAAGATTGAGTGCAATATCTTGATTATACGTGTTTGTAGAATCTTACGATTCTACGATTCGATTTTACGATTCGATTCTATAGGTCGTTTCCGATTCAAACTAGAATCTCGATTTTAACAACTTTGTTTGAGAATCAACATTAGAGTTTTCATAATTCTTCAGGGGCTTAATTATAATCGATAATACAAAGATGATTTAATAATCAACACTAGTTTTAGAATTCTTTTAGCTTCATTGTTCCTCTTACCTCAAAATTTTTCTCTCCTCTATTGTTTCTCACCTCCAAATTTCTCTCTCCTTCATGGTTTCTCTCTCGTCGTGGCCAATCAAATTGATGAACTGTAAAGTATGATTTGAGGAAGTTCGGCTACATCAATGGTCAACAAATATTGAAGTTACGAAGTTCATCAATGGTGGACTTAGTTTGACATTTGAAATCAATATTGGAGTTTCAAAATTAGCAAACACTTATGCTCATTTGAGAAAATGAGGTTTGCTCATTTGGGCAAAAGTGTGCCCAAATGAGTAGAAGCTTTTGCCTTTGAGAAAGTTTGCTCATTTGAGCGAATGATCAGATATGAGTAGAATTTTGCTTATTTGAGAATTTTAAATGAGCAATGAGTAAAAAATAATTTATCATGGTACACCCAGATTTACTATAAAATTTCTCTTTATTCCTCTCTTGCTCTTTCTTTTTTCACCCAACTCAGCCACCACAAAGACAAAGGAGTAAGAGATTAATTATATTTTTCGAAAAAATTAATTACAGAGTCAATTCAATTTTGCCACATAGCTCTTTTAACCAGTTTAGAGATTAATCTAGGTTGAAAACCGTTTAAGAAAGATATCCCAATATAAAGAATGTTCCAAATTAATCTAAAGTTGGACTGTTGGAGCCTTATAAAATAGAATGGACAAATTAATTTGAGTGGTTTTTTTTTTATGAGAGTGGTTGTGGGGGCATTGACCCCTTAATTTATGTGTTTGAAATGTTAGAAACGAATCAAACGATATGGAGCGAGGGATAGAGTGCTCAATGCTTGCTGATTGGTATCATATCAATGTCTCACTTTTATTATGTATGGACCTATCATAGAGTTGAAATTAGTGATTTAATAGAGTATATTAATGTTATACTCCATTCTTTATAACTGAATAAATTATTAGAAATAATAGAACATAAGATAAGAGGGAGAATGACAGCAAAAAGTCCTCAGATATATGATGATTATATCACCCATTGGGGGCACGAAGGAGCTAATAACAATTTTTCTTTTTAGCTAACAACATTATAGACAAAATGGACCCAATTAGACGGGAGAGGGCACATGACGGAGTTGCTCTAGTACAAGCATAGTTAAAATATAGCTTGGCTAGCCATTGGAAAAAGTCTCATCTTTTGGTTTAATTAGTACAAACTACAATGACAATGCTTATGCTTAGTGTATGATTTAGATATACTGCCACTTGCTTGCTAGCATTGTCATTAGTGGACGAGAATTTTTTTCCCCGAATAATGTTAAAGAGAGTTTTTATTCAGGCCCGGCCCTGGGGGTTGGCCAGAGGGGCAACCGCCCAGGGCCTTGACTTTGAAGGGGCCCAAATATTAGAAGTTGGTTTACAAGTGAAAAGACTTTAGAGGAAGGGTCTAAAATATAAAAGTTAGGCCTTTTACATGTGTTGTCAGGCACAATAACTATGAGAATTCTTCACTGCCAATTCTCTCTCCCAACATTAAATTTTAACTGCACAACTTTTTAGGCAACTTAATTCACCCATTTATTGGGACAATCAATTTATAACCTCCACGTAAGTTCAAAAGGTATACTCATCACTATTTTTGCACTCACCTTCTAATCTTTATTCCTTTTCGTCTTCTCCATTTTCTTCTAAAATCCTTGTCTTTCTCATTTTGATCTCATAAAAATGGCGATTTTCTTTAGAAGACTAGCTAAATCAGCTCCCATTGATGGTGTATTTGTGTTCTTCTATTCCTGTCTTCCCTTTTGAGAGATTATCAGCTTTTGATTTAACTTTATCATGGACCAACTTTATGTTCTCCATTTCTTTACTCCTATTAATTTCTCTTAACACGTTTATTAGCACATAATTTGACCATTAATATGTCTTTCAAACGATTTGTATAAATTATGAACTTGAATTGCAAAATGCATTTTGTATCTTCTTTAGGTGCTTATTTTTTCATGTTATTCGTAATACTATGCACTACTCAAAAATTAAAAAAAATCGCTAATTACTACTATTAGAATTAAAGGGCCCCTTATTTTGTCATGTTATTCGTAATACTATGCACTACTCAAAAATGAAAAATTACTAATTACTACTATTAGAATTAAAGGGCCCCTATGTCTTATCTCGCCCTGGGCCCATAAAGTGTCAGGACCGGGCCTGTTTTTATTCCCTCTATGCGTCAAAGTTAGAATTTATTCCCTTCATACTGTCCACGTAGGACAGCACGCCATACTTTTGATTTTTTTAATAAAACCGCTACTCCAAGTAGCGGTTAATACTAATAATGTTTTACCGAAGTTGACCGCTACTTCAAATAGCGGTTATATTGTGTCCCTAAGACAAGCTATAAGGCACATATATAAGCGCTACTGAGAGTAGCGGTTCATTACAAAACATAAGCAATGCAAGAGAAACAAAGAAAGTGGCGCCACGCAGGCTCTGTGCGTCCCGCGCACGTGGCGTGCGCGGCGCCAGTTTCTTTGTTTCTCTTGCGTTGGTGATCTTGGTATAAATCGCTACACCAAGTAGCAGTTTTTCCTCGTAAACCGCTACCTTCAGTAGCGGCTTAACTTAATGTTAATCGCTACTCTGGGTAGCGGCTTGCTTTGCCAAAAAAAAAAAATACTTTTCTCGCATGCTGTCTTACGTGGACGGTATCCACAGAAGCAATTTGAAGTTTGGCGCATATAGGAGGAATTAATACTCCTTTTGACATTATCCAGGGGAAAAATTCTAGTGGACGATAAAATAGCAAAACTTGTCTTGCCATATCTCCTCCATCACCTTCATCAAGGTTTACTCCTTGTCATTTAGTATAACATCAAAAATATCATCATTATAGGCGATAGCCTTCTAGTCATTAACGCAGTTAAAGTGAGTTGGCACTCTTGGCAGCTCACTCATATTTTTGGGGAGAAATCGAGAGGCCGATTGGATAGCTAACGGTGGGTCATCTAGTTATTTCTTCTTTTATTGTTACTCCTTGTAATAATTATTTACTTTCCTCTATCCTTGCAAGCGACAACGCACTAGGAGTTCCCCTCGAATTGAGGGTCTTCTAATGTTATTTTCTTACCCTAACAAAAAAAATTCTCCTCCATCATCTCCTTCCTACTATACTTTAATTTGTTATTTTAAATGGAATATTCATTTCGTCCAATTCTAGAGAGTAGTGATACAGAGTCCCCTAACTCTGTCTCACACGGTCACACCCAGTTAAGCATACTATCATTCTGTTTTAATGTGATATGGAAAGAAAAAAATTATTTACTTAACGGTGAGATACAAACAAGTAACTCTAGTTATCTGATATCCTTATTGGCTCAAGTAAAAAAGAAAGTGTGGATCTTGCTAAGTAATTCATGTTTTCTACCAATATTATTGCCAAATAGCCCAACTTTGTGAGACCCTCCCCTCACTAATTCTTTTTCTCAATTTACAATAATAGTGTGTTTACTAAATAAATGAATATATATTGCATGTAAACCACTTTTACGAATATTAAGAATTTAGTTAGTTTTAGTTAGATGTACATAGGTAATAAGAATAGACATTAAATATTGTATCGATAATATAAAATAACCTATAATCTTATCTTGATAGCATAAAGTTGCATTTAGTTTTATATCGATATTGTAAAATGCCTTATATTTTGAAACAAATTTTTTTAACTAAAATAATATCTTATAATTTGAAATAGAGGGAATATTAACATTCAATTTTTAGGAGCTTAGGAGCAACAGGAATTGGTTAATAAGCTAGAACAACTATTACTTTAAATTACAATATAAATACAGCAGAGTTTGTAAGTTCAAGCATTAAAAGTGTAAGCACTCGAATAGGCACATGATTAAGGAAAAGTTATGTCCCCAAGGTGATTGCATCCTTACATAGGACTAGTTGTTGGACCGCGCACTATCACGCGCGGCCCTCCAAGATAGCGAAAATGATTTGTGTACAGCTAAATGTAAGCAGGATCATAAAGTAGTTTAAGGGTAACCGACACATGTGAACATATTGTAACGAGCTTGCATAATACATATGCATATAGGCCATGATAGTGCAACCAAGTTTGTTGTTACAAAAGATGCTGAGAGTATCGGGCCTATTCTGAGATGTTCTTAGGTCCTTGGCATGTATATTACAAGAAATCATTCATGCCTATAAGCAAAAAGTAGTAGTTATATTAGTCATGATTAGCTCTTAGGGGCAAGTTGTAAACATGTAGCATTAGTCTATGCGGTTAATAGCAAGCAAAAGGGGGCTTTAGGTGGCCGCTGCAGTGCTTAGTTGCTAGGCCCAGCAACATCTTCATCGGCAAATTAAATACATGAGCAGCTTCATGTGCAGAAGCTTCAACTGCCTTTGTGCCATAATATGTGGACTTAACAGCAGGCTCGCATTTTGGATGTGATTCATCGGGCTGTTGGTAATCCATAGGCTTAGTGATAGTCTTCAGTTTGGGATTGGCTTCATCAGCTTCATCTTCAAGCACGACTCTTTTGAGAATCCACTGCAGCACATTGTTCAAGGAGAGGGTTGTTTTTGGGCCCACCTCAATCAAGAAATGAGAGGCACGTAGAAGTTCTTGAATGGTTAAGAAGGCTTCTAGATCATCCTGTCATTGTGACAATAGCAATGTTAAGTTATGCATTGCTGTAAGATTGGTTAGGTGTGATGGAATTGATAACGTATACACTACAATGCTGGAGGTTTGTGCTTTTGGTTTCCTTTAAAATTAGGGGAATTATTGTAATGCGAGAAGCTTCCTATTTGTATGTATGCAACTGCTAGTGTGTAGCTGCGATTAGGAGATAACTATAGCTAGGAATTATTGCAATGTAAATGCAAATTGTCTATTTAATATTAAGGACAAACACGTCGTGTATATTTTTAAACAGCTACCTGTTTAGTTTTTTGTTCCTTTTGCATCTTTCTAGGTATATGCAATGTAAGCTTAGAGTGGATGTAAATTTGTATGCTATATGAATAAGCTATTTGAGTTAGAATTAACTGGCTATATAAAACCAAATGGAAGTGTAGACATTGTACTGGAACCAAAATGAACACAACTAAAAAGAAAAGTTGCAATTACATACAGAATGCCTTATCCTGAAGATGTCTTCAACTGGTAATTTGAAAAGCTTTTCCAAATCCTTGCTGAACATTGTAACTGAGAGTGTGGCGGTTCCGTTAGAGACGTCGCAGTTGAAAGTAAATATACATTCAGCATGCATATTTAAAATGGTGAAGGAATCATGTAATAGAAGTAGTTGTTAGTTTGTATTTAGAGCACAACTTACCTAGGGATGGAAATGACATTTTTTTGTCCACAAGTGGGACATGTGTAGGTCTCCCCTGCTGGTACATCGGTTCTCTTGCCACAGTTAGAGCAACCTAGGTGCACCTTGTCAATGCTAGGTTCGAGGACCACTACTCTCAACAACCGCCGTTCCTCTTGGAGAGTGTTAGTAGCCTAGTTTAAATGACACACATAACTATGTTAAGAATGGATAAACCATCATTAACTATATTCCTACAATGTATTGTTTCATGAGTACAACAAGGTGGTAATTTGTAAAGGCTATTATATCATATGATTATGCTATCAAGTTATAATCATGGCAAGTGAATTTTTAAATTACCAATGTGCTAAGTAATACATCTGACCTTTTTTTGCTTTAGTGCATAGATTGTCATGATCTGCCTTTCTTTTGATGGGTTCCTTACATCTAAGACCCTTGCTTGCCTATCAGCTAGGGTGTCCTTGTGGCACAATACCATGGAAAACAAAGTAAAGTTACAGGTAGTGCATTCATAGATGTTTTTTTTTTTTCTAGCAAAGGACATTCATATTGATATAGCAAAGTGGTTCTTAACATGATGACCAAAGAAGTTGTTCTTCTCTGTCCTATAGATTGGGAAATTCGGATTAAAGGATGTCTTGATGAAACAAAAATATTTATTGCCTTAATTTTTTAAATTTATAGACCCGGTCTCTGCGTAAACTTGGTTCACACAATAAACATCATTTAGATATGGAGGATGTAAGAAACAAAGAAAATACGGCAAAACAAAAAGATTCCATCATTTATATGCCATTGTTGCTAAAGTTTCTTCTTGTAATTTTGTTTCTTTTCCATATAAACTACATGGATCCTGCTTTTGGATTCATTTTTTCTAAAAGTTTGTTTTCATTTTTGGTTCTTAAATAATGGTAACTCTGTTTTCATCTCTCTGTTTGTACTTTTCCTATCAACATGATTGTCTCATCTGATCCCTAGATATGGAAACCTTTAGAAAGTTTTTTTTCATATATTTGTGAAATAAAAGGAGAATATATAGTTGGCTTCATTATCCCACTCAATTGACTTTGTGTTAGCATAAAATATGAGATTATATGTTAATAGTCTACATCATGAGCTAAAACACAATTTAAAACACTATTTTCTAGATTGTGTTTTGGTATTTTGGGAGACAGAGAAGGGGAGATTACCATTCTGTGAGGGAAGCTGCTTTGTCTCCCTTAGGCTCATGAATAATTGTAGTAGACATGGTTGCTGCAAGTGAGAAACCTATAGCAAAGGGCATATTAGATAATAAATGATTGATCAACTTCTATGAAATCCATACTTTAGTGGACCACAATGCACCAAAGAATAGTACATCAACAGTATTTTTTAGTACTTGTAAACCTGAAAAAAAGGATGTCCATACTCTTTACCTGCTACAGCCATATCATAGTTGGTAGGCTAGTAAATGAACCTTTTAGATATGACCATGTGATTGCCCTTCAAAGTTTGTCCTGTTTTTTTCTTTTCAAAGACCATCCGGGTTCCTAGTGGGTAGTGGAAGTTATTTTAAAAAATATAATGTTTAGTGCCATGCAAAGTACAGGACTGTGAAGGTAAATAAAACAATATGTTTATGCCTAAAAATTGCACCCACTTAATGTCCAGACCATATATAAAAGGGATATTATCTCAGATAACCCTGACTTATAGGCCTTTTTCCAATATAACCCTGACTTTGGCAGCCCTGTCTCCGATAACCCTGAACTTGATTTTTGTCATTAAACCTGACGGAATAAGACACGACGTTAACTATTTTGTGTTCTTCATCCTCTTTCTTATGTTCTTCATCCTCTCTCTATTGTTCTTCACCATTTTCTCTCTCTTGTTCTTCAAGTCTTTGTTACTCTTCAATTTAAATTCCATAATATGTTTTAATTTGATTTCCTCACTCTTGTTCTTCCTTTCTCTAATTTTGTTTCCATTAATCAGTCCTTTTTTTTAATTTGCTTGGTTTTTCTTATAGTTTGTTTCCTTACCTTTTGTTTTAGAGGAAATCTCATCTGACCTTGTTTTGGAGAATCTGCTTTTCCATTTTTATATCTCTTCAAGAATCTGCAGGCTTTTGTTTTAGAGGAAATCTGGGTACAAGACTACAAATGAATCAGTCCTTGTTTTAATTCTGCCGGTTATGGTGGATATCCTTGATGGAATTTGGTTGACATGTAATATAGCTGGCTTTGCGCCTGATTAATGGAAACAAAATTATCAAAAAAAAAAAAAAAAACGTTAGAGGAAGAAACGTTGCTGCTGCCAAAACCCCCCAAAAACCCAAAACCCAGATTCACTTGTACCCAGATTCACGCAGAGGAGAGAGAAATTTTGAGTTCCTTTTGAGTATGGAGGTCGAAGATGATGTTGGTGTTGTTGTTGTGGTTAATCATGGTTGCAACCACAAAATCCCATGACCCATAGAATTGTGAGGAGAGAGAGAATCGTGGTTTAATTTTTTATTATTCTCTTTTGAACGAACTTGTTTACATTAATGGTGAATGATGAAACTTACTGTACCCAGATTCAGTTGTACATTCATGACAATTTTTCAAAACAAAAAAGAGGAAGAAATTTTGGAGAAAGCGGTGAAAACCATTGATGAATGCTTGAGAAGAGATGAAGAACAAGAGAGAGAAAGAGATGAGTTTGGTTTTTTTTTTTTATTAAAAAAAAGGCAGTAATTATTTTTGTTTGAAAATAGTTAATGGCGTTAACAATTCCGTCAGGTTTAATGAAAAATACAAGTTTAGGGTCATCTGGGTAAAATAAAATGTCAGGGTTATTTGGGAAAAAGGCCTATATGTCAGGGTTAGCTGAGATAATATCCCTATATAAAAATGCGGACATGTAGCATGGGCTTTTAAGTTCTAACCACCAAAAGTCTAATACTTGGATGATTTGCTAATCAGAGATTTGTGGATGTGAGGAATAACTCCACCACCAGCGATGGTTCCTTTGATCAGTGTATCAAGTTCCTCATCTCCAAGGATAACCAGCTGCACATGCCTAGCAGTGATACACTTCACCTTCAGATCCTTACTCGCGTTTCCTGCAAGCTCCAATACTCTGCAGTATGGTACTCCAGAATCGCTGCGGTGTACACAACATCTGTTGCACCGACCCTCCCATTTGCAGTAACCTTGGTCTTCAGTAGACGATAAACACGACCCACGCACTGGAAACTGCAGGCATTGACACACATAAGAAAGGCTTCATAATATATATACAACACATGAGACTTTTTAAAGAAAAAAGTAGGAGAAAGATATGCTTCTGAAAAGTGAATTTACAAAGTTAGGGCTTTCCAAAATTTGACTCTAATATAGCATGAGGGAAGGGAGTTGAAAGGATTCACTCCCATCCCTTGATTTCCCTTCACCTTCCCTCCCCTACCTTTATCTCCATGAATTTTAACCAAAGTGTGATGATCTTTGTCTCCCAAACCTCAAGCTAAATCTCCAAGCACCCCATAATCTTAGAACAACCTCAAATTTACAATCTAATGAGAGTGAGATTCGGATATATAATGAAAAGTTGCTAGCTTGCTTTGTGTCACCAATAGTGTATGGCTTAAAAACACAAGTCAGTAACAAAAGCTATAAATATGAAAGGATGTGGCTTCAAAACATGACCAACTGTTTTTTTCTAGATGACAGTGAGACTTTAATTTTCAGGATATAATATCCCCTGCGTAAACAATACCAAACAAAAATGAAGGCTTTCAATTGTACCATATTATGCACTTGGTGCAGTCATTTTCCATAGCTTGCCCATATCAAACTAGAAAAGGGGCATAACTATCATAGTGATGAGACAGAAAGGAACATCACAAAAGTACAGGACTATGAAGGTAAATAAAAATAATATGTTCATGCAAAAAAAAGTGCACCCACTTAATGTCCAGACTATATATGAAAAGCACAGCTTGTTCAGCTATATCTTATATTTTAAACTGTTGTAATAAGCTGGAGATAGGGATTTTTGAAAGAAATAGCGAATTGTGAACTTGCTCTTGTAAGTAAGATATAGATTGATCAAGTGTACAAGTGAATTAAACAGAACATAATAGGAAAAAATCAGTAAAAAACTATAAACGGACTAATACAAAGACAGATCATCATCACTGACTAATAAGCTACTTATCTTAATTATCCCAATGAGCCACCCTGCTGCGAATCTCCTCCAAGGAGCATTATACGTAATGTGTTTATCCTGTGTGTCTTGCACACTTTAGTTGCACCTAGATCGATCAGGCACAGAGCAACACATTTCTATTTCAGAGAAAGGGAACATGGTATAATTTTTGCTGTGAGTTATTGCACAAAAACAGAAGCGTAACAGGTTTACCAAAAAAAGAAAGCTAGTTAATAAAACCATAACACAAGTATAGATATCATGGAAGAAACAAGGCAAAATATTATAGATTTTGTTTTTTGTGGCTGCATTGGCTACAACACAAATTAATAGCTTATCTAGTATAACAAAAGTAACGAGGGTAACATTATCAAAAGTGTCAGATACAACCACATTTATCATTACACAGGAAATGTATGAAAAGCGGACCCGTAATCATTCAGGCGATCCTATGAGTCTCGTCGAGGCTTACTGGCATCTGCAAAAGCCACAAAGCCAAGTAAGCAAAAAGACAAGTTATGACATTTCTTTTTGAAGCACATTTCAGATCAGAAGCAGAGAGTGTAAATGCCTACAAAATGGCATTAATATCAACTGTAACATTCCCCTTTAAGGAACCTTGAGGTAAGACTTTAATACTTTAAACAGGAGAAGGACAACAAGCAAAAGACAACAAATGTACACCAAATTAGGCAAAGTAACATGAGTGTTGAAATGGGAAATCTACCAGATCTAAAAAAAGTTAATCACTTAATGTAGATCAATTATATTTGAATGGTATTGTAGGAGCAGGACCATGTCTATGAAGATAATTAAGGAAGTCTAATCAAGTATAGACGATTACAATACTTAACAAGAACAATTTTTTTTTTTACAACCAAGTATATACTTGCAAAAATGCCTAATTATTTACAAAAAAGCAATAAATCTAAATAATGAAGCTTAATTCTTGACAGCATCATAAAAATATTAAGTACTTTGCAAAAATGCTCACATGCTCATAACTTTTTAATAATCAAGTGTAGACAAGAGGATATTGTTATACATAATTTATGTTAACAGTAAACTTTATATATGAAGTAGGCATCATTTTTTTATGTACTTTGCAAAAATGCTCACATGCTCATAATTTTGTAATAATCAAGTATAGACAAGAGGATATTGGTATACATTGTTTCTGTTAACAATCAAACCAACTACCCATATTATATACTTGCAAAAATGCCTACTGCTTTATTTTACCATTTTCTCAAAGAGCAAATCAGCTTAAACCAAGAAAGAAAGAGTAAGGAAACCAAGGGTTACTATCAGCACCCACCTCAGATTTTTTGGAGTTGATACAACAAAGAACAACTACAGAAGATAATAGGGAAAAAGGAATGAGAGAGTTATACATAAGAGAGGTAAAGTATTTTTTTTGGAGCAGGTTTTCAAGTACTAACATGCCATTATAATACTCTACAATTGTGGCTGGGAGGCCTAGCAAGGAGCACACTTCCTGGGAAGTACACAAAAGGGCTACAGTATTCTTAACAAGAACAGTAATAGTACCAATACAACAGGACTATGAACCAACTGGCATAAGTTAGGTTCTGTATCTAATTTTGAGAATACAATATTGAGAATTCAAGTAAACAACCAGGCAACCAGTTGAATTTGGGAGTAAGCAAAAATCATAATACCAAATTAGGCATTTGATAAAGGCACATCAACATAATAATCTGTAGAAATAATTAAGGGCAGTGATTAAGTCAGAGGATTGAACCATCCGTTAAAATTGGAAAATAATAAAACAACTTGTAAACTATAAAATTTGAACAAACCATCCGCTAAAATAATTTGCAAACCATGCGTTAAAATTGACATCAGATGCAGACCAATTGAACAACTTGAAGGGACAATTGAAAGGCATTAAAAAAATTTAACAATAAAAAAGATACCTTTGTAGACTCCCCCAACACATCTCCGTTGCTGTTGAAAGGATTTAGAAGGTTGCATTCCGCGAAGCAACCTTCTTCCTCTGTAGCGTGCGTGACGTGGGTTTGAGTTTGACTCATGCATGGGATCCTCCATTGATTGGTCTAACAACAACCTAACATTTCTGTTTTTTTTTTGTTCCCTTTTTTTTTTGCCAAATAAATATGCGTGGATTAATCCCTTTTTTTTTTGCCAAATTAATATGCGTGGGTGAATGGCAGACTTGGAGGAGGAAGAAAGAAGAGGGAATAGGAGTTGCAGACTTGGAGTTGGTGAAGGTGAATTGCCGCCAACAGCTGCACGCGCCAAAGAATAGGGAAGACACGAGGAATGAGTAAGGGCAAGCAATTAATTCCATGTAGTTGGGAGGGCAAAACAGTAAGCTTACTGTTACTAAGCTACAGTAGAACCATCTCTCACTTTTTAATGGGTATGGAAGTAGGAACTAAGGATAAACAATAGTATTTTTTTTAATTCTTTTCACAAGCGCAAGTATCTATAGATAAGATTCTTCAGCCTTTGCTGAGCTATCTACTAACCGAGTAACCGTATATAAAAATCAAATGTTATTGCATGCGGATTATATGAATTTTCTCTTGGGCCCTGTTCTTTTGAACTTATTTTGGCTGAATTAAAATTAAATTAACTGAACTGAATTGAAATTAACTAAATTGAAATTAATTGAATTGAACTGAAATTAAATTAACTAAACTGAAATTAACTGAACTGAATTGAAATTAACTAAACTGAATTGTATATTTAATTTTCTAAAATAATAACAATCCATAATAATCAAAAAGTATTAACATAATATTATTAATACTTATTATTATTATTATCATTATTTTTGTTGTTGTTGTTGTTGTTGTTGTTGTTATTACTATTATTATTATTATTTAATAATAATAATAAAAATAATAATACTAATAACAATAATAATAATAACAATAATAATAATAATAATAATAATAATAATAATAATAATAATAATAATAATAATAATAATAATAACAACAACAACAACAACAACAACAACAACAACAACAACAACAACAATAATACAAAATAAATGACAATAGAAATATAAAAAAAAAATTATTGTTATTATAATTATAATATTAATAATAATAAAAATATTAATAGTAATATTGAAAACAAAAATAATATAAGATTGAACTTAAACGAACTAAACTGAAATTAACT
This sequence comes from Beta lomatogona, assembly GCA_947646795.1. Lineage (NCBI taxonomy): Eukaryota > Viridiplantae > Streptophyta > Magnoliopsida > Caryophyllales > Amaranthaceae > Beta > Beta lomatogona. The sequence goes on from CANSNZ010001471.1 coordinate 1,475,403, forward strand.
GAACTGAACTGAACTGAACTGAAATTACATTAATTGAACTGAAATTAAATTAACTGAAATTAACTGAATTGAACTGAAATTAGCTGAAAATAAGTCCAAAAGAACAGGGCCTAAGTAGGCATCATTTCTTCAAAGGATAAACTTTCTTTTAACGAGAAAGATAAATTTCGTTAATTGAAAGTCATACGATATCTATAATCAATATTAAAGAAAAACAAAACACAACCTAACATGATCAAATAAAGGTCATCTACAATATAACTATGATAATAATGAACCAGATTTGACAATATAGCATAGCCCATATTTGTATGCTGAATCATGCAGCCTTTTGTGAGAGCGTTTATCATTCTGACATATTTAACAAGATATCTCTTTATGAGACCGTGTAGATAGCGTACAAATTTTCAATACTAATTGCAAATTTGTACAACAAATATCAATAAATTGTATCGTTGCAACAAACCATAAGAACAAACTTTAATATCCCACAAGGGGATACTAATAAATCAAACTCTAAACTCCCATTAGAGGAGACAAAGAACCCAATAATTGGGTAGATAACTCTCCAATAACGAGAGAAAGAGGATTATTATTAACGAGAACGAAAAAAAAAGTGCATAAAAGTCACATTGGGGCTTACCACCATCGAAAAGGATGATGGCAGTCTCGAACTGGCCAAAGAAAGACTAGGGTTTTTACGGAGACAAATGAAGAGAAAGAAAGAGACTTCAAAGGAGAAACGTAACGAATCAAGAAACATAATTTGGTCTAACATAGGCTTATGAGTAGCAACATCTAGCAAGATAGCATATATAAAATGACCTTTTACTCATAGATAATCCGCCACTCTCATGAAAAAATTGACCAATGGAATAAATGTTGAAGGGTCAAAAAGGATGACGAATATCAACAACTAGGGTTTGAATAGACCACTAAAAGGAGCAAAGACTTTGTGATACAAAATATCACTAGATTGTCCCATTATATATATATATATATATATATATATATATATATATATATATATATATATATATATATATATATATATATAGGGACAAGATCACATGAGAATGTTACTTACATGAGAAATGAGAATGAATATCAACCAAAGGATTGGATTAGAGTTACAACACTTGTTCATTAGAGTTATACCCCCGAAAAAACTTTGAGCCCAAAACAAAAATGTTTTTGAATTTTTTTTTTCTAATATTCTTTTTTTACAGTTACATCACTTGTTCATTAGAGTTATAGCGCGTAAAATCCATTCTCATTTCTCATGTAAGTATGTATTCTCATATGAACTCACATACATATATATATATATGTATATATAGATACATATATGTATATGTATATACATATATATATATATATATATACATATATATACATATATATATATATATATATATATATATATATATATAGGTCTCAGATGTCATGTCTGTAAGCTACTAGAAGATCATTCCTTAGTCCCCCAAACTTCATCAATAAGAGCACAAGTAATGACCAATACAATAAGCTTTAGTAACAATACAGGTTGCTAAAGGAATTTTAAATAAATATTCTCGCTGTCGCAAATGAAGCAATGACTGAGCCACCAAAGTTTAACCTATAAAAACTAGAGGGAGGAGGTGCCGGAGAACAAAGATTATGAAAGAGGTCGTGCATGAAGAAAGAGAAGTGGTGAAGGAAAAATCTATCATAGTGCGAGTAGTCCATTTTAGGCTCAAATATAAGGCTTGCAATGAATTCAATATATATAAAGAGGATTTAGAACTTAAAACTACATAATGACCTTCTTTCCAAATGCTCCACATACTAAACTAATAATTTTAATACACGGATAAATCTATTTATTTCTTAAGGAACAATTCTGGATTACATAATATTTCATTTTAAAAAATTTATAGTCTAATGTTTATTATCATACTTTATATCATACTGCCCGTGTATTTTTTTAGTTTCCACAATTGGAATCTTGACGCTATTTACAATTAGAGAGAATCTTTTAAATTCTTCTCAATATGTACTCTTTAAGAAAAAATATAGTCATATGGGGTCTTGTTTGATTCGTCTTAATGAGTATTTTATTAATATTCAATCGTTATAATTTTAACTAATATATAATGAAAGAATACTCAAGGTCAAAAAAGTGCACAAAAAAATGCACACAATCAAAACAAGCAAACTGAAAAATACAGAGGGTATATCATATAACTAATATTGTAAGTGGAGCTTAGAAGCCAGAATCTGAAGTGGCAACATATAACATCCTTATTTGACATTATTTATCGTGCCATATATGATGCCATATAAATGATTGTGGCACCTTATTTCCCAATTACAGGATTGAAATTTTTGAGTTTGTATTCGAGATGCGCACATTTTTCAAGTTGTATAGGTCGTCTATTACCCCGTATTCTAGTATTATTTTCGCCTATATTACCAAGCTAACACTTTGGAGGAGGGGATCCCCTTACCCTTCCCTTTACTCCCTGTAAAAAGTTCTAATCTGGTAGGACATTTCAATTTCATCTTACCCACCTAAAAAAATCGCTTATAGCAATATACTTTCCTAATTAGATGAAAGAATTTTTGTTGTTCTCTAGGTGTTGATATGTTTATCGTTTTAACCCTAAACATTGTATACCGAGAATTTAAATGGGTTAACTAAAAGACTAGGGTCAACTTTCAAAATGCCCTTACGAAAGGCCTAATGTTGATTCTTGGTTCATTTATTCCATTGTTCGTCCATCTTTGGGTTTCGTATTGTCGCGCTTCGACATACACCACAGAGCGAGCAGCCCCTGAGGCCCACACCTCGATTACTGTGCACGCCGGCAGCCGGGGACTCACGCCACTCGGAAAAGGTCAATTTAATCAGTATGAATGAATTTTATTTTTGTTGATAAGGTTGAGGTTTTATTTTCCTCTTCTTCGAGTGTTTCATATGTTTTCTCCTCATTCAATTTCTTTTGTTAGAGAGGAACCCTTTCTTTATATGGAGGGAAAAAGAAAGGGTGCATAGAGATGAACTTCTATTCAACAAATTTACATTTTCAGGTCTGAGCTTGAACAATTATACAAGTGCACTCTTGCAACAAAAAGATTGAATAAATTACATTAAACATCATGGTAAGTTCTCATTGCAAGGTCCATTTGTTGTTTGATTTTTTTATACCTGGGGTGTAATTGAACTAGGAGTTTATGATTTAATAGATAACATCAGCCATTGTTTGTACTTTGATGGAAGAATTAATGGGCGATCGACTAGCTTGCTGTACTTGCTTGGGTCTGTGGTTGTTCACTTGTTCTCTGTGTCTATGTTTGTTATTCCTGACAATATATTGTGCTCTCTGTTGCAGTCGAGTCGAAAAGAAACAGTTTTAGATCTTGCTAAGTTTGTCGACAAGGGGGTCCAAGTCAAGCTTACTGGTGGAAGACAAGGTTTTCTTTCTACCATATGTTTCTCTAATGCAATTTCTTCTTTTCATTTTGTGGTGCAATAGTATATTTCATCAATATAATCAATTTCTATATAAACCTATTGAAATGTGGTGCTTGTTATTGGATTATTAAGAGATCATATTCTTATCTGATAGAGAATATATTTAGGATAATATTTTGTCACATAATTCGGATATAATTGGTATAATTTTGATTATTATCTCGCCAAGATTCCTAACATAGTTAGGACTAGTATTGTGTAACACTGTATATTTGATCAATGGAATCACTTCAAAAAGTTAAGGAGTTTTATACAATTTAACATGGTATCAGAGCTTAGGTAAATCCCTAACCACCACAATTTTTTTTTTCCCGATCCACCTAGAAAACCGTGCCCACCACGTGAAGTGTCTGGTATCATAGTGTATTTTTTACTTGTGAACTTAACCTTGTTCTTTGACCACCACGTGTTAAGGAAAAGGTACGATAAGCAACAACTTAGATAGAGAGACATGGAACCCTAAAAGTTTATAATATTGGATAATGGAATTTGGATGAACATAGAATGGTCAAGCAGTGACCAGTAACTTGAGTTCTACTGCAAAGAGTTTAACATAATAAAAATTGAAAATTAGCTGCATCTTATGCCTTATGCATTCATGGGCACCATTCCTATAAGAAAGCTGGGGTTGGCATTGCATTGCTGTTCTTTTACCCGCATGTTAGACAAGATCTCTGGTTCTCTGATCACTTGGTATTAATGTACTGCTACTTTTGATGTCATTGTTCCACTTGGTTAAATCTAATGAGTGGCATTACATGGTCTAACCTTATTGTTGCGAGGGAATGTCAAATACATTAAGGTCCAGGTATACTCATTTATGTTTTTGGAAGATTTCGTGCTGCACGTGCAGTGCAGTCAAAACATATGAACTTATGAAGAGGTATGAGGGAAGATAGTATATGCCATATTTGAGTTCCCTCCACAAGTTTATATTGCTTTGCATTCTGAAATAAGCTAACCAATAATTTAAAATTATAGATTTTTAGTGAGAATGGAGACTGAATAGAGAGGGATATCTATTGAGCACAGGTCCTTTTTTGGTGTTCAATATTGTAAAGATTGATCCATTTCTACCTATTGATTCTGCAACTCTTCTTGTTATGACTCTACCATGTTTGCTTAGACATATTTGTTTGTCCAGTCTGTATTGTTCTTATTTCAGTCTTCAATAAGTAAGTCAAGGCTTTTGTGATGGAGTTGCATTAAATGCTTGATTTCCGTAGTCCCCAAACTTCAAAATACAAATGGTTCACACGGAGTATATGTGAAAAGTTCAGAGTCGTTATTTTGATATATTGGCACCTGACTTGATTATTAGCCTTGTTCCTTACAGTTTTTATGTTTTATGTTTATAGTGACTGGGACACTAAAGGGATATGACCAGCTGTTGAACCTTGTGCTGGATGAAGCCATTGAATATCTGAGAGGTATGAACTTCACTGCTGATTATGTTAAGTTCTGGTCTTGTTGTAATGTATTTTCAGATAGTACGAGTCCTTGTCTGTCGTGGACTTACAAAATAAATTGCATTTTCTATTCTGGTTCTGCCTTCTGGTGAGTTTTCTAGATTTTAGGCAGAGAAAATTAATTTAGTTACTTTCAGACGGATGCTATCTTGGCTATAATTTATAAGGTGCATGTATATTCAAGTCCACTATGGGCCTATGTTTTCTTGAAAGTAGACTGCACAGGGGCACTGCTGTATACTTCCTAAAACTTGTGATGGCTTTTTTTTTCCTCACCATGTAGATTCGTATCTGTGTCAAATTTTCGTGTAATGCTGGTCCTCACATTGTTGATATCCCTGAAAATTGTATCTTCTTTGGCCCGTAACTGTGACTTCTTTTTTCGTGGTGTTAAAAATTGAAACACGACGGAATGGCCTCTTTTTCTCAGATTGATTAAGTGAATTGTTTGTTATGAGATTCTTTTAGGAAAAATTGTCATGGATAAGTCAACCTTTAGGCCGTCCGATAAAAATAAGTCAACTTTTGATTAAACCTGAATAAGTCCAATTTTAATCCCAATTTGTGATTTATGTCCTTAAGATGATGTCTCCTCCTACTTGCATGTTCCTTCTGCACAAAAATGGTAGCAAATACACTGTGATGCCTAAGTTACATGAAACATTAGATCATGCAAAGGGGCCATAGGGCTATAAATTGGCTGCTAGAAAGTATATCTTCTAATCATGTGTGTGATTATGTTGTTAATTATCAGAACATCAACCCCTACTTGAATACTTTACATCAGTTTTTAAATGATTAGTACAGATCCTCAAAGTTATAGTCTTCTCTCCGCCTTATACTACATTCTACACATCCCTCCCTTCCCACATCTTTTCTCTTGCAGATTTTTTTATCATCTGTTTCTTAACTACGTCATGGGTGGCTTGGCTGCATTGGACGTGCAAATCCATTGTGGTATTTGTATTCATGAGCCTCATGGCTGCATTGTGAACATCTGTAACTGTGAGAGGAAGGTGTTAGTTCTTTCCGAAGTCTGATACTCTCTTACTTAGGGTTGGTAATCTTTTGTTAAGACTTTGAGCTCTTACCTTGGGCACACCACCTCGAGAGGCTGGGTACAAGGCTAAATAGCCGAGAGCCTTGGGATGATTTGTTTCTTAAAACATATGGTGACATAATTGTTGGGATGAGGATTCGAACCTTGGGCAATGCCCTGGAATTCGGGGTGGTACTCCACTAAGCTACCACCTCTCCTCCCTCGGGAGGGTCTATAGTTGGTGGGGGGGGGGTAATGATTTTTACTTAAAACATATGGTGACATAATTGATAGCTTGTATTATATGATTCAATTCCATAAACTTCATGAGATGTATAACTCAGGTTAAATGTTTCTGCAGACGCTGATGACCCACTGAAGACTACGGACCAGACAAGGAGCCTTGGCTTAATTGTATGTTCCTTGTGCACCTCTGGTTATTTATACCGTATTTCAATAACTGTGTATTTTCATGTTAGGATTTTCTTCTCTAGGTGTAGATACATAATTGGTAGTTTTCAGAGCGTTAGATTTACAAAATGATACACAAGGAACCACATACCTCAGTTTAATCTGTAGGCTGAAACAGATGTCACTTGATTTTATTGATTAATATTTTCATCTTAGGAACCACACGAGGAACGAGGGGTGGGTGTTTGGGGGGGGATGGGTAAAGGGAGCCCCAATCCCAAGTGCTCTCTAGGGGTGTGCACTGTGCACCGGTCCGGGACCGGTTGGACCGGTGGACCGGAAACTGGAAATTCTTTGGACCAGGACCTGTTGGACCAGAATTTGCATTTTAAAAAAAATCTTTTTTGTTTAGATTTAAAGATATTTATAAATTAGATACATTAAAATCTAATAATTCTAACAATAATCCTAAAGACAATAAAGAGTAGGTTTTTGGCGTTCTAACTTTCTAATGTTTAAACTTTTTTAACCTTAAAACTTCTTTTTACTAAAAAAACCGAATTCCGGTCCACCGGTCCGGACCGGAATTTTCCAGGTTTGGACCGGACTGGACCAAAAACCTGGAAAATCGTGTTTTTCTGTGGACCGAGGACCGGACCGGAATCTTCGGTCTGGTCCAAATTCCGGTCCGACCCTGGTCTTTGCACAAACCCTACTCTCAGCCATGTAGCATGGGGACGACTTGTGAAGCTGAGGAACCTTAGATTACAACGATTTTGAGCTTCATTAGCACAAAAACAGCATGAGGTTTATGGACCGTGAAACTTTGGGTCCTAGAAGTTTCCGTGCTTTAAGCTCTGAGTTGATAGGAATAGTTGAACCCCTGTAATTTCCAATTAAGCCGACCTTTGTTGGTAGATGTCACTTGGTTACAAAAAATGTCAAATTGTTGAACAAAATTGATTGCCTGTTTAAATCAGTGTAACGAACTTGGTTACTTGCTTCAGCAGCAGTATCCTTAGATAAGAGTATAAGACATTGATTACCACACTACTCATCATATGTCTGTTATCTATCTACTCCATATTAAGACCTTTTGTTTCTCAAGTAGCTTGCTCTTATGCCTCACTCTAAGCTGTGATTCAGTTGTATGATTCAGTCTGTAGTTGAATTATGGATTGATGTGAAGTTTGTGCACTATTGTTGCAGGTTTGTAGAGGAACAGCTGTGATGCTTGTTTCCCCCACTGATGGCACTGACGAGATCGCAAACCCTTTCGTCCAGCCAGACGGTGCCTAGATTTTGTTTGGCAGTAATGCATTTAGCCTAGTGACATTGTCAGTTGAATCGGAATGATTTTCTAAATGTAATACTTGTTTTGCTCAAATATATTTGGTATACCAAAAAGTAGCCGAGTTCTTCATGAACCCACCCTTCTTTTGGCGAAGAAATCATGAAAAATGCTACACAGGTGTTCTGAATTGCTAGAGAATGATTGTGCAGGTCACGACTATTAACAAACTACTGCGTTCTTTTTTTCTTTACTTTCTTTCGAGCATTGACATTTGACAGTAGAGAGGTGTATGATACGAGGAGCGATAAAATGCTAGTAGTCAGTGGGCACGCTGCCCACTAACAACAATTATAATATTTTTTTCAGAAAGTTACCTTTTTTGTTAAAAAAAAGAACTTTTTGATTAAACTAAAATATAAGGAAAAATTGTTTTAAATAAGCCAACTTTTGCGTGGTCTTTTCAAAACACATCAAACTTTAGATTATTCCTGACTAAGTTAAGTTTGTATGGCAATTTTCTTCTATTGAGTTTAACCTGTTAGTAGGTTATATGTGATGCGTGTTACAATGAGATTGGTTCACTTTTTTTTTGTGTTTCTTCGATCATATCCTTAATTTTACTTGTGATTTTTGCATAAAATAAAATAAAAACCCTCATCCCTTAATCTCCACTGCCCCTATCTGCCTCTCACAATCTCTCTCCTCAACGCCATCGACCTCCACAACAACCTCCTTGTGGGACCCATCCCCCAGCAGTTGTCCCTCCTTGTCCGCCTCACCACCTTCGACGTCTCCTTCAACCGCCTCTCAGGTATGATCTCGCCTTCCATCGAGAGTCGCACTATGACATGCCCCCACTTTAATGCAACGTCATTTTATCATTTCACGTGAACAAGGAGCTTTATGGGTACCCCCTTGAGCCGTGTAAAAGCAAAAGGTTGTCTCTAATGGCGATTGTTGGGATTGGGCTTAGAAGCGGGGTTTTGAGCCTTGTTGTTAGCTTTACTGTTAGGGTTTCAGATGGTGGGTTAGGTGGTTAGAGCTAGGGTTTAAGGTCGTGGTGGGGTGGTGGGTGAATTGGGTGGCTATGGTGGGGGTTTCGATTGGTGGTTTGTGGGTGGTAACGCTAGTGGGTTGGGTGGTAGTTGTTGGAGGGAGGTGGTGGGTGAGAATTGAAAAAGAAAATAAGAAGTAAAAAAATTAAATTAAAACGTAAAATAAAACAACAAACCTATTGTTCAGGTTGTAAGTATTTTGACTCATTAGAAAAGAATAGCCCTACAAGCTTAACTCAATCAGGAATAATCAAAAGATAGACTTAAAATGGGAAGACCGTCCAAAGGTTGACTTATTTAAAACAATCTTTCCAATACCTTTTGTCAAAAAGTAAACATGTGATCTCTGTCATAAAGTAAAAAGTTGTATTGATTTGTGTGTTCCGTTCAACTTTTCCCCCAAAAAGTAGAATTGGTTATTTATAAGAACCCATGTTTGTGTGTTCAAAACACTAGTTATTGATAAATCAACTCCTGTTTGTGTGTTTGAGATCCTTGTTTTTGTTAAATCAACCCTTGTTTGTGTATGTAAAATATGTTGAAATAACAATATTATCTCGCTGCCCACTAACGATTAGCGTTTTATCACTCCTCGTGTGATACGGAGAATATTTAACATTTACACTTGGCAAACTAATGTGAAATGAAATACACAACCCTTTTTATATTTCCTATTTAGATTGTACTTCCTCCGTTCTTTTTCTAGTGCAACAAGTGAGTTTTCACGCTTCCCAATGCACAACTTCAACTATTAATATCTTTAATCTCTTTTTAGTAAAAATTATACAAATTTGATATTTTGGAATTATATATCGAGACCAATCTAACAAGACCCCACATGACTATATATTTCCATGTGTAAAGATCACAATAGATAGTTAAAGGGTAGTGAGTGAATAGTGGAAAAATCCTATTGTTGCAATAGAAAAAGAACGGAGGAAGTAGTTACTTTTCCTTTCCATTACATCAATCAAATCTTTCTTTTCTCTTTCTGATTCCAAATTTTCAGTATTTTCTTACTACTATATCATCCGCTTTTGACTATTGAAATTCGAAATGATAATGTTAGATTTATGTCAAATTTTAGATATTTGTAAATTGAATTTATATAACTATGACGATATACTCCCTCTATATTTTTTTAGTTTGCTCACTTGAAATATTGACAGAGAATCTTTTAAATTTTTCTCAATATATAAGAAAAAATATAGTCATGTGGGGTCTTGTTTGGTTCGTCTCAATGAGTATTTTATTAATATTCAATCATTATAATTTTTACTAATATATGAAATTTATTTAAGATCAAAGAAGTGCATTAGCAAACACGCACTGTCGAAATAGACAAACTAAATAAGTATAAAGGGTGTATGCACTAATCAGTATTGTTAAATCATATATGTACATTTAACTTCTTATTCAGAAGCTTTGGGGCTACATGTTGTATTTTACTTATTTCAATAGTAAATTTGGAATATTAGTTTTCTATATTGCTATAAAGACAAGTAATAATGATGAAACTAGTTATTAGGTCTGGGGTAAGGAAAATTTTCATTTATTAATATTATACTTTAAAATGATATTACTAAAAATCACTTGGTCTAGTGGTTAAGGCTTTAGCATATAAACTTGAAGTCACGAGATCAAATCCTATACCATGCAATTTCTAATTTTTTTTATTTGTATGTAAATTACATGGAGTGAAGTACCCTTAGAGAGAGCGCCATGTGGCACCGTTCATAATTTAAGAACACCTTTTAATATATTAGTATAGATAAATAACAATAACTAAAAGTCTAATGTAATAAGATTTTGTAATAAAGAGTAGTGAAAGTCAATTAACCTTTGTGGTCTTTTCGATGACTGAATTGTGAACCTCTCTCTGCCTTTTCAATTAAAATTTTAACTCTGAGTTACAACATCTAAATCAGCAAACAATTACCATATATATCTTTCCGAATCTATATGTCTTGACTTGCGAATAAGTAAACAATAATAAAATTTGCGGTTTTTTCACAAAGTATCCCCGAGTTTTCAAAAAATTCACCGGGTACCCCCCCACTTTTCAAAATTCACAAGGTACCCCCGAGTTTTGTGGTAATACATCAAAATGCCCTTAATGACTAACAACAGTTAACTCCGTTAGTCATTAACTCTAATTAAACCCTAACCCTACCTAAACCCTAATTTACCTAACTAAAACCCTAATCTCTAACCCTTAACCCTAACCCTAAGCCTAATGCCCTAACCAAACCCCCACCACCTCCCCCACCCCATCCATACGGCCCCCACCCAACAGGCGGCAAGACCGCCACCAACCCCACGCTCCCCCGGCAACCCCCGCTAACGCCACCCAGCCCCCACCCCCGCAACCTAGATCCTTTCCCCCACACCCTCCATCTCTCACCCCCACCCCCGCAAACTAATGAAGGACAAATAAATTGGCCTCGAAAAGCGTCCTCGAAATACCCCCGGCCCAGATTCTCTTCCCCCACACCCGAATTGGAGGCAAGCTTCGTCGAAAACGATTGGAGATCGTCGGAAATGGCAAGGGGGTGGTGAGGCTTCCAAATTCGAGGCAAGCGGTTGGCCGGGGGGTGTGGGGGTTGGGTTGCGGTGGCGGGGAGTGCGTAGGTTGGTGGGGCCGACCGAGGGTGCGTGAGGTCGAGGGCTGCGGGGGTTAGGGCACTGGGGGGGGGGAGCGGGGGGCCGCTGGCGGGGGTGGGGGGGGGGGGGCTGGGGTGGTGGGAGGGTGGGGGGAGGGGTGGTGGACTGGTGGTTAGGGTTAGGATTAGGGTTTAGGATTAGGGTTAGGGGTATAGGGTTAGGATTAGGGGTTAATTAGGGTTTAAAAAAGAAAATTAGGGTTACTGACTAACGACGGTTAAGGTCGTTAGTCATTAAGGGCATTTGGGTGTATTATTATGAAACTAAGGGGTACCTTGTGAATTTTGAAAAGTTGGGGGAGTACCTGGTGAATTTTATGAAAACTGGGGGGTATTTGGTGAAAAAACAATAAAGTTTGATATTGAGACGATTCCTACAAAATCACTCATGATCTTTTTTCTCACATATAAACGATGATTAATATAGAGTTTGCGGAAAGTGTAATTGTACAAAGTTGGTAAATTGAAAAATAATGAAAGATAAATTCTATAAACTTCTATACTTTAATCATGTATACATATCCAACTAGACCTGGCAAAGTTGGTCCTGATCCGAAAATCCGGTCCGAAATATCCGATCTGTGGTCCGATCTGGGTCTGAACCAGATGGTCCGAATCCAAAACGGCCCGGTCCGAAATAATCTTGATCCGAAACTCACCCGAATGATATGATATGGTCCAACCCGATCCGAAACCGATCCGACCCGAAGGTAAACCGATCCGAAAGTATTGGTTTCGATTAGGCTTTGATCCGAAGTACCCGAAACTTACCCGTTTTTTTTATAAAAAAAAATTATCATTGGCCACTGGTGCAAAACTTTGGAAGAATTTCATGTAAGTATATGTAATGAATACTCAAATTGTTAGACGGAATAATTTTAAAAAATGTAGGGAGTACTAACAACTAAACAATTAATATCCAATAAAATGGGCTAATAATAGAATAATTAATAACTCAAAAGATTAGTATAGAATAAAATTTATTTACATAGGACAACCCTTACCCTACTAAAAAAGCTCAAAATCTTTCTTGTCCAATCCGATGATCTGAAACCATAATCCGAAATTCGATCCGATCCGAAACCCGATCTGATCCGATCAGAAATAATAGTCCGAACGATGACCCAATCCGAAACGGTCCGGTCTGATCCCGGTCCGAATGTAACTTGATCCGAAAACGGTCCGATCTGAATTGGTCTGGTCCGAATCTCATCCGATTGGTCCCATTGCCAGGTCTATATCCAACCATCAATTTTAGATTTGAACAGAATTATGACTTCAAAAACTCCAAAATAAGGCACCACTAAAAGTTTTAAACATCACCATTGAAAAAAAATTACTAGTGTAAGGCTATGTTTCGTTCACCTTATTTTTACTGATCTGATCTGAACTTTTTTTTTTTATCTAATCTGAACTTATTTTTTCTAATCTTATCTGACTTGAATTTATTTTTTCTGATCTGATATGAACTTATCTTTTATAAATCATATTATTACTAATATTATTATTACTTCAACAACAACAACAACAACAAAAACAACAACTCACTCAATAGGAAGATGTGTACCAGATCTAAATTTAATATGAAAAATAACTTGTATCTCGTAGTTAGCTTACTTTTTATTGTAATACGAACTTAGTGGGTTCGTTGTTATGAATATGAGCTATCATGTTTCTATAATAATAACAATGACATTTATAATAATAACAATGACATTAACAATAATTAACAATAGTAATAATTATTAAGTACAACAATAACAATAATAATCATTTTGAACAAATGTACTAGTTATAGTAAAACTAATAGTAATAGTAATCGTGTATAATAATAATAATAACAATAATAATAATAATAATAATAATAATAATAATAATAATAATAACAATAAAAAAAAATAATAATAATAATAATAATAATAATAATAATAATAATAATAATAATAATAATAATAATAATAATAATAGAAGTAGTAGTAGTATAAATCATAATAATAACATTAACAATAATTATAATAATCATAATAGCATTAGTAATACTTAGTGGTGTCAATCTGGGTCACTGGTTGGGTTTGGGTTGACCCAACCAGGGTCGAAATGATTTGGGTCGGAATAATCTGGGTGAGAGTGTGTCATGGGTCGGAACTGGGTGGGTCGGGTGGACTTGGGTCGAGTTCAACTGGGTGAGAAGGCTCTCGGAATTGGGTCGGCTAGGACTGGGTCGGCCGGTATATGGGTTGGGTGAATTTGGGTCGGAATGGAATAAGGTGAAGTCGGCCCAAATCGGCTTTCGGAATAACTTGGGTCGGAATAAATCGGCTTTCGGAATAACTTGGGTCGGAATAAATCGGCTTTCGGAATGAACTTGGGTCGGAATAAATCGGCTTTCGGAATGACTTGGGTCGGAATAAATCGGCTTTCGGAATGACTTGGGTCGGAAGAAATCGATATCGGAACGACTTGGGTTGGAATAAATCGGCTTTTGGAATGACTTGGGTCGGAAGAAATCGATATCGGAACGACTTGGGTCGGAAGAAATCGATATCGGAATGACTTGGGTCGGAATAAATCGGCTTTCGGAATGACTTGGGTCGGAAGAAATCTGCTTTTGGAATGACTTGGGTCGGAATAAACCGGCTCTCGATAGGACTTCGGTCGGCTGAAGCCTCAAACCGGCGGCGTATTGACTTGGGTCGAAACAAATAGGCTCTCGGAATGACTTGGGTCGGAATTATATAGTATATATTAAGTTACGAAGACGAAAGTTATAAAAATTATCATGTAATCATATACTGATATTGTGAATTGTGATTGAGTCATTGTGAATTTTGTGATAATATACATTGATACTTATATTACTAATTTAATTAAAAAGTTACTAAACCAAGACTTATAATTTATATAGTTATATTATTGGCTATTGGCCATCGGGTTATTCTTATTCATGATTGCATAAGTATTCAAGTAACAACCATAAGGGGTAAGGCATAAGTCCATACCGATTATTGATTAAAGCTAATAAACTATTAAACTTAAACATTTAGTTACTTAGTGACTTACTCACTCTCACCGAGTCACTACATAGCAACAAAAAGAGTTAAAATTAAAGAATTAGGTTGACATTAATGAAAGCATCGTAATTATAAAATTGTTCGACTTTCATCGTTCATGGAACAACTCAACAAGTAACAATGATCAACGTTAATCGAATATGAAGATGATAACCGTGATCAATTCAAGATGATACATAATCGTATCAGTAGAGGATGAAACATTGAAAACTATGAAATTAGATCATACTTAATACCAATCATATCAGTGGAGGATCAAGATCCTTGATGTTTCGGTTGTTGATCTTAAAATATAGTAACATAGGAGGCGATCTTATTAAATGGTCCATGTTAGGTTGTTGATCGACTTTCGTTAAGTTAAGGTTCACCATTCACATAAATCAAATGATCATAAGATTGATTGTCTTTGACATTAATCAAAACCATCAAAAGATTGATCGTCTTTCATCTTTCGTGTTATGGGCTTCTTTATAAAAGATAGGGCTCGATCATCGATGTTATTACACGGTTAACAATAATCGAAGCATCATTAGATTGATCGACTTTCATCGTTGATGTTTCAGTTGTTGATCTTAAAATATACTAAGATAGTAACATAGGACTTAGGAGTCTCGACTCTCGACTCTCGAGTCTATTTGATTATCCATATCTTTGAGTTTCTATACGTAGCGACATTGTCGTATCGGTATTACGGTAATTCATAACAGTTTCACGTCATTCATAATCATCTTTACATGAATCAACTTGTTTAAAATTAAAAATACTAATTAAACATTTAAACTTCTAAAGTTTATAATTTTTAGGAAAAAGTCACATGAATAATCCGAACTATGGCGAGTCTTCCCATATTAATCTCAATTATGGATTATTCTAGTATAGTCCAAACTATTGAGTTACCTCCCTAAAATGAACCCAGATGACCTATAACCTGTCAAATAGGTCAAATTTTAAGATTTTCATGTATTTCTTTTTTATTTCTTTAATTTCTCTCTTCCTTTCTCTTCCACTAACCACCAGTCCCATAGTCCCATCCATTGAAACACCACCTGTAGCCCCACCCACCCTATGAACCACCATCGACCTAGAAATCATCCTATCCACCCCGAAAACCACCACCAACAACATCAAAACCAACCTACCCCCTCGAATAACACCTCCATCCACCTGAAAACTACCCCCAACCCCTAGTCACATGCACCTCAAAATCATTTCTTTAATTAGGTGAGGTAAGCCACATTTACATTGCCTTGTTTGGACATAAGCTATTTTGCTCGACAATTGCTTAGGCTTTGGCGTAACGTCATAGAGATAAGCACTTGAGGTTTATCTACACAAAGTCTACTGAGCATGTTTTTCTCAAAAGTTGATGTAGCCATGAAGCTCTATTCTAGCCTCTTTCACAAACAGATCAGAACCGCTGTTTTCTCTCTCCTCCACCTTACTCAACTTCTTGTCATTATTCAACATCAACAACAAATTTCTCTTTGAGGAATGTAACAAATCGAACTTCGAAGAAACCCAAATCGACCTCACTACGCGTGTCAAATCCGCCGATTTCGCCGCCATTGATCTCGAGATGACTGGAATTACGAGCTCACCTTTGGCGCGAATCGTTCGAGTTTGATCGGCACGATGTTCGATACCTTAAAGTGAAGAATTCCGCCGACAAATTTGGTGTTTGTTCATTTCGCTGGGATTCTTTCAACAACTCCTTCGTTGCTCACCCATTAGTTTTTCTCATATTTCTCTTTCTCTTTTACATTTTCATTTTAGTTCAGTTTACGAGAAGATTGTTTTGTTTGTTTAAATTCTAATGTTTTTATTTTTTTGAATTTCTAGTGGTTTTTGTTTTCAGGTGTACTATTTGTGAGAGTAATTGCATGCTTGGTGGTCTTAATGTCGTAATTTTAGGATTGCTGAGGTAAAACAATGAAGATAAGTGATTTTTGGTGGCTTTCTGGTGGTTTGCAAGGGAGAGTGGGGGAGAAAGGAAGGAGAGAGAAAAATGAGTTTTGTGATTAAAACAAATTCTTTTAAAATCTTTCAGAAAATTATGGGAGCCAATAAGCATAAGACACGTGACTTAAGTAACTTGCTGAACCGGTTCCTTCAGGTTATGGGTCATTAGGAGAAGACACCCTATATAGTTTAGATTATATTAGAATAATCCATAATTGGGATTAATATGGGAAGACTGACCATAGTTTGGATTATTCATGTGAATTTTTCCTAATTTTTATTAATTTATAATATTAATAATAGTTTAGGAATTTAAGTAGATTACTAAATTACTAGTAACTAAACAAATCAATACTAGAAGTCTAGATTAGTTGTCTAGAATTATAAATTTGGAAATTAGAAAATAGAATACTTAACTTAGCCTTACCCATTGATTTGAGAAAGATAAAATCCAACCATTGATATTTTGAAATCCATGTGCTTGGTAACTCTTGATGTTCATTGGTCAAAAAATTTAAATCAAGGATCATGGTTTGTGACCATTGATTAGCCAATATAAAACATGAGCCCTTCATTTCTTTACTTACTCTCTAACATCTAAACTCTTCATTCTAAAATCTGAGCCATTCATTCTAAAATCCAACGGTTTAGATTAAGTCATTAACCCTAAAATTCCCTACTATGTAAACCGCGTTTTTTTTACCCCCCTCATTTCTTCGCCTCTTGCAAAACCTAATCCTAGTCACTCAGTTTTTCTCCTCTCACTCTCTCATTTTTCGATAAAAAAAACCCTAAAAACCCTAAAATTCAACCGCCCCTTCTCTCATTTTCCGATCAAAAAATTGACTAAAAATCTCAGCCTTCTCTCATTTTCCGATCAAAAGCCAAAAAAAACCCTCAAATTCTCATCCCTTCTCTCAATTTCCGATAAAAACCCTAAAATTGTTGGTCCTTCTCTCAAAATTTCTGATCAAAAAACTAAAATTCTGAGTTTCTCACTTTCTCTATCAATTTTTCCGAAGAACGTAGAGGTTTGTGGTGAAGATTTGAAGAAAAAAAGGCGTGGATTTGAAGAAAAAAGGCGTGGATTTGAAGAAAAAGGTATCAAATTGAAGATCGGGGGAAAGCAAAAAAGCAAAAATATAATTTTTTAAAATGCTATGTCACAACCAGGTAAGTCTTCTAATTTCCGTAATTTTTTTTAGAATTACATGAAGATCTGCTTGATTGTGATTATCGGATATGTGTTGGTCCAGATTTGCAGATCTGCTGGAATATCATGTTTTTTTTTTTTTTGTTTTTTTTGTCATATTTCAGATCTGGAATTTTAGGGTTTGTGCTAAAAATTATATGCATGAATTATTTATTTTTTTGATTATGTGTAAGTTTTTGATTATGTGTTCGTTTTTTTGTGCTAAAAATTATATGCATGAATTTTTTTTTTTTTATTATGTGTGAGTTTTTAATTATGTGTTCGTTTTTTTTATTATGTGTTCGTTTTTTGATTATGTGTTCGTTTTCACTTTCACTAAAGTTCATTTTTTGCGATATGAAATTATATGTTCGTTTTTAATTATCTTGTATATTAGTTTTAAATTATCTTGTATAATGTATACTCCCCCCGTCCCAGAATATTCTTGACACTTATCAAGGCACGTAGTTTTAGATGATAAGTTGTTGTTTGGTTATCAATTGTAATTTTATTGAAAAGTAGATGTGATAGGAGTTAGTAGCTAGTAAAAGTAGTATTATTTTATTTTAAGGAGAGAGAATGTGGGCCATGGTTAGAGTTGGTAGGTAGTAGGAGTGGTATTATTTTATTTAGAGGAGAGAGAGTGGGCAAATGGTTAAAAGGTAGAAAGATTAAAATAATAGTGGGTCATCTCCAAAAGTAGAAGTGTAAATAGTATTATGGGACAGATGAAAAAGGAAAGTGTAAAGAGTATTCTAGGACAGAGAGGAGTATTACTTTTTAATTTCATCATATTTTTATATTAGTTTTTTTGTTGTTCTCTTGTATATCATGTTTGTTCATGATTATGAGTATCATCAATCATGTTTGTTCTTGTATATCATGTTTGTGATATAAAATTATGCTGTTTGTTCATGTTTGTGTTTATGTTTCAGGGTTTGTGTTAGGGTTTTGTGTGTGACTTTGTATTTGGGTTTTGTGTGTGACTTTGTATTCGGGTTTTGTGTGTGGGTTTGTATTTGCCTATTCGGGTTATATTTGTTGTTTGTGTTTCTGGGTTTTGTTTCTGGGTTTGTGTTCTGGGCTTGTGTTCTGGGTTTGTGTTTTAGGGTTTGTGTGGTTCGTGTTTCTGGGTTTTGTTTCAGGGTTTGTGTTCTGGGCTTGTGTTTATGGGCTTGTGTTCATGGTTTGTGTTTTAAGGTTTGTGTTTATGGTTTGTGTTTCTGGGTTTTGTTTCTGGGTTTGTGTTATGGGCTTGTGTTTCTGGGCTTGTGTTCTGGGTTTGTGTTTAGGGTTTGTGTTTAGGGTTTCTATTTAGGGTGTTGAGGGTTAAGCCCTAAACCCTAAACCCTAAACCCTAAACCTGACCCCTGACCCCTAACCCCTGACCTGACATGACTCGGACTTGTTTAATCTTTAAATGTGTGAATTTTTTTTTCAGTTGATCAATTGACATTGGACTCCATTATTGGGTCCAATTCCCATTCTGTTGAGGAGGAAGCCATTTCTCCCCAAACCCATGACCCTGTCCTGTTTGGGAGGCGTACTACCAAGGTTTGGAAGCACTTTACCTTGTTTAAGAACGAATATGGTAAGATATTTTTTACATGTAAGCATTGTAATGCTAAGACCTATCGTGCTGAGGGAACCCAAGGTACTAATAACCAAAATAAACATTTAGAGAAGTGTGAAGCTTACTTAAAAATAAAAGCTGCTGAACCTGGGGTGGCATTATGATCAAAAAACTTTATGTCGTATATTTGCTGAAGCTATTATGTGTCATGCATATCCACTGTTGATTGTTGAGCATACTAAGCATAGGGAATTGCTTTCTTACTTGAATCCTAATGTGAAGCATATTTCTAGGAATACTATGCTTAAGCATTGCACTAATCAGTTTGCTGCTCTTAAAGCTCAATTAAAGATAACTATAGGTAATTTAGAAGGAAATGTGTGATGTACTTGTGATTTGTGGTCTTTACTTGATAATGTTAGTTTTACTATTTTAACTGCTCATTATGTTGATAACTCTTGGGTGCTGCGTTCTAAAATTCTTGTTTTTAGACATTTTCCTGGGTCCCACACTGGTAAGGAGTTGGGTAAGTTTACTCTTGATTTGTTTGATGAGTGGAATATTAGAGATAAAGTGTTTTCTTTGACTTGTGATAATGCTACTGCCAATGATGTTATGATTCAAGAGATGGTTAGGGACTTGAATAGAACTAATCTGTTGCCTTGTTTTGGTAAATTTTTTCATGTAAGATGTTCTGCCCATATGTTAAATTTGATTGTCCAAGCTGGTTTTAAGTTTATGGATAAAACTGTTTTGAAGTTGCAACAAGTTGTTACATATGTTTCTTTTTCAAACATTAGGAAAGAGAGGTTTGATGATTGTGTTAAGTATGTGAATACTGGTTTTTCTGGTTCATTGATTGGTGACGTTCGTACTCGTTGGAATTCTACCTTTCTTATGCTCCGTAGGTGTTTGGAAGCTAGGGAGGCTGTAGATAGGTATTGTTTACTTGAGCATGGTTTAGATGTTTCTCTAACTGATTATGAATGGGAAACTGTCCAAAATGTTTGTGATTTTTATGAACCTTTTTATGATATTACTTGTCTTTTTTCTGGTTGTGATTACCCCACTGCCAACCTATATGTTGAGAACATTGTTTTGATTGAAAGTCTTATGTTTTATGCTAAAGAAAACCCAACTGATTCTATTCGTCTTATGGCTGCTCCTATGTATGAAAAATTTAACAAGTATTGGGAAAATTATTCTTTGATTCTTACTATTGCTATCATGCTTGATCCCCGTTACAAAAAAAACTTTGTTCATGAGTTGTATGCTACTGTTTATTTGCCCCAACATCTTGATGGTAAGGTTAAAGAGGAGGTTGATGCCTTTAATGAGTTGTATACGCACTATGCTACTGTTTGTTCTCACTTACAATTGAGTCAACTCCAACCCTCTTCCGCTACATCTTCTATGACTACCGGTTCTGATTCATCCACTCGAAGTTTTGCAAGGTCGATTTCCCGTCCTTTTAAGAAGGCCAGCCTTGGAAAGGTTGGCTACTATGTGTAACATTTGATTGATTCATGATTACTTTACAGTTTGTGATTGTTAATAGTTTTGTGCTATTTTGTTTGCTGTTTTTTAGAGTTTTGGTGCCAATGTTGCTGCTAGTAGGGGTATTGAAAATGATATGGAATCATATTTCAGTGCCCCTCATGCTCCCACTGACCAAGATGACCATTTTGATGTTTTGGCCTATTGGAAAACCCATGTGGGAGTTTATCCTATTTTGTCTCGGATGGCTAGAGATGTGTTGGCTATCCCCATTACATATGTGGCCTCCGAGTCTTGATTTAGTATGGGGGGCGGAATTTTAACAAAGTATCGCACGCGTTTGCTGCCCAAAAATGTTGAGGCTCTTGTGACTTGCCAAAATTGGATCTTTCGTTATTCTAAGATTGAGTGAGGAGTCTCTTGAAGTTGTTAAAGAGACCGAGCCTACTAATATTGATTATGATTTAATTCCTTAATCTGTACTGCTGTTCTTGTTTGATGGTTGTTGTTTGATGGTGGTTGTTTGATGGTCATTGTTCTGGCCTTGTGTTGTGGCCTATTGAAAATGTTTGATGGTTGTTATCTGGGTTTGTGTTTGTTTCCGGGTTTGTGTTTGTGGGTTGGTTGTGTGTTGGGTTTTGTTTGTGTTTGGGGTTTGTTTGTGTTTGGGGTTTGCTTGTGTTATGGGTTGGGTTTGTTGTGTTCTGGGGTGGGTTTGTTGTGTTGTGGGTTTCCCTAAACCCAAACCCTAACCCTAGACCCAAACCCTAACCCTAGACCCAAACCCTAGACCTCGAACCCTAACACTAACCCTAAAATTATAAACCCTAAACAAAATTGTTGGGTTTGGTTTAGTTCTATATCCTTTTGCTTAATAAATGTCCATTGCGCAAAAATCATTGGTTGTTGACTTGTTTGCGACTCTTTTTGGCAACATTTTACTTTACACACATGTTTTGCCCTAAGTGTCACGATGTGGAGCTACTTTTCTTTTGTCTTATTGGACATGATATGCACTTGATTGGTAAAATTGGTTTGGTATTATTTAAAAGACAAAGAATTGTGGATGCTCGTGTCACTATTGCTGGCTTTCTTGTGTTGTGAAGTTGTGTTGTTAATTAGAGTCGAGTGTTCGATGATGAGGTCAACTTGTGTACATGAGAGCCATTACTGATTTTAAAAGTAAATTAAATTTTCTTATCTTTGCAATATTTACTTGTTTAAAATTGACACTTATAAACCGCTATTGCTATATGGTTTTCTTTGGGAGTTTTTTTGGGGGGTTTTGCTACCTTTCGTTGGCTGTTGTTGCTGCGGCATTGTTCATTCTGCCGATGCCGCCGCCGGTGCTCTAATGCCGCCGCTGTGGTGTTCTTGCCGGTGGTGGTTGTCTCATTCTTTGTTGTTGCTTCGCCGGTTATCATTCTTCGCTGCTTTCGCCGCTCCCGGTTGATTTTCGATGTTGCTGCTGTTGGTGGTGATTTTATAATTTTATTTACTTTAGAGTTTAGACTTATTCATTTTGATATGTACATTATTCATTTGTATGTGTACTTGATCTTTTGTAAACATTATTCTATTAAAGTATATGAATATAAGAGTTTTCTATTTTTCCTAATTTACTTGTCTTATTCTCTCCAATATCCCTTCAAATTCAATATACTTTTCGGTTCAACTATTTAACTATGCACCTTCATCTAAGAATAATTTAACTATGCACCTTCAAATTAAAAATGATCATAATGTATAAATGTGTGAGGCAATGACTGCAAGCCCGCGACTATACTATTAATAAGTTTAAGTGCATTTTGGGAGAAACAAGAGGAGGAATGTTTGCTGTTGGTGGTCATTTTATAATAAGTATATGAAGTACTGATGTTTCGTGTTTTTGTGGAGTTGGGCGTGGGGGGTTGAGTTTGGGGGGATGGGAGTAAATGTAGGGTACTGTGATTAATGTTCTTTTTCTTTTTTCTTTTTTTTAATAGCTGATTAATACTTACTAGTTACTACTCATACATAGTTGTGATGAGAGGAAGAAAACTGGGTCAGGATGGTTTTGGGTCGGTTTGTATTAGGTCGGGTTGTATTGTGTCAGAATGGTTTTGGGTCGGGTTTAGTTGGGTCGGGTGGTAACTGAGTTGGGTGATAACTGGGTCGGTGATAACTAGGTTGGGTCACAACTGGATCGGGTGCTAACTGGGTTGGGTCACAACTGGGTTGGGTGATAACTGAGTGGCTTTAACTGGGTCATTGGCGGGTGAAGTTGGGTGCGAGTTAGTTTTGGGTCAGAAACAAGTTGGGTCTGGGTCGTTGTTCACGGGTGCAACTGGCCACGGGTCCACCTGGGTCGGCTCAGTTCAGGTTGGGTTGCCAATTCCACGGGTTGAACTGGGCACGGGTGGACGCTGGGTCGGAATGGGTCGGCTTTTCACCCGACCACTCTCGGCTCGAAACATGTTGGGTGTGGGTCGGATGCGGGTTCACCCGTGGGTCGGCCCAGTTTTTGACACCTCTAGTAATACTAATAATCATCAAACCAATAACAATAATAACAATAATAATAATAACAAAAATAATACCAATATTAATAAGTTTTTAAATATAAGCATGATCTGAATTTATCTGATATGATTTGAACTTATATATCTGGTCTGAACTTAATTTATTTTTTCTTATTTAATATGATCTAAACTCATTTTTTCTAATCTGATATGAACATATTTTTTCCGATCTGATTTGAACTTATTTTTTCCAATATGAACTTATTTTTTTCGATCTGATATGATATAAAATATGTAAAAATAAGGTGAACTTAAACATGCCTAGGGCTGTAGGCCAGCCCGCTACCTGACACGCCCAAAAGAAAGAATGAGCTTTTGAATGTAACTAGAAGTCTCGAACCCCACGATTAGGAGCAATCGACTTTTCCACCATTATAATTACGGACCCTTTTTTTTAATTTTTTTTTTACGGGGTTCGCACTTTCATTCACACTTTTCTGTTATTCCTGATTTCCTACCATTGTTATTTAGTCGCCGCCTTAATTTAACCATATATACCTAATACTCCATTAATTTTGCCTCTTCTTTCTTAATTTTCTTCTGTTGTCTGCTGTTCTAGCTGAAGAATCATGTGGTATTGCAACTCTTTCTGCAAAAACAACCAAAAAAATCGGGCAAAAGAACCAATATTTAACTATTATACAAAATCACAGATTTTCTCTTATTCCTAGCACTGTTTTCTATTTTATTTTGTTAATTTGATTGATTTTGTGTAAAATTATGAGGAAGAGTCGGCAAAAGAAGCAAACTTTCTATCAACGCCGCCAAGAAAACGATGATTGGTCGGTGAAACCTCTAAACGAGCACCAAAAAAAACAAGCACCCAGTTCTGATCATCATCAAGAAGATATAGAACAACCCCAAACTTCTTCAACCTCAAATTTTAATCCCTCAAGTGGAATACATTTCAAGTGGGTGTCAAAAAATGGTGGGACCCAAGTGAAAAAATCTGTTCTTGAGCCGAAATATGAAGAGGGTGGGTCCAATTTTGGGGAGAATGGAGGTGGGCAGGAGGTGGATGAGAGAGAAAGTGAGGTAGGAGAGAGAAAATGTGAAGTTGATGAGGTAATGGTTGATGGGGAGAAGATTGAAGGATCTGCATTGACTGAGGAAAGTGGTGTTGATGATGTTGTTACAAGATTGGAGGAGTTGCAATTTGGGGTTGAAGAAGTTGAATTATCTGAGGAACAGATTAGAATCAATGATCAAGCTCAAGAAGATGAGGTATGTTTGGTTAATTCATATACTTCTATCTTTTTGTTGTTAAATGTATTTAATCATTGTTATTGGTAAGCTAACTATGTAGTTGATTCTGTGTGATATCAACTCCAATATTGATCACAAGCTTGATTTTAATAGAGAAAAGAAGGTGAGTATTGAATTGTTTGTGTTGTCCACTTGTTAAAGGGCTGTTAATCATGAAGTTGATCAGTGTGATAATAGTTCAAATGTAGACTTCCTCCATTTATTGGTATTGAAGTGTGTAACAAGATATAAAGCTCTATACTTGAGAAATCTGCATTAAATATATTCTACACAGTTATTTCATTTTGCTCCCTGTGGATAGGGGTGGTGGGAAGGCTTTGTAAGGGGACGTAAGGGTTTTATGAGGTATGATGACCGGAGGAGAGCGTATGTACCGCGTGGTTATTGAGATTGTTTACATTATGTAGGCTTAAAATAAGAAGCTTGTATATGTATGTGCTTTAGTTTCCATGACTTCCGCAAATATTGAATCCCAAAAATTTGCAGTATATCTCGGCACCATCTACCATCATGATTAGGCTAATGTGGTTTGCATTGAAAGGCTTCCTGAGGCTATGGTTGGTTTTATGGCTGTAATAGGGGAAAATAAGCTGCGCTAAGGTGCTCGTGGCATGCCTTTGGTGACTGGTCACAATGGAAAATTTGTATATGTTTTTTGGCTTTTGACAAAAGAGAGTTGCCAATTCTGCTCTTCTTGTCTATAGGCCATGATGTTTGGATGCATTGTAATGAAAATTCTGTGGCTTCATTATTTGTCAAAACTCAAAACTGTTAAACGTATTCTTCAATAGAACAGTCGTAGTTTCAACTATGCCAAATATACACCTCGCTTATCCTAGGCGCACATCTTAACATTTTGTCTTGTGCGTGGGTTTTAGAACCCTGTTAGGCCTGTTGTCTCACTGCATCTTTGTTAAGGAAATTTTCTTGGAAAGTGTACATCCTCTAGAATTGTCTTTGCCTTTTTTGGTTTTGAAATTTCACTTATCCTTATTGTATTCTTTGGAGTGAACTTTTCGTTCTTTCCCTCCTAAGCTGCTTGAAAGCAGTTAGACAAAGGCTGAACAGTTGGATTGAAGAAATTAAAGGAAAAGAGCGCACCTCATTTTGCACTAATATTTACAGAACACGATAATTGTAAAAAGCTGTATAATCTTTTTCTAGGAAGTCCACTTCTAATATATTTTTGCTATATATAAGAGTTTCTTAGATATTATTTATCGAATATTTTCAGTTGATTGCTATGGAGTCTATCTATGGAGACAATGTCCATGTCCTTGAAAATCGACGAGGCTTGCGATCTTTCCAGGTTTGGCTTCTTCAGAAAGCTCGAGATCATTCACTAATAGCTGGATATAAGCTGATGTCTTCTTTTCTTTTACAGATTTACATACAAATTGAACTTCCTAGTGCATATCCAGTATCAGCTAAACTAAAGGCAGATGCTCACGCTGACTCCAAATTGGGTGATTCAGATGAATTTATATATACTTTCAAGGTTAATTATCTGTCACCTATTGTTTTGACTTGCTTGCTGCCTAGATCATATCCAAGTCATGGTCCACCCTCTTTCACACTCTCAGTTCAATGGCTGCATGAATCTGGAATTTCCAAGCTTTGCTCCATGCTAGACATGTTGTGGAATGAGCAACCAGGACAAGAGATCCTGTACCAGTGGGTAGAATGGTTACATATTTCTTCTCTTACGTACCTTGGTTTTGATGAAGAACTTGTGCTTGGACCCTACAATGTGAAAAATTCTTCAGATAGGCGTGCTCTCTCTGGAGGTGTTTCTCCTAACATTGATATTCCATCAATGAAGAGTTACAATGATGAGAGACAACATGAGAACTTCTTGAGTGGATTTCATGAATGTTGCATCTGTTTCAGCGAGTATGCAGGTACTATTAATTCTTTCTTCTCCATGATGTCCAAAAATTTGGTAATCTGGGCCTAGTTGACAATGTTTTTAAGAAAGTTGCTTTTGATCATCCACATTTGTTCGGGTATATTCTTTTCGACTTATTTTAATTTATTTCTGAAGATATAAGTTCAAATAAGTTTAGAGAAGTTCAGGTAAGTTCAATCTGTAGCTACAAGTTCAGATTCAATAAGATAAGTTCAGACATGTTAAGATAAGTCTAATTTAATTGAATAGAACATACCCTGCATGTCTTTTAGCATGGTTGTATATTGGTCACTAAAGGTATGATGGGTTGTTTTTTTCACTTAACCATAATACAAGTTTTTGAGGAGTTCATTTTGATTTTATTGTTTGACTAGAGCTTATAGTAATCACTTTTACTTAGCTATGCTTCCATGCTGGTTTCATAATTGACATTATGCCCTCATTAAAAGCTCTAAAGAGTTTATAAATAAAGCATTTCTTGACCTGAAACCTTGGGTCAATTGTTTCTGTCAATCTGATGTGTCTGCTCGGTTTGGTCTTACTAGAAGGTGCTCCATACTAAATTATTGAATTGCTCTCCTGTTTTTTTAGAAAAAAAAAGGTAGTAAAGCCGGAGCTATCAATGTGTTCGAAGTTGCATCTGAACTCCCTGTAATAGGTCGGAAGTTCTAGTTGGGTTTAATGAAAATTACTTTAGTGCAGGAACTTTAATGGCTGCTCAGGATCTTTATAATCTATTGTCCTTTGGTGTGTTGGCCTAGTATTCCCTTCCCGACTTTCCATATTTAACTTGCTTTTGAAACCTTATACTACAAGGCATCAAGCAGGGGCGGCAGATCTAGTAAGGGTTCTGGTTGGCACGTTCCCACCCAAAAAACAATTTTTGGTTATCCTCTTTGCTTTAAGATTTTTCATAATATAAAAGATAAACTTGCAAATGTACATCAGTTGTAAAGAAGCTGAGCAGTGGTAATTGGCCGTTTGACGTTATAATCCTAGTTTCTATCCCCGTGTGGAATCCCTTCTAGTACGCCTTTTGCTTTTATATTCTTTTTTCCTTTTTCCTTTTTGAAATTAATTGTTGATTTTTTCCCCGTCCAACTTTGTTTTGCTTGATCTTTCTTCCTATTCCCCAAAAAACTTCTCTTTTCTTTTCTTTTCTTTTCTTTCCTTGGTTTCTATGCAGTCAACTTTTACTTCTATCCAACTCTAATTTTTCAATTTTTTGAACTCTATTGTGAAGCTAACAACTATAAAATTATGAAAGTAATTTCAAAATATGATTAACCATGTCCAAATATGTTTTGGATCTGTCATTATCAAATATCAATCTCTCATGGTCAGTTTGTGTCAGTAGTTATTGGTCAATCTGCCTATTAAGCTTATTGCTACCCTTGTGACTTGTGAGTTTATGCGATATGGGGTTTAGTTTGTTGTTCCACCTGCCCCTCCAAGTTATAAATTCTGGATTCGCCTCTCTGGCAATAAGGGATGTAAAATGACTTAATTATCTCCCGTCACAGCAACATACTTAGATCCCCATATTTGTTATATGATTATATATCATGGAAGGTTGCGTTTTTTAAAATTAAACTTAATTTTTATGATATGTCCCACTGAAGTATTCAAGTGTAATGCATAGTCAATACCAAATATCTTTCTTGAAATCCATTTTCTTATTGCTCATACCTCAACATCTGTAAATATTTATGAGTGTTATTGAAAATGAATAAAGACATTGCTAAGAGAGACGTATTACCTTGGAAACTTGCATGAGACATGCCATGTAGGAGTAGTTTAAACTATAAACTATAATTGTTCTTTATCTTTTACCAAAGGAGCAGTAAGTGTCAAAAATCTAAATTATCCTTGGCCTTAGCTCTGAAGATTAGGTTCCAACTTACTGGATTGTCTCATCTTTGGGCCTTAACACCAAAACAAATATGTAACTAGTTTCTTACCCTACTTACCAGAATAGACTGGACGACTGGAGTTTTAGAATTTTGAAGAGAGAGGAATAGTTTTTTTTTTTAATGAAAACTTGGATCTTTGCACTTGGAGCTTTGGAGAAGATTTAAGCTAGGTTTTCTGAGTTACCTTGCGTTCGCGATAGCTAGGTGCTCTTTATCATGACAGTCTTTTATACGAGCATGAGATTGATTTTCTTTTGGAATTGAAGGAGGTTGATCATGTCCCCTCAAGACTGATGCTTAGATAATGGATGTAATACTAGATTTCTATGAAATAAATGTTATGGTAGTTATCGAGGAAGATGATTTCAATCAGTACATGCTTAGCGAAAGACAATCTTAACTTTAGAACATCTAAAGCAAAATGCGACCAGAAGCCTATTCTGCTATTGTAGTATTATCATGGCATAAGTGACTGAATTTCAAGACATCTGCAGGATGACACTTCTGTTTAGATGGTTCATAGACCTTTTCTTTTTGACATAGGAACATGAAAAGGGGAAGAACTGAAGAAGCCTAATGAAGTGCTGAAGTGTTGCACATTAATTTTTCCAGGGCTTTCTTACTGTCCTTGCTCACTGTTCATATTATTTTTTTGTCCAGGAGCGGAATTTTTGAGATTGCCATGTCATCACTTCTTTTGTGTAAAATGCATGACGACTTATACTGAAGTGCATGTGAAGGAAGGGACAGTTAACAAGCTGCAATGTCCAACCACTAAATGTGGCTGTATGATCCCACCTGGTTTATTGAAACGGCTGCTGGGGGATGAGGCATTTGAACGTTGGGAATCTATGATGTTGCAAAAAACCCTTGATACAATGTCTGATATAGCTTATTGCCCCAGATGTGAAACAGCTTGTTTGGAAGATGACGACCAACATGCGCAATGTTCCAAGTGCTTCTTTAGCTTTTGCACTCTTTGCAGGGAGAAACGCCATGTGGGGATAGCATGCATGACACCAGAGATGAAGCTTAAAATATTGGAGGTAAGAGCTGTTGGATAATGTTTTTATTCGCAAGTTCAAACCTTAGCCTACAGGACACTTGAATACAAATTAGTTATTTAGGTGAAGTCTGGGTTAGGAGTGTAGGACAGAGTATCTGGTCTCATCATTTCCTTTGATGATGTTTTACCATGTGATTAGTAGTTCACTTATCTGTCCCGGTTCTCATCCATTTAGCACCTTGGTCCTCACAGTATAGATATTTTTTGCATCTGTGCTCATTTATTGAATCAGCAATGCTTTGCCATGGAATGGGGTTCAAGTCCAACACCTTGTACGTGTCTCAGTGTTCTCCCTCTTTTACCACCGGCACCTTTGTTATTGTAGAATACACTCTTTATGTGGTTGGCCATATTTCTTTTCGCTCTGAAAAGGAAGCATAAGACTGACATGAAGATCTTCCTGTGAGTTGCTGGGCCCATGCCCCATAGTTGCCAAATACTCAATCGTGTCTATTTTCCTTCCTATAGCCAAAGTTTTACGTAACCACTTGCATCTGTCTGACACCTCCGTGATTCATCAGTTTGATAGTATGGAGATAATTTTGTGTTTGAGCTGTTGTGGTGACCTGTATTGAACAAAAACTGTTATGGGGAGAGCTCATGTACTTTTAGTATTACTTGACTGCCAATTTCTTTCTGTATTCGTCTGTTTTTTCTGAATTAGCTTAGTTGAACTTATCCCTAGAGACTAACAGCTTATATGCCTTTTTTTGGTCATTCTAAGTATATGATCGTTTATCTTATGCAGAATGCTAATATAACAAATATGATAACTTTTAACTTAAATGCAGTTGTTGCATATCTATTGCTACCACAGTCATCATGCATCTAATTTGTGTTGACGTATTCAGATTTTTGAGGATCAAAATAAACAGTTTGGTAAGCTCTCCAGTACTGCTGGTAGCTGCTTATAAACCACAGTCATGGTGATGAATTTATATGTAATTTGGTAAAGAAAGTCACTTGATAATGCCCATGGTAATGGAACTTCATCCTAAAATTGTGATTTTTCTTTCATGAACTTCCATTACCACACAATTCCACCTTTAAAGTGGTAATAGATGGTAATGAAAGTTGATGAAGTGAGATATTTGGGGATGGAAGCATTACTCTGAACCATGGTGTCAAAACAAGGCCGCATCGTATCGTATCGCCCGTGTCGTAAAGGTTTTCAAATCTACCGAACCGATATTACCCGCATCGTAAAGGTGTAAAAAAAACCGCATTTTAGGCGGGTTCTAGGGATATTACATGATTTAAGCCGATATTTGGCGGTACGAGTGTGCGACAACCGCATCATCCCCGTTTACGCATCACCGTGACCGTTACCACGATCGTGACCGAAACCGCATTTTCGAACTATTAAGTAAACATATCTTTAAAAAATTACCTAGAAATGGATTACCATCACACTATATATACTACCACCTACCGAAAGGACCATGAGGGGAAATGGGACTGGCTACGTCACTTAACAACTGATTTTATTTTTTGGGGCCTCCAATGGGAACCCCTTGGTAAGAATGACCCTACTGGCTACTGGACCAGAACCTCTCACAAGTCATCCAGTCTAGCTACACAGGTCAACGCTTGAGAGTAGGGGGGATATAAGGGAATCCGCACTCCCAAGCACAAGTAGGTAGTGGGGTTCGAACTTGTGACCTCAAAGTCACAAAGTGAGTTCCCCACCACCTCCACCAAGCAAGCTTGTTAACAACTGATGGCAAATTGTTATCCGGGAAATGTGCTCTTCTTGAATGACTGCAGATTTATGTAATATCAGTTTTCTGGCTTATTTGTGAGATATAATGCCACTTATTTCTTAGTAAGATGAAGTGTCACCAGGGAACGGAGACGAGGTAGATCGGATCCTGGAGTTGTGAGAATCAGAATTTCTGTCTTATGGGGAGAAGGTGAAGATGCTCACTATAATTCCCACCTTATTTTCTTATGACGCGTAATGGTCAGGAATTATGATAAATCAACTTCTGTGGCCCTGTCTATCCTTCACCTTTTCCCTTGTTTTGAGATCCACACACATGAATTGTTTGCATAGAACTTGCAACAAGGGTTTGCGTAACATAACTTCAGCAACTTAGCTATCAGAAACTTCAATATAATGAAAAGACCCGGTAATATATCACTTTTAGGTCATGTAGGAGATTACATGGCAGATAGAGGGGTCGTTTACTTATCCTCCACGCATTTGAGTGGAAAGTAAGTCAAATTAACCTAACAGTCCTTAATATTACAACCCAATTACCCCCTCCCTCTCCTGTCTGGTGTATAAAATTTCTTCTTTTTTTGTTTGTTTGCGTGTGTGCGTGCGTGTGGTGTGTGTCTGCATGTGAAGAATTCACTGCTTGAACGTAGTTCTCCAATTCCCTCAATTTCAATAAAGAAAGTCACATAACTTGTAGAAGAATTTAACTGGTGCCTGGTGGTAGTTTGTAAAATTTATATGCTTATGCACAAAAATATTGTATTTCCTAAAAATGGAATTCAGAATTCCTATTTGGTTTCATTTTTGGCTATTTTTGTGAACAATTTTCTTGAGTGTATTGTGGCATTGTACTTTTAATATTTAATTCCAGGCCCCAGGCAAGGGATCTTTTTTTGTAGTGAAATACAGTGTTATCTTTTTCTAATTAATGATTAGAAATGGAATCTCAACATCAAAGTTTATGAATGCAGGAGCGCCAAAATTCATCCCATCTTATGTCTGAACAAAGACGTAAAGAGCTTGATATGATAAATGAACTTCGAAGTGTGACGGAAATTCTCCGTGATGCTAAGCAATGCCCATCGTGCAAGATAGCTATTTCTAGAACTGAAGGTTGTAATAAGATGGTGTGTACTCAGTGCGGGCATTTCTTTTGCTACCGCTGTAACAAAGAAATTAGTGGATATGAGCATTACAGGTTTGTAGTTAATTCACGAGCAGTGTAGCTGAGTTGGTTTAATCTGTCTAATATATTTTGTCATGGAAATTTAACTCCACTGATATTGTTTCTGCGGTTATATGAAGGGATGGAACATGTGAACTTTTCCCACAAGAAATGGTTGAGGAGTGGGAAGTGCGTATTAATGCTCGTCAAGTCCTGGGTCAGATGCAAGCTCAAGCTTTTCCTGCAAATGCTCGACCTTGTCCTATGTGCGGGCAGTTGAATGCTAAGGTATGTCATACATTCATGGATCTGATGAACGTTATGTAACTTTTTTACCGAAACAAATTTGTGGCTATCCAAATTATAGACATAGTACTTTTGTTCTTAAATAATTGCAACACTTGCTCCTTTGGGGTCTCCATTGCACACATTCTTTTGACCATATATTTATATAGATGTGGATATTGGACTTCGTTGTGTACTATACTTTTTTACTGTATATGGTTTCATATGTAAACTTGTGTATTGATTACAGGTTGGAAACAATAATCACATCTTCTGCTGGGCATGCCAAAACCACTACTGCTACCTTTGTAGGAAGGCTGTACGACGTAGCTCTGAGCATTATGGTCCCAAAGGTTGTAAACAACATTCAGAAGGATAGGTGAATGGAACACAGAGAGAAATACATCTCGAGGTCAGTCGAGTGACAATTCTTTCTCCCTTGGGTAGGGAACGCAGTTTGGTGCTTGGTGAAATTCTTTGAAATTATGGAGCAAGACATCATAGATTCAATGTGCGTTGGGAAGTGTGCTTTACCGCAATAGTACAGTAGTCGGCTTCTTAACACTTTATTTGGATAGAAGGAAACGGAGGGAAAGGGAAAGAAGGGAAAGGGAGGGGAACAAATTCCCTTATTTGGATAACGCATTGGGGGAGGGAGGGGAGGGAGAGCAAAGGATCTATTTTCCCTCTTTAATAAACATCATCCCTCCCAAATTGGAGAGATTTGAAAGGAAAATGGAGCTCCATCCTCCCCCTCCCCTTCCTCCTCTGCCCCCCCCCCTTTCCCCTTCCATATAAAGTGTAAATGTGCTCTAAGATGACTTAGCAACCGAATATCTCTAAAGGTGGTAATCAATTGCTATCTGAAACATTTTTTTTTTCTTTTGCATATTATTCAAGTCCTACAGATTATACACCAATTATTTACCATTTCATTCTTTCAAGTCTTGACTCACTGAGAATGTTTCCTCTATCAACGGAATCCCTTTTTATTCTCAAAAATCAAATGATCATTTAAGTTAACCTTCAGAAAATTGTCCGAGACTCAAAAACAGAACATTAGAATCTTAGAGCTGCATGAGGATACATCTTTCTTCATGTGTGAAACTAAAAATCATTCAGAAAATCTGATCATTCAAATGTTTAAAATTTGCAAAATTTGACATAAAAGCAAACGGATACATGTAGAAAAAATTAACATAAAAAACTTGGTCTTTTACTTCTACTTTAATTGTTTAATCTATGGTTAGTACCTGCAAGTGACACTGAGACGGAATCCATAAATTCCTCGTCTGATTCAAGAGCTTCCATAGAATCAGTAGGTAAACATATTTCCGGATCCATACTTCCTGCAGCCTCATATCCAGGATAAGAAGTCACCTTCCCTACAAATTTGTTTTCATACCCCCCTACTGGCAGCTAGTGCTTTCCGAGTCCAAAATCATTCCCATACATGTCAAATCTTGGCGAGCTTCCCATCATCACACTATAAGAGTCGATCAATATGTTCATTACCAAGCTTGAAAACCGAAGGAGATTGTAGCCACCGGATGATGAAGTCGCTCACTACTTTGTCATTGTGATTTATCATTGACTGGTGTAGTAATGATCAATGTTGTTAGGATCGGGATCCCACTTTGGATCGGTAAGGGGGTAGGATCGAATCGGTAGAATCGGATCGTAGGATTGTAAGATCCTACCAAATTGCAAAAAAGAGTAACAAAAATGCTTCCAAATGAATAAATACACATTTTTCAAATAATATGGATGCTAAATACCTAGTTTTTTCACATAATATTGATACTTCAAAGTTAATATGGCTTCGCAAGAGTCATAAAAGATTAGATAAGAGAAATATTTGCATTTATGATGTTGGGTTATCATTTATTGGGCTTAAAGAAAAAGTTAGTTTAAGTAAAGAAGTAGGATCTTCCAATCTTGACCGATCCTGCTACGATCCTGACCGATTCTGCCAGCCTTGCGATTCTGCTTACTATCTGGATTGTTTTGCTAAAATCGGATCGCGATTCTAGCAACAATGGGTCAATGGTAATGATGATGATCATCCTAGATTATGTTCAAGTAGTTCGCCAACTGTGGTAGTTGTTTTGAGCATGCTTATACAGTTTTAGAAATACCCTTCTGGCAGAGGTGGATCTAATCTATGCCTATTATTGGTTTTCAGTCTACAATTTGTGACCTGATCATGAGGTAGACGGAGTGCTAGAATGATTGATCGCCAGTACAGTGCGGACAAGGCTTGAAAAGAAGATATTTCATTGGTATAATTTATAATATGGTTGTTCTCCTCATTGGCATTGGATTTTAGTTTTGTTATAGACTCAGATGAGAAATGGAAGATCCTCACCCTGAGTGGATCAGATTCTTCATTCCGACTAACTATATCATATGGTTGGACAATTGGGTAATCTTTAGGAAACCAACGTTCATGGATTGGCATACGTGATACAACTGGAGTTGATTCATTGCACTTTGCTCTATGAATATGTAGGAAAATATAGATGCATATAGCGGAATTTCAGGAAACAATTTCCTAACATCTATCATAGGATCGCAGACATAATCAAACACATGAATCATTCAATAGGGATTAAATATCAAACATTTGTAGCGTGATTTCCTTGTTGTATGCAAGCTTTGAAGATCAGAGATCCCCGAGTGTTTCTCCTCTAATCAGTCCATGTGCACCAGTTGAACACCAACGTTTGCTAGAACGGAAGAGAAGAATTCTCTTGCTTTTGATGGTATAGGCGCCGGTTTAGAGGGAATAGTTTAGGGATTCACTTTCTCTCTCTTGTGAAAAGAAACTGCTTAATGAACTGATCATCTAAACCCTAATATTATATCCTATATATAATAGAAGAGTCATAGGCTAGTTAGGAGAACTAATTCTCCTCCTATTCCCCTTATGGCCGGCCCAACCCAGATCCTAAATGGATTTGGATTGCTTTGTCCAACTTGTGCTACAATGTGTGAACTCATAGGATTAATCTATTTTAGTTATAGTTCCAATCAATATTGTCCTATTAATCATATTTATTCTCTAACAAGAAAATGTGATTACTAAAATAATTAACTTTATTATCTTCATAATATAATTCCTATTTATATTTAGTAATTGCCGGGATGTCTAAGGACATATTCCTTCAATCTCCCACTTGTCACGCAATGTTACTTTAAGTCACTAATGCGCAATTGTTACACTATGTTATTGTCAAATTTTTGTTCCTTGATCGCTGAGTTCAAACTGCTCAAATAAGGATTAACTTTTTAATCCTATTCCGCATGGCCATGCAATTTTTCAATTCTTGCTCATCAAGAGGCCCAGCCACCATTAATAGGAGGACTTATCCACTCTTGTATGACCATAACTCCCACTCAATTCTTAGCCCACCTAATCACTGCCTTTATAACCTCCTTTTACGGCGCGACGTTTAACAACGTCAATGTTAGACTAATTATATTGTGGTTATTAAGACATACTCATGTCTAAGGAATCCACTAAATATAGTAGTTCGATTCTACTTTTAGAATCTAATTAGGTCAAGTCTCAATGTATCAAGTATACATCCATATAATTAATTAGACATCTCTATGTCTCCATAGCCCATGAAACCGCGCTATCAATTAATTATATACTAGTCTTTTAAATAAATCACTTATGTCCAATTTAGTGATTTAGACTAGGGACTTTAAATAAATTGTGATTTCAGTTCACTTTATAGGGTTCCATTATCAAAACGTTTTCGATAATCCTATTTGAAAACACAAATTATTTGGACATTTTATATAGTACCATACCAAACAATTAAATAAGTGTAGACACCAAATTTCGAACCCCTTTTTCGGATAAATAAAAATTTTTGAAAAAATAAAATAACGAAAACCGTCATGCATCGTGGAGCAAGCGCCCCGTCAAAATGCATGTTTCGCTCCGGAGCGCGAGTTTCATTCCGTCGTACGGTTTTCCATTTTTGCGTATTGGTCGTCAATTTCGGGCTTAGAAATATAATTTCCGTGAGTCGTAGTCAATAACTACAACCACTGTTTTAATAAAATGATTTGTAGTATAATCATGCTCGTCTTTATTAATTTGACGAGTTTTCGTTAATTGTTTTAAGTAAGTCTTTCGAAAAAACGAGTTGTGTTTAGGCGTCGAGATTTTAGTCGTATCCCAAAACTGGTAATAATCAGTTTTCTTAATGGTCAAGTCATTGTTCATTGGATAAAGAATAAGAATATATTCTTTATCCACTAAACCCATCATTTATCCATTAGTTAGAGAATAAAAATCAGGAAAAAGAATAAGAATAAGAATCAAATCCAAAGTGTAAGAAGCCAAGGATCCGATTTTTTTTCGGAAGATTCGAATTGTGCGCTAGGCACATGACCATGCGCTAGGCACATGACCATGCGCCCAGCGCACGATAGGCTCCCGCGCTAGACGCAGGACGTTGCGCTAGGCGCAGCGTCTTAATCAGCTTTGTTTGCACGTTTTTCGATGCATTTTTTTTACGTATTAGGATGTTTAGGGAAGAATATTTTCTAAAGATCTAATTTTGCCTCATTTATGAGAAAATCCAAAAAGAATAAGAATATTTGTATTTCCAAATAGATTTGATGATGTCATTAGGGTGAGGTAATTAGAATGATGTCATTAGGGTGATTAAGGATGAAGAAAATCAGATTTTTTGGGTGAAAAATAAAATTTTCTACTTATTTGAAACCCTAGTTCACCTCCCTCATTTCTCTATAAATACCCTCATTTTTCCACTTCAAAACCAAGCTTAAAAAAACACAATTCAACTTCCCTCTCATCTTCTCTACTACTCTTCTCCTCCTTAATCTTTTCATCTAAGCAAAAGTCTTAATTAGTAAAAAACCAAGTTGAAAAAAATACAATTCAACTTCCCTCTCATCTTCTCTACAACTCTTCTCCCCCTTAATCTTTTCATCTATGCAAAAGTCTTAATTAGTAAGTAAGGAAGTTGAAAAGAGTTCAACTTAACTTCACTAATTCTCTCATCTTCTCTACTCCTTTCCTCTACAGAAATCACACTTAAGAAAAGAAAGGAAAAGTTAGTAAGATAATTATTAAGTAAAGAAGTTCATCAAAAGAAAAAAAAAAACACAAAAAGAGTTTAAGTTAGTAATTAAGCGGATTTAGAAACTCACTTAGAAATTAAGAAAATCACAAAAAAGGTAGAAAAATTTGCAAAAAGGAAGTGCATCATTGAGCTAGCAAGGTAAAGTAGAAACACTTGTTTATTTTTGATTATCTTTTTAATCATCTACTAACTATCTCCTTGTTTTCTTCTTATCATTTTTTAATCTTTGGAGTGATTTGGGTATGTGGAAGTCCTAATAGGTTCCCAACCTTAAATCACCCCACCTAGAATAGTCACCTCTAATGGGATGACTCTTAGGAAACAATGTGATTATGTGATTTTCCTTAATCAAGTTCAAAAATGTTTTCATAAAAAAAAGTTGTGCATAAACATCTCCATAAAAAAAATGTGATGCTGTAATTATATTCAGTTTTACTTTCCTATCTTATTTCAGTTTTTCGTCTGCATTAACTAATTAGTTCGTGGGATTTAATATTTTTTCTATGAATTGCAAGATGTTTCCAGCAACTGGAATTTGTAAAAAATAAATTTTGTGTAAATAGTTAAAAATAATACAACTTTGTTGTGCAAAACTGATTTTGTCCAGTACCACTTAGGATTGCTCTATCAATAAAATTAAATAATAAAGTCATTTAGACAAAACTAAAAACATAAAGTTTAGAGAAAACATCAGTGAATTTTCAAAAATATAAAAATCATGTTCATATGAATTTTATACAATTTTACATCATTTTACAAAAACGTTTATGTAAATCACTAAATTCCAGAATACTGATTTTCTCTTCAGTTAAGAAAATAAATAAAAAATGGTCTTAAAAGTGTCCAGTTCAAGTAAAAATTTTCAGTCTAGTCTTTCAAAGTGTCGAGAATGTTCATATCAGATTTTACTTCAAAATAAGTTCAATAAGTTAGGTTTCAAAGAATAAATTGAATAAAGGTCCTATTTTGACTAGTTTTGACATAAAATTCACCACAATTTGAGTTGTCACTAAAAACTTGTGAAATTTTGATACAACATAAAGAACTAACTGATCTATCCATAGATGTATCATATGCTCAACTTAACACTTTGTAAAGAAAGTTATGAATTTTGTAAGTCAGTACAAGAACAAAAAGGCAATCTTGAAAATGAAATAAAGTAATTAATTTAACTTTTATAAATATATTTTATTTTCATATGAAAATGTGAATTAAAAGTCATTAAATTTTGAGTTTCTCTTAAAATGACTAATTTTATCATATAAATGAAAATCAATAAAAATTGTCATAAAAAATCAAAATCAAAGAGGTTAATTAATCTCTAATTTTTTCACAAGTTTACAAATAAACAAGAATTCCAAAGCCCATTCAAGGAGATGAAGATCAAGGAGCCTCATGGTGAATATCAAGATTGAAGATTTTGTATAGATCATAGAGTTTATACATTTTTGTTGTAATAATGATTCTTTGTAAATAGTTATTACATCACTCAATTAATAAAAAACATGGAGATGTTTATGCATAATTCTCATAAATAATTCCACAACTCTTTTTGAATAAAATGAGAAACCAATGCTACAAATTTTGCATGTTAGGCCAATATATCATAGTATATGAATCAAATGACCCAATCTCAATTAAGAGGAAAAATTGCAAATCTAACTAAGTTAAATTATATGATGATCCATCTTACATTTTAAAAATGTGTTCTTCATATTCAAATGGATTAATCATATAATTTGACATAATTAGATTGGTAATTATGGTATCCGAATTGATTTTTGGCCATTTCACGTGTCTCACCTTAAATGGCCAAATTCCAATTAGCCAAACACAAATCTCCGAATTCGATCTCAAATTGATCATTTCTCTCCAAATGACTTAATAATCTTCAATATAGATTATTTCTCAAAAGCCTTCAATTAGGAAGCAAACCTTCTAAGACCTCTCGAAAATCATAAACGTGATCACTATTAAGGTGGTTATTTCAATCCCCGATTAATCGCTAATTAGAGCGGTTGACACAAACTTCTTTTAATCACTAATTACAGTAATTGCCTTAAACCCTAATAATCGTTAATTAGGACGATTATTTTTCTCATTTTTAATCACTAATTAGGGTGATTATTTCAAACCCTAATAATTGTTAATTAGGACGATTATTTTCCTCATTTAATCACTAATTAGAGTGATTATCTTAAACCTTAATAATCATCAATTAGGGTGATTATTTCCTAACCTTCATTGTTAATCACTAATCAAGGTGATTATCTTTCCTTGAATAATCACTAATTAGGGTGATTACTTATTTCCTTCCTTATTAATCACTAATTAAGGTGGTTATCTTAATCTTTCATATTTAATCACTAATTAAGGTGATTATCTTAATCTCATTTCAATTACTAATTGGAGTGATTATCTCATTTTAAATAGATTTGTTTAATTCTAAAGGAGAGTTATTCGTAATCTATTCCCTCCTCTTCTTTCCCCAGTGGAATTGGCCATTTAGGGTGAGACATAAGCTCGAACTACGACAGTTTTGATCCATGAGTGGATTCCAATCCCGCAATGATTGGTACGTAGTGCAACTTCAGTGCTCAAACCTACCATGTACAAATGATATATTGGTCCTAAATAAAAATGGTTAATGTGTATATGTGCAAATTATGTGATTTTCTTTCTTTTTAATAGCCATGATTACTTCAAAATGGAAAATAACGCATTTAGTAAGAGCCCGTTCTGTAGAACGGAAGAGGAGATGAGTTCCAGACGTTCGCACCTCTTAACCTAAACCCCGAACCCTATCTCATGGTAGGAAAGACCAATTTTCAAAAAAGCCTTATCTATATGAAGTCATCATCGTTTTAAATGATTTTTCTTGAAATTGATTTTAAAACGATTTATTAAATAAATCTGTCCCTATTCATATATTAATAGGGTAGCGACTTCCAAGTTTTTTAAAACTCATAGTTCAATGAGAGACTTTCGTGGGATTCAGACCGTTAATTAAGACAATAAAAAATCGGATACCACAGGCTGGCGACTCCACTAGGAAATTTACTTCCACTTGAAGTAATGAGGTTTAAACCTGAGCAATGCGTTATTTTCCATATGTATATATAATAAAAAAGTTAATCATGACTATTCACAATTTAATTTTTGTATATAGCATGCTTATGTGAAACTTACGTGTGCTTGGTAGTTTATCGATCCATACACGTGCACTCTTTTTAACCATTTTCGTATTAGGTATGATACCTCTGTCTATTGACAAGGGTCAGAATTTTAGAATGACAAGTTAATGAATTAAGGGCGTAAAACCTGCATCCGCGAGCTATTGCGACCGGCTCTGTCAGGAGCGTCCACCCATGATGGACACAATGGAAGTGTGACTCGAGGCCACTTTAACATAATCTCTCCCTAAATGAATCACCTTTTAGTTGACTTTTAGGACAAAAGGATCAATGCACAAATGTCCTTTCTTTATTTCAGTTATTGAATAATGTGAAAAATTTTCAAAAATAATTCCTCAGTCCATTTTCAGTCGGTCAATACTTCAGTAATCATTCACTGTAGCTGAATTGCTGTCGAAATGATTATTAAAATATTAAGAGTATTCTTGTTTATTTATTACAAGTGTCATGTAAAAAAAATGTGTGCTCACCCATTTTCAAAACAAAAAAAAAAAACTCACATTGAGTTCAAAATTCTTTTCATTCAAGTTGGTTTTTCCAAAAAAAAAATTTGATTTTTTAAAAGAAAGAAAAAATCATGTTTTGAAAATATAATCCCAAAATAAAACAAAAAGAAAAATTTTAAAAAAGGAAAAATAAGAAAAAAATCATAATCACGAGTTCAAAATGTGTCATGTTTAGGAACTAGAATGTAATTAAAACGTGGTTCAAAACACGAGAAGTCTAGTCTAAAAAAAACAAAAATAAAAAAATTGTGTCAAAAGGTATTATTGTTTCAAAAGAGATAATTGTTTTCGAAAAAAAAACAGAGGATTCTTCCATTTCCTGCTAAAAACACATATAAAGAAAAATTCATCAGCCATTGACTAACAATATTGTTAGTGTGTACATTTCAGGTACTTCAACTTAGTCTAATCCTAAGAGGTGGAACAGACGTATTCAAACAGGAGAATACATGGCCTGGCGCCTAGAAAACTGAACTCGAAAAAGTTTGCGAAGAACCCGAGTACTTCACATCAGTCTAATTCTAAGAGGTGGAACAGACGTATTCAAACAGGAGAAAACATGGCTTGGCGCCCGGCAAACTGAAGTCTGAAAAGTTTAGGAAGTACCTGATTCATTAAATCGCTTTTATATTATATTGGTAGGTAGAGCTACGTGCGGCTTGATCCCCTAGAAAACAAAAAACAAAAAAAATTCAATGTTGTAATGCATCTATCTTAGCTTTCTCTACTATGTGATGTACTAAAAGGGGTACGTAGGCAACTCATTTCCTGTGTGCAGCTGCAAAAAAAAAAAAAAAAAAAAAAAGAGAAATTTTTTGTAAAATTTCATATATCAGAACTACGTTGGGCCTGATTCTCCATTCAAAAAAAAAATCATCAGAAGAAAAATTTCTTCCCCAAATCCAAATCCACTTATGGAGATACGTAGGCAACCTTCGGGTGTGGCCCCTTTTGCATTTAATATTATCTTTTGTGGTTTCAGCACTTAGAAGCAATTAATAAATGCAGATCACTACAGAGAAGAACGATATATGGGGCATCATAATTTGCCTAAATGAGGACACATGCCTCGTTATACCTCTTTTCTCTTATTTCTGTAGTAGCAGGAAATGGAAGGACATTATCAAATTGATTTTGAAAAATGTTTGTGCATTATCCCAAAACAAATGACTCCAAGAGTGGCAGTTTAAAATGTAAATAAAAACTCCAAGTCTATAAAAAAGATAATAACAAGTCAAAGAAATCTAATGAAAAATCTCAAAATAAATGATAGAGTCAAGGTTTTACATAAATGATAATTGAAATTGGGGTAAAAAAAAAAAAAAAGAGAGAATTTTCAAAGATATCATTTTTTTCATTCCCAAAAAAAAAAAAAAAAAAAAAAAAAGAAGAAAAGAAGAAACAAAGTCAGGACAAACTTCTGTGCTAACCCTTCATCTCATTTCACAGGAACTCTGCCTGGGCCCGCTCAGGATCTAGGCTAATTCGCCGAAGTTCTGACCATAGTGAACGTTCTCTGTCAGCAATAATACTGTCATCCTTGTCTACAACAGTTGTATTCTCTGCTATACATCTCAACAACAAGTCTGAAATTCCGAACAACGAGCACCAAGAAAACTCTACCCCTCCACCTCATCCAATGATTGAGCTCCGAGGACTTGTCCAGGCCTTGCTTGATCGACAGGATAATATTGAGCAAACTGTGTTGGGCATAATGCGCCAAAGCGCCCAGATGCCTCCTCCTCCTCCTCCGTAGTCGGAAGTAGCTTCACCTTTTCATTTTGAGCCTCTGAACAACGAGAGAGAAATTCCCACTAAACTCGAGGAAGAAGTAGTCAAGCTTAAAGAAGTATTAAAAGGCATGACTAAGGCTGAACCATGGATGGATATTCATGGATTAACTCTTTTCCCGAAGGCACGACTACCCCATGGTTTCAAAATGCCTAATCTGACAAAGTTTGATGGGACCGGTAGCCCCACCAATATCCTGAAAATGTATGTAGGTGCAATGAGTCCCTGGGGAGTGGAAGAATCCTTGACGGCCCAACTATTTCAACAATATTTAGATAGTGCTGCAGCACATTGGTTCCTCAACCTTGAAAATACAAAGAAATCCACTTGGGCTGACATAGTCAGAGAGTTCTCAAACCAATACAAGTATAATGAAGAAATTGATGTTACTAGAAGGGATCTGGAGACCACTTCTTAAAACCTTAATGAGACCTTTTCTTCATTCATCACTCGATGGAGAAACAAGGCTTCCAAAATGACGAGTAGGCCTAATGAGGAGGAACAACTGCAAATGGTTGTGAAGAACCTTCCTCCTGTCTATCAGAAGCATATGGCATACCAATATTTCCCGACTTTCAAAGCTTTGATTGCTACAAGAACTCTAGTTGAGGATGCTGTGAAAAGGGAGACATCAAGAAAGATGAACCTATTAGCGGCACTTCTTATAATGCAAAATTTGGAAATAA
Source organism: Beta lomatogona (assembly GCA_947646795.1). Lineage (NCBI taxonomy): Eukaryota > Viridiplantae > Streptophyta > Magnoliopsida > Caryophyllales > Amaranthaceae > Beta > Beta lomatogona. The sequence goes on from CANSNZ010001471.1 coordinate 1,519,337, forward strand.
CAAAAGAGCCCTAAACAATGATTCAGCAGCTCCTAAGACAATTAATGCGATCCATGCCATTGGCGCATCGTCTGCATTCCAATTGCGACCACAAAGGAACTTTACTCCTTTGAACATGACTTATTCCCAAGCTCTCTCCAAATTAAAAAATTCCAATCTCATTCAACCTTTGAATCCACGCCCACCTCCTAAAAATCCTTACCCAGGGTATGACCCAAATCAAAACTGCGAATACCATCAAAGCCCGGGGCATAATACTGAAAACTGCACGGCTCTAAAGCATCAAATTCAAAACCTTGTGGATGATGGAAAACTTTCTCTGGGATCCATCTCCAATAAACCAAATGACTCTCAGCCTAGCATCACAAAAAAACCCCTTCCTAATCATAAACCCTCATTCGCCATTAATGCCATCTCTGCTGCTTCGGACGGATGCGATCCAATTCAATTAATCCGCAAGACAATTCATCAAATGTATGAAATGCCGATAGCTTTAGGTTATAAGTGCCTAGTCTATGGCTATTCCACTCAAGAAAAAGTCAAAATGATGCATTGTAAAGACCCCAACTTTACTCTCAATAAGGATCCATTCTATGACATGTGTAGAACTTTGGATTATGATGGTGCCTTCTTCATTTTGGACTCTGATGCTGATGAAGATGCCTCTTCGGTCTTAACAATTATGGAGAAATACACTAGAGGACATTCCACCACTCCAAATACATACCGGCGCCCCATCTGCCTCGATGATCTTATTGATGAGGAGTACGTGGATATATATATCTCATTTGACTAGAGCAGGTCGCCATTTTAAATCATCCCATTTGGAGGATGAAAATCCTTTGGAGGTATTGAGAAGGAAGGAAAAGGACAAAGAGCCAATGACAGAGGAAAGTAACAAGGAGGATGATGCTATCAAGCGCATGAAAGAAGTAAATGCTAATGTTTCCATCTTGAAATTATTAATGCATTCCCAGCCACATAGGGCAGCTGTTCTAAATCATCTTAGTGAAGCCTCTATAAGCTCTTCTATAAGACCTGACCAGATGGTGGAGCTCATTCATGGGGTTGATCGAACTCTCATGTTCACAGACAATGATCTCCCTGACAATATCAACCACAACAATTCATTACACATCACTATACGCTGTAATGGATGGGAGATACCTATGGTGTTGATCGACAATGGCTCCGCAATCAATGTTTGCCCTCTGCGTGTGCTAACAAAGCTTAGGTATTCAAAAGAAGATCTGGTACCATCCAACCAGGTGGTCAGAGCATATGATAATGCTAAGAGAGAAGTATTGGGTTTGATCAGCCTCCTCATTGAATGTGGTTCCGTGGCAAGAAAGGTGGAATTCATGGTCATTGACATACAAGCCTGTTTTAACTTCTTATTAGGAAGACCGTGGCTGCATGAAAACAGAGCAGTATCATCTACTCTACATCAGAAGGTGAAGTTCCTCTCTGATCAGGGTGCTCTGACTATTTATGGTGATCCAGAAATTATGACCATATCCAACGCCGGAAAATCGGTATTGTATCTGAACGAAGTGGAGGGCACTAAGTTGGATGGTTATACTATCCATTGTATTCTAGCTGCACCTGAAAATTCATGGGTGAATGAGGTTCCAGCAGCCACACCAGATGAAAGTGATGGAGAATCAGAACCAGAATATAGTGAGGATGACGAAGAAGAGGTAGGATCTCCAAGCATCGACACACATAATACGCCATCTAGAGCACCAAAAGATACCTGTGTCGGCAATCCTCAAGATGATGATAATGACTCAAAGAAGAGATCTAGGACAAATGATTTTGATCTGGACTTTAATATAGTGGGTCCTATCCGAGAAGTTCACACCGAATCAATGATTCTCTTTCCAGGATATCAACATGAAGGTCACTATCGTGAATTGCCCCAATTCAGAAAATTTGATGGGAACAGTGATCCTTTTGTCCACTTAGTGGGATTTGTGAATACCTTGCATCCATGGGGAATACCAGAGGAAGATTCCCCATGCTGTTTGACAAGAGTTTAGAAGGACCAGCCCTAGACTAGTACTATTCTTCATATTGTGTAGATAGGGCTAGTTGGGAAAATGCTAGCCAAGCCTTTGTTAATTGGGCTTTCGAGCATAAACATACTGACGTTAAGAAGCTGAAGTTAGTCACTTTGCGTCAGAGTGCCTTGGAAACCTTCTCGCATTTTTGTTCGAGTTGCACTCATATCCGCACACAACTTCGTTTCGCTATTACTGATCGGGAATTCATGCTCATATTGCTGCGGAACCTGAACGATTTCTATTATCGTCACATAGTTACTATGAAATACACCTCCCTCAGCCACATGGAACAGCATGGTTTTGACATCGATGCTCTGAAATTGCAAGAAAAACGACATCGGGAAGATTTTGAAATTCCCAATACAAATCCAAGGGTTTATGCTAAGATGGATGAGCCATTGAGTATGGTGTATGATCGACTTCGGAGGCAAGGTATACTTCAAGTTCCAGCGCACGTGCACTGTCTACACTAGTGGAAAAAAGCCCATATGATGCGGTCAAAACTGGGCTTACTGATTCGGTTTTGGTCCGCATCGGATGGGCTCGCAGTAGATCCAAATCTGATCCGGTTTTTAGTGAAAACCGGATCAGTTAACTAGGTTAACTGATCCGGTTTTCACTAAAAACTGGATCAGATAACCCCCCCAAAAACCAAAAAGAATTTTTTTTTTTGTATTTTTTCATTATTAATCAATACAAAATCAATAATATATATAAAAACTCATTTTATTAAGCATATTATGCCTAATTGAAGCATAAATAATTAAATACAATAATATTAACATACACAAGTATGACATTATAATTTTATACTTCAATGGCTCCTCCTATTAGACTTAACAATCATTCGCTATCATAGGCTTCTTCAAGCTTGCAATACATGTAGTTATAATCTTGCGGATGGAAAATCAATATGGGAGTAGATGTCGTAGCATCTGCAAGGAGAAACAGAAGTTAAAACAGTCGGTCAATTTGACACACACATACCCCACTTTTGCAAAATCTCTAGGACTACTACCCTCCTAGTAAGAGATGACGAGAGAAAGCAGTTTGCTTTATCACCAACGTATTTAACCCATCAGCCCATTTTTCGTTAGACAAAAGTCAACATTACTCCACTATCTGTAGATTCAGGTCAGGAGAAAAAATATCTTCATTCATGTTTTGATCTGAAACATCAACTCTCAAATCCCATACCTATTTCACAGAAAGAAGCAGCAAAGGCTGCAGCCAACCACAAGTAAGGCTATGATCTCTTAATACCCAGTTCCTCCAATTTTCCCTGGTTCTAATACAATATTAAACTCATGCAAGCACCGTTGTCATCACCAAGTCCCTTCTGACAAAGTAATTACTGCTAGAGTGCTACTATAAGGCAATACTGATGCTTCAGGTTTGTCATGCACTACACTATCACAACATCATAATATATGGCAGGCCCAGATAATTGCAGTACCAACCTTAACCAGCTTAGACAAGCAGAGAAATATATATAGAAGAGACCCATGCATTAAAACAAACAAACCAAAAAACAAAACAAAAAAAACACAAAAAAAGCAAAATAGATTCAGCAAAAAGAACTTGTGAAATTTCAAAGGCAAATTTAATATGGTCAGATCACAAGGTTTTGACAGTAGATATAGAGATGGGTACACCCAATTAAAAAAACTGTCAAAAGCAAATCAGAGGCAAGAGTATAAGAACCTATCATGTTAGGCATTCAGTTGCAAAATCACCTACTGAGCCAAAAATGCACAGAACCCGACGGAAATGTAGAAAGAAAGACAAAAGCATGGATAAACTACCACACAAAAGCAACAACAGTGGAACCAAACTTTTACAAAGTACATTGATTGTCATTACAATAACACAGTATACGCATTTTAACCAGATGTTTTTGTTTCAGTATAACCATATAAGTCATTCTACAATTATAATACAGCTTAAAAGTAATTTACAGGTTATTTCACACTATCGATATAGTATAATTTTGGTAAAGTACCTAATTTCTTAGTACGCATAAAGGTAGTTAAATTGTCATATTTTAAAACAAAGGGAATTTATAAGCAAGCGCAGACAATTTTCAATACTTACCTTACTGGAGAAGACAACCAGATCTGTCTGTTTGGCATCTGTTTATTCACCACATAAGTTCCCAAATTCCCAAGTCTCAAGGTCAAAACCCCATTCTGCAATAACACGTTTCGCTAAGACCCTTAAAGTACTGGAGATGTTTGCTGTCAAAAAAAAAGTACAGGAAAATAGGAGATGTATTCGTCCTGACTAGTACACAGCAGATATAAAGACACAACGTTGGAGAAAAACATTACTTACCCCATAATCTACATCAAATCCATCAATCTCGACAGTATCACCATATTCCTGCCAAGAGTGAAAGGTATGTCATAACTAAATATAGCCAAATACATCGTCGACTTGTAGATATAAACTGAAAACCAATAAATAAAATCCCATATACATTAGCATCATGCACTGCACACAGCCCCTCGAAATTCTTTACTGATTAAACTAGAACTTACGAAAAAAGCAACCGATACACAAAAAGCCATGAAGTAAAAAGGATCATAAGGGGAACCTTATGCATTAGAGAAGATGAGAGTAAACACAGGAAATATAAGGTCATCAGCAATTACACAGTCAATAGAGTAAACCATAGGATCTTCTACAATAACAGAAAAGATGATCAGTTCCACCAACTGTGAATCATATTTCTTATAGGAAACCATACACAAACTCACTTAAACACAACTGTCACTTCCAAAACTTTTGCGAAAACAAATATAGAAACAACATCTTTAAGAAAATTTTGCAGAATCTCTGTGGATTTTGTCCTACACTAGGCAGGTGCAGGCTCTCTATCCCAAGAGCAACCTCAATCCTCATAGTATTTTTTTGATCCTTCAAACTCAATAACTTCTTTCAAGTTGCAGCCATCACAGAAGAAGATGAAACCAACAGCAAGGAGAGGCCACATAAGAAATGAATTACCCTCATTTGCATCATCTCATTCTACTTTAAAATAAAATCTTTAACGATTTAACTTTGACCTGTCACATAAGAATTGATCCAAGGTACTTGCGGGTTGGATATTGATATATGCTAGGATGCAGGTACATGAGAAATAATAATACTAGGTGGTTACTTCGTTGAATTGGTTCATTTGGGGAAGTTGAAATTCCCTTGAAATCCCAATTCATAGGGAATAAATTCCATAATAAGATTCATGGAAATATGCTAAAAGTGTTCGGTTGACAATGGTGGAGATATATTTATGGGAACTTTTACTTACCTAAGGGACCCTTGATAAGCAGCTTAGTACATTTTGTGGTAAGTTGAAAATCCTAAGAAGTTTTACTTCCCCCATTTTGCCATTTTTTTTAGCCAACAACTCACCCATCTTCCAATTCCTAGAAAATTCTACTTCCTATGTTTTCTCGTGTCAACCAAACAAGCACTAGGATGCTCGAACTCAAGTACGAGAGACAAACACAAGTACAGATCAATCTTGGAAAAATTCAAAATCAAGGACTTGGGGACACATTTTAGAAGGATCCTAAATTCTGGTTCAGACTCAGCAATTTTATTTTTTCTTTTCAGTTTTTTATTCTCCATTTGTTTTCCCTGGGCAGAGACTTTCTATCTTTGATTGTTTCATAAATATCTTAGCTTTCCTTGATAGAGACTTTTTGTACTTGGAGAAACAATATAACCACATATAAAACTACATAACAGAATTAAGCTGGAAATATAAAAATATAAACTATCTTCAATAGCAACCCAACTTCCTAAACTTTTCAGTCCAGTTCAGTTCAGCTGTTGTTCATTATTATAAATCATGCCTTCAATTATCAGATCATCAATAAATAAATAAAAGAACTGCAAAAGCCTCGACATAGGCTCCATTAATCATTCAATTACATGTGGATCTCCACCTTATAAAACAATGATTAAAAAAAAATCCAGTTCAACTTATTGAAACAGTCACAGTTGAAAAATGAAAACTACACACCTTCCCTCCCTGTTCAACTTATTCTCCCACTTCCCATACAACCACTATGGTACTTTCTTTAATGACAATCAGCATACAAAACCTGTTTGGAAGGACATCAACTAATACACATTGTAGAGAATTACCTCCAATTTCTCGAGAAGATGATGGATGGTAGTATCAGCTAGTCGATGAAATTCATCTTCATGTAACACAGAACTGTTTTCACATCAATTATTATCACGATCACATCGAAATACACACATGACAAACACAAACATTAAAAGGCAGTAGCAAGAATTTTTGTAAAGCTGCTCAATCTACTACAAATGAGCAAAGATCAGTAATATAATTTGTAACCGCGTTGTTAAACACATCTAATTACTACTAATTTGCATTACAGTAGGCCAGAACATCAATAACACAAGCAGCAAGTGTAATTGTACTAGATTGAATAACTAAATGAACAAGCAATAAGTTTACTAGCTCAAATACTCCAAATCGAACAGCTAATTCACTTAGAAATTCAAAAACTTCGATCAATTTAGTTCTTTAACTTCTCTTAACTTTCAACTTTCAAGCTAGTGTTTTCAACAATTTTCAAAGTAAGCAACGAACTCTACAAATTAAACCTTCGAACTACAACGCAAATATAATAATAATGCAAATTAAGAGTAGTAAAAATTAAAATTTCAATGAGAAGTTTCTAATGCATTTGAAATCCATAATCAATTACAAAAAAAATTCAACTACAACGCAAGATACCTAATCTGCAATTCCCCCAAAAAAACCCTAACTTCAATAATCAATCGCACATACTTATTCCAAAATCAACAAATTTGATACAAATTACAATAATCATAGATGAAATTAAAATGCAATATAATGATACCTGAGAGTGTTGTCTCTTCATGAGATGCATTAGGGTTTGAACGGCGAGTTTGAGCTCAAAATCGGAGTATCTGACGACCATTTTAATGGCTTTGAAAAGTCGAGGATCAACCTCTGGTTCAGTTGAATTGGTCGCTTTCTCAATCAACGCCATTACTTTTCCTCTTTCTCTCTTCGCTTCCTCTTGCTCTTCCGCCATTGTTGTGTTTCTCCAAGTTTTCTCTCTCCTCTGCGTTACTCGGGGAATTTTTTTTAGCTGAAAAATCTGCCGAATTTTCAAGATTTTCACTCAAAAGCTTCGTATTTTGACAGAAGATCAACTTGTTGCTGAGGCGGAGGTTTTTTTCGCGGAGAATATTGGTGGTGGTGGTTGGTTTAGGCGGAGGTAAGAGCTGGGGTGGGTGGTTCGCGAGGAGAGGAGAAGCGTTTGATGAGTGAATAGAAGTTAGGGTTTATCATATTGGGCGAGAGATGTGGACATGGGCCGTTATAAGGGAAAACGCGAGTTTTCTTTTAGAAATATCACGGACAATCTGATCCGGTCTTGTGAACCGGATCAGATTTTATAAAACCGGAGCGGTTTTTAAAATTTGATCCGGTTTACTAAAGGACCGGATCAGATTTTCCGCCCAACTTTCCCTCCCATTTTTTTAATGATTTTCGGATGCGATTTTGTAAAAACCGAATCTGTTACTAAGTGACAGATAAGGTTTTTTTCCACTAGTGCTACCCCTTCCTGGAATAGATATGAGCAAACTCTACGCTTATTGTCGTCAACTTAGGCATGAAACTGATCGATGCCATGACCTTTACTACAAAGTGCAAAGCCTGATTGATCGAGGCATCGTTAGTCCAACCCACAAAGAAATACCTGCAAGAAAGGTGTCGTCACATCCGCTACCGCAATCCCAAGTCGATATCTTTCGCAAATTGGTTGAGCAAGGTAAGATTCATCCACTTCCCAGACGCCCAGGGGCAAGTCCAGTAGGATCAGTTGCATGGTCATGGCACAAACCAATGTCATGCTCTCAGCTATCGCATCAAGCAAATCACCAACATAGCTCTTGTCTACCGTAAAGCTAATTGATCATCTCACAGAAAGGAAAAAATCTTAGGTAAAAGTCCTGTAGGGGGTTAGCCAATATATATATATATATATATATATATATATATATATATATATATATATATATATCTTTCAGCTTGTTAGTATCAGAGAACTACGTGCAGCTTGAATCCCCATTATCACTTACACTTGCACTGCGAGATCACTCCACCTATGTAACACCCGGGGTACGTAGGTAGCTTAATATGAGTGCAATTGCTTTATTAAATAAAAAACTTTAGTTTTTTATAAATTAACGAACTACGCTGAGTCTGATTCCCCATAAAATGCACTTGGAGCAATGGGGATATGTAGGCAACCTTCGGGTTCGACTCAAATATATTAACCATAGTATTTCAGGCAAAGTGATCAGAATTCAAGATGCCAGTCATCACAGGAGCAATTTTAGAATGCTGAATTGACGCATCAATGGGGATACATGCCCTAATCTCTATATTTTCTGTCTTTGTTCAAATATTAAGTAGGGAATGGAAGAATGAAAAAAATCTATTTTCAACCCCAATGACAGTAAAATCATTTAAAAAGGTCAAAATAAAGTAAAAAATAATAATAATAAATAATAAAAAAGCAAAATTGCGAAGGTGGACCATTCCAGTCAAAATATGGCAAAGTTGTTTTCGAAAATTTTCTTTACTCTGCAATGCATTCTGCAATATGTAGCCTTCTTTTCTTTTCTTTTAATTCTTTTTCGCTACCTTTAGGTCCAAAAAGAAGAAAGTTGTCCCTTCTCTAAGGATGACCAATTACCGTCAGAAAACAAACACCTCAGCCCTACCCACAAATGCGGTCAAAAAGCCTGTAGGGATTGCCATGCAACCTCTGTCCAAAGGATTTCAAATTATGATGAAGATGGGTTATACTCAAGGAGCCGGATTAGGGTGAGATGGTAGGGGAATGAAGCAACCAATCCCCGTAGTAGACAAGCAGAACCGACATGGTTTAGGATATGATCCTGGTAGCACTTCTTACAACATCAAAAAATCTTCTTTTACCCTCAACGACCAGTTCATCCTACAAGGAGATACTGAGCTGTACTATGAGTTTCGAGATCCTTGGCTTAGTAGGAAAGAACAGAGGATTTTACCGGGATTGGAAATATTCTTCAATGAGGCTAGAAACCTGGACTTAATCGAAAGTTGGTTTGCCCAAGAACAAAACATGGAAAAAGAAAATGACTGTGTGGATAATCTGGAACATGGAGCCCTTAAGAAGCTTTTCGCTTCTGAGTCCTCTAGGGAAGGGGATTTTGACCCGGCGTCTTTGTTGATACCTTTTGGCGAAAGCATTGAACATAAGTGGAGTATTGAGTGTCAGGCAAAAGACGGGCCTATAGAATTTAAAATGTTTTTAGGAAATCATCCTCCACATCCATCTCATGAAAATACCTTTTCATCCCCTTCAGATGGATATCATACCGATAGCTCATCTTCCAGCCAATTTACCTTGCATATCTAGTCAGAAGACTCTGATAGTGAAGAAATTGAATGTGAACCTTTATCTAAATACATTTGCATGCAAGATGTTATTTCTGACAGTGAATTTAATAATGATGAATCACTTGATACAACTGAAACATATATAAATCCCATGGAAGAATCCATTTTAATTAATATTGGTACAGAAAATGCTATAAAAGAAGTCAAAATAAGATCATCCCTCTCCAAAACTGAACAATCTATGATTATTGCATTATTAAAAGAGTATGTAGATGTGTTTGCATGGTCTTATGCTGATATGCCTGGTGTTAATAGAGAAATTGCAGAACATCGCATTCCGTTACATCCTGAAAGCAAGCCTAAGCAGCAAAAGCTCCGCCGAATGAAGCCAGAGGTTTGTTTGAAAGTGAAAGAAGAAATCCAGAAACAACTTGATGCTAAATTCATCTAAGCTGTAAAACGTCAAAGTTGGCTCGCCAATATAGTGGTTGTACCCAAAAAGGATGGGAGAATTCGGGTATGCATTGATTTTCGAGATTTGAATGTTGCGTCACCAAAAGATTGCTTTCCTCTACCCCACATCGATGTTCTTGTTGATAGTACGACTGGTCATGCAATGTTTTCCTTCATGGATGGATTCTCAGGGTATAATCAAATACTCATGGCTCAAGAAGACATGACAAAGACATCTTTCATCACTCCATGGGGCACTTTTTGCTACCGAGTTATGCCTTTTGGTCTCAAGAATGCCGGAGCCACGTATCAAAGGGCTGCAACCACTCTCCTTCATGACCTCATCCACGACATTGTGGAGGTTTATGTAGATGACATGATTGTGAAAAGTGAAGGTCATGAGGGGCATATTCCTGCACTAAGGTCCTTCTTTGAAAGAATCAGGAAGTACAATCTAAGGCTGAACCCTCAAAAGTGTGTGTTTGGCATCACTTCGGGGAAGTTGTTGGGTTTCTGATGCATGTACGTGCATAGATTGCTTCACCAACTATCTTTATTTGTTTTATTAGGATGGTTTCATGGTTTTACTTTACTATTAAAGTAGAAGTTTTACATGTAACAAAAAATATGTCTTTTATTATGTTTGTTAGTTAAATTAGTTATTGTCATTGAGTCAATTTATTTTAGTTGGTTGTAATTAGAGCCGAAAATCTGAGTTGTAATTAGCTTAGGTTTTAGGCGTGTGGTTTTTGGTATTTAAGGAAAGTGTTGCATCTCTTTCCTTAAAGCTATTTTTTCCTTAAAATCAAGCTAGATTCTAGGCTTAGGTTTAGGGGAAACTTTCCTAAAATATATGCTAGTTGGCGTGTGGTGTATTTCTTGGGGAGCAAAGATTTCTTGCTGCTCTTAGCCTTATAAATAGGCTCCTAAATCAATAAAGAAGAGTGGAGTTTGGAGAATTTATTTGAGAAATGTGATTCCTTGTGAATTATTGTTGTTTTTACCGAGATAGCGAAATAACACTGTTGAATTTAGCCGAGATAGCTTTATTTTTCAAATCCTAGCTCAATTCATACCGAGATAGTTGAATTGTTCATACCCTTGTTTCTTATTTTCGTCCACAAAAAACCACAAAACACAAAAAGAGTCCGTAACAGCCTCGAAAATCATATCAGTTGGTATCAGAGCAGGGTTCATTGCGACGGCACGTGAGGGTGTGTGCATTGTCCAAATTGTGATTTTCTTGGTTCATTGGAAATCTAACATACAGGGCTACCTTGTGTAAAAGTTTTAGCGTAATCCGGTAAGTAACAAAGTCACAGTGAATGCAAACATTGGACACATATTTCTGTTCTTCCGGGCAGATTACATACTGTTAGTAAAATATAAACTGCAATTGATGGATTTGTTATTTTTTAATGAAATTTTGGTCAAGTGTTTAGGACACCCAGGGCTATGTTGTGACAAAATTTAATGAAATTTCGAGGTGTTTAACTTAGGTTTTAGATCTCAAACTCTTCTTGAAAATTTTTGGACAGTTTATGCCTTTTACTAAACCAACTATGAATTGTCGTTTCTATTCTTATGATGACTTAACAACTAATGAAATTCTTAAAGAATTGTCTATACGTCTACTTCCAAAGTGGGATTTAATATATGACTCAAATCAATATTTGGATGAAAAGCTTAATAGTTATCTTGAAGATGTTCCTTGCACTATGGAGGAAGTAATTTCTGATTTGATTTTTATCGGTCAAGATGAAGAAAAGATTGAACCTTTTTCTTGTTCTAAGGATAAAGATTTGATCTTTGAAGTTTCTTATGTTGAAGATGAATTCAAAACTGAATCTTTGGATTGTGCAAGTAACAAAAATCTAATATTGGACTTTAGATATGCGACACAAGCTACAAAGCAGCGTGGAGTACAACATTATGAAGCATCCTCTACTGATTTTTGTTGTCATGATGTAGTTATTTGTCATACACATCCACAAACCTCATGGATTCCACTTCTATTTCTCATCCGTGTACTTGTTCTCATGGTTCATGGTTATCGTGCGTGGATGATTGCTTGGTTACATCAAAACTTGAGGTCAAGTTTTTTTTTTCAAGAGGGGAAGTATGATGCATGTACGTGCATGGATTGCTTCACCAACTATCTTTATTTGTTTTATTAGGATGGTTGCATGGTTTTACTTCACTATTAAAGTAGAGGTTTTACATGTAAAGAAAAATATGTCTTTTATTATGTTTGTTAGTTAAATTATTTATTGTCGTTGAGTCATTTTTGTTTTAGTTGGTTGTAATTAGAGCCGAAAATCTGAGTTGTAATTAGCTTAGGCTTTAGGCGTGTGGTTTTTGGTATTTCAGGAAAGTGTTGCATCTCTTTCCTCAAAGCTATGGTTTCCTTAAAATCAAGCTAGATTCTAGGCTTAGGTTTAGCGGAAACTTTCCTAAAATATATGCTAGTTGGCGTGTGGTGTATTGTCTTGGGGAGCAAAGATTTCTTGCTGCTCTTAGCCTTATAAATAGGCGCCTAAATCAATAAAGAAGAGTGGGGTTTAGAGAATTGATTTGAGAATTGTGATTCCTTGTGAATTATTGTTGTTTTTGCCGAGATAGTGAAATACCAAAGTTGAATTTAGCCGAGATAGGTTTATTCTTCAAACCCTAGCTCAATTCATACCGAGATAGTTGAATTGTTCATACCCTTGTTTCTTACTTTCGTCCACAAAAAACCACAAAACACAAGAAGAGTCCGTAACAGCCTCGAAAATCATATTAGAATTATTGTCAGTCAAGACGGCATCAAAGTGGACTCTGAAAAGGTGAAGGCTATTCAGGAATTACTTCCTCCAAAAACAGAAAAACAAGTAAGAGGGTTTCTCGACAGAATTCAATATATCAGCAGGTTCATCTCACAACTCACTATGAGATGTGAACCTATAATTAAGCTGCTCAGAAAAGGGGTATCCCATGAGTGGAATAAAGAATGCCAGGAAGCTTTTGATTCTATGAAAGAATACGTTTCAAATCCACATGTTCTAATGCCACCTAGACCAGGAGAACCTTTGATTTTGTACCTCACTATAACAGAAACGGCTATGAGAGCTCTCTTAGCCCAATATCAAGAGGGAACAAAGAAAGAGGTTGCCATATACTATCTCAGCAAGAAATTCTTTGAGTATGAGACAAGATATACCCCACTGGAAAAAGCATGTATTTCCTTGGTCTATGCCACAAAGAAGTTGAGGCATCACCTTCAAGCTCATACTACCTATCTGATCTCAAGACTTGATCCAATCAAGTATCTGTTTGAAAAACCCATTCTTAGTGAAAGATTTGCAAGATGGCATGCTATGCTTTCTGAGTTTGATATTCAATGTGTCAGCCAAAAATCTGTTAAAGGACGAGTCATATCTGAAGCCCTAGCAGAAGGATCAGTGTCATGATATGAATATGATGATGCATTCCCTGATGAGTACTTATGCTTCATTGACAATCCACAATAGTGCATGTATTTTGATGGAGCTTCTAATAGTGAGAGGTAATGGAGCAGGGGTTTTGTTAGTAGATCCTGATGGAGTCCATATTTCATTTGTTGTCAAGCTGGATTTCCCAACAACAAACAATACGGCCGAGTATGAAGCTTGTATATATGGAGTAAAGGCCGCCTTGGTAGCAGAGGCAAGACATCTCACTGTGTATGGAGATTCTAATCTCATCATATCTCAAACAATAGGAATTTGAAGGGTTAGAGATGAGAGACTTCAACTCTACACAGAGTACCTTCAAGAATTGATCCCTTATTTTGATGATATCAGCTTCAAACATCTTTCTCGAGAACAAAATAGTTTCACTGATGCTTTAGCCAATCTCGCTGTTAATTTAACATGGGAAAATGATACAAAGATCCAGTCAATTTTAATTGAAGAAAGGAAGGGACCAACTGTGACGGTAGCACAAATTGTCTCCGCGCTGGTTCAACAAGATGATGATGATGATGTCTGGTATAAGGATATCAAGAATTTTCAGGAAACTATGCAATATCCAGAGGGAAGTGGCAAGAAGGACCGCATAGCTATCAGAAGGCTACCTGCTCATTTTCTCATACTAAAAGGCAGATTGTATCACAAAGGGTTTGATAGTACTTTGCAACTTTGCGTAAATGACAGCGAAAAGCAAGTCATCATGGAAGAAGTTCATGGAGGGGAATGTGGACCGCATATGAATGGAAGAATGCTGGCTCGTGAAAGTTTGCGAGCCGATTTCTATTGGAGCACTCTAGAAGGTGATTGCATCAGCTTTGTCCGCGCCTACAAGCAATGTCTAATATTTGCTAACCTCAATCATATGCCACCTGTGTCATTACATAATATAACTTCTCCTTGGCCGTTTTCAAGTTGGGGCATAAACATAATCGGACAAATTCATCCAAAGGCTTCAAATGGGCATTAGTATATTCTTGTAGCAATTGATTACTTTTCTAAGTGGGTTGAATTTGCATCCTTTTCAAAGCTAGGGGCAAAGCAAGTCTCGAAATTTGTGATTAACAACATCATCTGTCGGTATGGCATAACTTTTGAAATCATCTCTGATAATGGATCACAATTTGAGGGTCATATGAAGACCACTCTCGCAAAATATGCAATCAAGCATCATCAGTCCTCACCTTATCGTCCCCAAACAAATGGAGCGGTGGAAGCAGGCAATAAGACAATCAAGACTATTGTTGCCAGATGACTGAAAAGACTAGGGAATGGCATGACAAACTACCATATGCCCTTTGGGGATATAGGATATCAATTAGGACTCCGACAGGAACAACCCCGCATTTTTTGGTTTATGGGATGGAGCCAATCTTACCAGTTGAGGTGGAGATACAATCTCTCAGGGTCATAGCAGAAAGTGAAATCTCGGAAGACTAGGGGCACAAAACTCGCTATGATGAGCTTGCATTCGCAGATGGGCGCCGACTACAAGCATTGCATAACATACAACTCTATCAACTGAGAATTGCTCGTGCATTTAACAAAAGGGTTCGAGATAGAGACATTCAAGAAGGTGATCTAGTTTTAAAAGAAAATAGAGCTCCGTTGCATGATCCTTGAGGAAAATTCAAGCCTAACTGGTCTGGACTATTCCTGGTCAAGCATGTCACCATGGCTGGGACAGTGAAGCTAATGGATTTTGATGGAAATGAGTACACCCATTTCACTAATCTTGATCAGTTGAAGAAATATTACGCTTAGGCATCAAAGTAATTGTAATTGTAATTGTCATGGTCGAGTAACCAAGTAGTTTGTGGGTTTTGTATCCTATATGGTAATTCTTAATAGACATGCCATGAGTTTCTAGATGTTCATATGATGTATGCAAAAAAAAAAAACGGAATAAGAAAAAGAAGAAAAAAAAAGAAAAAAAGGAAAAAGAAAAAGAAAAAAAACGAAAAAAAAAGAAACAAAAGGAAAAAGAAAAAAAAGACGGAGAAAGACAAAAAAGGGAAAAAGAAAAAGAGGAGAAACGGAAAAGAGAAAAAAAAGGAAAAAGGAAAAATGATGAAACATGTCTTTGATTGTTAAGGTTTATATGTTATGCTTTTATGTGTCATATGATTAGTTAATTATGATTTGCATGTCATATTTAATGTTAAAGTGTGCACGTGTTTAGAATTGTGTTCACATTGAATTTCTTACAAGCAGATAATTCTCACAAACAGATCTTTTATCCCAACTGGGGTACTTCATTTCATACATTTTCTACAAAGTTAAATAAAAAAAAAACAACATAGAAATAAACATGACAATTCTCTCAAACCCTTCTCCTCTTCATAGTAGGCACGTCTGAATCTTTGTCTTGACTAATATCCTCTAGAAGCCATTGAAGGAAATCTTCATCAATCAGAGGAAAGGAAAGTTCCGGTAGCGCTGATATAATTTTTGCCCCCTGCCATATAGTAGGCATTCTCTGAATACCACTCATATCAGCCTCATAAGTGGTACAAGATGGAAGAACCTGGAGGGCAAGAATGTGCTCTTAGCTCCAACCAATTTGCCTTAAACATCTCCATGGAAGGTAGAAAGTGACTTGGCAAAGCCCGGGTAATTATACACCTCTGCGACTAGAATTGCAATATACAATTGCACTAATGCCAAGGTGGCTTATGACCCACTTTATGTCTTGATGTAGAAAAAATCCTCCCATCCACCATTTTTGCTAAGTTGATAGAAGAAAGGAAGAAGGCCTCTCTCCCGGACATGACTAGTTTTGCAAGTAAGACTCTTGTGGGGTTTCATAAGATTTTTTTTTTCTAATAGCCATAAATGAACGGCTAATGGACATCCCTTCACAAAGCTTTGAGGGTTTCTTTTGAGTTCGTCTAAGCCAAGGAACATTTCTCCCAAAATAAGTGGTCCAAGACGACCCCCGCTAACAATTTGAGCAATAAGTGAAAGACACCGAACATGGCATGCATTTAAAGACCATTTAATGAGGGTACTTCCCAAAATCATAAAGAATGCAAGCATTTTCTCTAGCAATCCTATAATTGGCATTGTTAGAAAATTTCCAAATGCCAAATTGGAAAGTCAATAATAAGTTGACAAGAAATACCTCACCATATTGTAGGTAGTTTCCATGAAGATTTTCGGGAAGATGTAAAATTGTTGATAAATCTCCCGAGATCCTGGTACACTAGTACAGAATCGACGATTTGCGTCGGACATGGGTCCGACGGAACAGTCATCGTCGCAGATGAGAGAGGCATGATCTGCGTCGGATTAGGACACGACGCAGATCCTAAGCTATTTGCGTCAAACTGTGCGCAAGGTCCGACGCACATGACTCCTCAGCGTTGGGCAGATGACTGTCATCTGCGTCGGACACATGGTAATGTGCGATGCACATAGCAGTCATCTTGCGTCGGACGTGTAATGATGTGTGACGCAAATAACATACATGTGCGTCAGACATGTAGCAATATGCAACGCACATGGTATATGATCTTCATGATAATTAGCTTTATATTAAATTAATAATTTGGGTGAAAATCTGAATTTCATTGTTTTTCTACATTTGTCATCCACTTTCGCTTTTCTTTCTTCCATTAACATGATAGAAGCACATAACCCATCCCCTCAAAAAAAAAAAATTGACAGAACCCAAAATCATTCCATTCATTGAAGTGAATTGAAGTACAAAACGAAATATAAAAAATAGAACCCAAAAAACAAAATCTGATCTAATACAAAAGAATCCTAAAAATTCAAGTCAGTGAAACGAAATTAAAAAATATAACCCAAATAAACGAAGTTAAAAATATAACCCAAAAAAACAAAATTAGGTCTAATACAAAAAAAAAACCCTAAAATCTAAAGCAATTAACAATACAATCTGGGTAGATCAAATATGAAAATCATAACCGTCAATCTTCACCATCATCTTCGCCATCTCTTCCTCCCTCTCTGGTGATCATCTGTGATAATCTTGCTCAGCCATGGCTGAATTTCTGCATGATTGAAAAAAAGTAAATATAAATTTTCCAAATAGACTTGATACAAAAAATATTAAAAAAACTGAACCTAAAAAAAAAAAAAAAATCAGATCTAAATCACCAAATTTTCTGTCATTTTGTTCTTTTTCAAATTTTCTGGAAATTCGAACTTCAATATGGGAAAATTTAAGTTTCAATTGAAATTTTCGGCGTAATTTTAGAAAAAAAAATTCGAGTAGAAGATAATCACATTGAAATAAAGACGGATGAAGGAAAAGAAAAGAAAAAAAAACAGTTACCTCTCCGACTTTGGACAGATTGAGTTGTTCGAACTTCTCGTTCTTCTTCAATTGTTCTTCTCGTTCTTCTTCAATTTTTTGTTGATGCATTGATGAAGTATGTTGATGAATTGTGTTAATCAAGAAAGAGGAGAAGTGGTGGTAACTGGTACGTATGAGAGAGAGACAGGGAGAGAGAGAGAGGAAGGGGGGGAGAAAAGGGGGGCTTAATGACGGCTAGGCTTAAAATGATATGTGCGTGGTAGGGTTTAAAAGAAGAAGCAGGCTTTAAAAATAAAAGGCTATGTGCGTCGCATGGGCCATAAGGTCCGACGCACATAGCCTTTCATTTTTAAGAGAAGGAGAATCATCTGCGTCGGACGTGAGGTGGGATCCGACGCAGATGACTATTTGCATCACACGTGGGCTTCATGCGACGCGCATAGCTTATGTTATGTGCGTCGCATTTTTGGCCCATCTAACGCACATAGCTATTTTGCGTCGCACGCTAGTTAAATACGACGCACATAGTTCGTCTTTTGCGTCGATTCCCTGTTGCATGCGACGCAAATGATTTTTCTGCGACGTTTGTCCTGTTGTGCGACGCAGATGGTGAGACGCAAATCGTTGTTTTTCTACTAGTGGTAGGAGATCTAGGTGTTATAACGGCACCATTGGATGGTAAGCCTAGCAAACCTTTGACCTCTTCAACAAGAGGCACAATCTCACGGTCTCCGAAGCGGAAGACATGGCGAGTTTCATCCCAAAAATTTGGAAGCAGCATGAATCATGTCATAACAAATAGAAAGTGAAAGCAAAGGCATAAGCACCTTACTGAAGCGGGAAGAGGAAAAGGATTGCCTTCATTGCTCCAAGTTTCTTGTGACCCCCGAGAGTTGTTTTTTCTCCCGACTCCGCATTTCATTAGCTTCTTCATAAGTAAGAACCATTTTTGTGAAAGGAAAATTTAGAGAAAAGATTGGAGTAGTTGAAGTGGTACATTTGAAAATGAAGAACTATACCCCTTTTATAGATGGAAAAGATGATCATCCATGATTTATGCCATGGATAATGAGTTTGAGTATTATCCATAGGATAATAAGGAGCATCCTTCATAATGGTTAATGACCAAGCATTTGTGGTATGGCAATTTTTGCTAAAGCCGAACATAAAAAAAACTGTGTCAATGATGAATCAAGAACGTTGATACAATCCCTTTTCCTAATGATCATCCAAAATAATGACCATGATCAATATATTTTATATAGTGATCATCATTTTCAGATAAAGCAAATAAGCATTATGCATGAAAATTTTTCTAAAAGATTTCGGAAAAAACAGATAAAATTTTTGCCATATGAGGTTTGGTCCACCATAGAAGGTAATAACCTTTGGTCAGCCATTTTAGGTGACAAGATTTAACAATGCACCACTCTAAGGTGACATGACCTGACAATGTCCTAATTTAAGGTGACATGATAACACATTGAGTCATGAAAAGTAAGTAATGGTGACTTGACAACTTGTTTGTCATCAAGGCCATGAAAAACTGTAAAAACTGGAGTCGACCTGTTAATTGTCGGAATTTCTCACATTAACAAAAGACAAATTCATAAGACTAGAAAAAAAAAACGACAATAAAGTCGCGTTTTCAATGTTTAGAAAATTAATTGGGATTTTCTATTTAAGACGACGTTAAAGTCGCATTTTTAAAATTTAGAAAATTAATTGGGATTTTGTATCTAAGACGACATTAAAGTCGCATTTTCAATTTTAGAAAATTAATTGGGATTTTCTATTTAAGACGACGTCAAAATCTCATCTCCTATTTTAGAAAACTAACTGGAATTTTCTACTTAAAAGCGTCAACAAAAGTCGCAAGTCATATTTTCAGAATAGCACTGAAGATAATTATTTCTACGGAGAATATGTTATCTCAAAAGAAACTTTCTCTCAAAATTTAGTGTCTTTTCAAACATTGGTCATCATTTTCTCCGAAATTCGACTAATGTGGGTAGAGGTGATCAACTTCAGCCCGGCCCGGCCCTGCCCGGTTTTTGGGCGGGCTTGGGCAGTTTTTTTTGGCGGGCTTTGGGCAAGCCAAAAAAGACATTTTAGTCTAATTTTTTGGCCCGGCCCGTTGTGGCCCGAAAAAGCCCGCTCAGCCTGGCCCGAAATAACGGGCTTTGGGCACAATTTTTTGGCCCGAATTTGGGCCCGGCCCGGTCAATGGGCAATTTTTTTTGGCCCGGCCCGGCCCGAACCCAGCCCTGCCCGGCCCATGATCACCTCTAAATGTGGGGCATTCTGTAGACACCAAATTTCGAACCCCTTTTTCGGATAAATAAAATTTTATGAAAAAAATAAAATAACGAAAACCGTCATGCATCGTGGAGCAAGCACCCCGTCAAAATGCATGTTTCACCCCGGAACGCGAGTTTCATTCCGTCGTACGGTTTTCCATTTTTGCGCATTGGTCGTGCGATTTCGGCTTAGAAATATAATTTTCGTGAGTCGTAGTCAATAACTGCAGCCACCGTTTTAATAAAATGATTTGTAGTATAATCATGCTCGTCTTTATTAATTTGACGAGTTTTCGTTAATTGTTTTAAGTAAGTCATTCGAAAAAATGGAAACAACGAGTTGCGTTTAGGCGTCGGGATTTTAGTCTTATCCCAAAACCGGTAATAATCAGTTTTCTTGATGGTCAAGTCATTGTTCATTGGATAAAGAATAAGAATATATTCTTTATCCACTAAACCCATCCTTTATCTATTAGTTAGAAAATAAAAACCATGAAAAAGAATAAGAATAAGAATCAAATCCAAAGTGTAAGAAGCTAAGGATCCGATGTTTTTCCCGAAGATTCGAACTGTGCGCTAGGCACATGACCATGCGCCAAACGCATGATCATGCGCCCAACGCAGGACGTTGCGCTAGGTGCAGCGTCATAATCAAGCTTTATTTGCACGTTTTTCAATGTATTTTCTTTTACGTATTAGGATGTTTAGGGAAGAAGATTTTCTGAAAATATGATTTTGCCTCATTTATGAGAAAACCCATAAAGAATAAGAATATTTGTATTTCCAAAGAGATTTGATGATGTCATTAGAGTGAGGTCATTAGATTGATGTCATTAGGGTGATTAAGGATGAAGAAAATCAGATTTTTGGGTGAAAAATATGATTTTCTACTTCTTTGAAACCCTAATTCACCACCCTCATTTCTCTATAAATACCCTCATTTTTCCACTTCAAAACCAAGTTGAAAAAAACACAATTCAACTTCCCTCTCATCTTCTCTACTACTCTTCTCCTCCTTAATCTTTTCATCTAAGAAAATGTCTTAATTACTAAAAAACCAAGTTGAAAAAAACACAATTCAACTTCCCTCTCATCTTCTCTACTACTCTTCTCCCCCTTTATCTTTTCATCTAAGCAAAAGTCTTAATTAGTAAGTAAGGAAGTTGAAAAGAATTCATCTTAACTTCACTAATTCTCTTATCTTCTCTACTCCTTTCCTCTAAAGAAATCACACTTAAGAAAAGAAAGGAAAAGTTAGTAAGATAATTAGTAAGTAAAGAAGTTCATCAAAAGAAAAAAAAAAACACAAAAAGAGTTTAATTTAGTAATTAAGTTGATTTAGAAATTCACTTAGAAATTTTGAAAATGACAAAAAAGGTAGAAAAATTTGTAAAAAGGAAGTGCATCATTGAGCTAGCAAGATAAAGTGGAAACTCTTGTTTATTTTTGATATTTTTTTTAATCATCTACTAACTTTCTCCTTGTTTTCTTCTTATTATTTTTTAATCTTTGGAGTGATTTGGGTATGTGGAAGTCGTAATAGGTTCACAACCTTAAATCACCCCACCTAGAATAGTCACCTCTAATGGGGTGACTCTTAGGAAACAATGTGATTATGTGATTTTCCTTAATCAAGTTGTTATTAATAACCAAAAATGTTTTCATAAAAAAAAGTTGTGCATAAACATCTCCATAAAAAAAATGTGATGCTGTACTTATAGTCAGTGTTACTTTCCTATCTTATTTCATTTTTTCGTCTGCATTAACTAATTAGTTCGTGGGATTTAATATTTTTCCTATGAATTGCAAGATGTTTTCAGAAACTGGGCTTTGGAATTTTTAAAAAATAAAATTTGTCTAAATAATTAAAAATCATACAACTTTGTTGTGGAAAACCGATTTTGTCCAGTACCACCTAGGATTGCTCTGTCAATAAAATTAAAAAATAAAGTCATTTAGACAAAACTAAAAACATCAAGTTTAGAGAAAACATTAGTGGCTTTTCAAAAATATAAAAATCATGTTCATATGAATTTTGTACAATTTTACATCATTTTAGAAAAACGTTTATGTAAATCACTAAATTTCATAATACTGATTTTCTCTTCAGTTAAGAAAATAAATAAAAAATAGTCTTAAAAGTGTCCAGAATGTTCATACCAAATTTCACTTCAAAATAAGTTCAATAAGTTAGGTTTCAAAGAACAATTTGAATAAAGATCCTATTTTGAACAGTTTTGACATAAAATTCACCACAATTTGAGTTATCACTAAAAACTTGTGAAATTTTGATACAATATAAAGAACTCACTGATCTATCCATAGATGTACATATGCTCAACACAACACTTTGTACAGAAAGTTATGAATTTTGTAAGTCAGTACAATAACAAAAAAGGCAATCTTGAAAATGATATAAAGTAAATAATTCAACTTTTATAAAAAATATTTTCTTTTCATATGAAAATTTGAATTAAAAGTTATTAAATTTTGAGTTTCTCTTAAAATGACTCATTTTATCATATAAATGAAAATCAATAAAAATTGTCATAAAAAATCAAAATCAAAGAGGTTAATTAATCTCTAATTTTTTCACAAGTTTACAAATAAACAAGAATTCCAAAGCTCATTCAAGGAGATGAAGATCAAGGAGCCTCATGGTGAAGATCAAGATTGAAGATTTTGTATAGATCATAGAGTTTATACATTTTTGTTGTAATAATGATTCTTTGTAAGTAGTTATTACATCACTTAATTAATAAAAAAAAATGGAGATATTTATGCATAACTCTCATACATAATTCCACAACTCTTTTTGTATAAAATGAGCAACCAATGATACAAATTTTGCATGTTAGGCCAATATATCATAGAATCAAATGACCCAATCTCAATTAAGAGGAAAAATTGCAAATCTAACTAAGTTAAATTGTATGATGATCCATCTTACATTTTAAAAATGTGTTCTCCATATTCAAATGGATTAATAATATAATTTGACATAATTAGATTGGTAATTATGATCTCCGAATTGATTTTTAGCCATTTCACGTGTCTCACCTTAAATGGCCAAATTCCAATTAGCCAAACACAAATCTCCGAATTCGATCTCAAATTGATTATTTCTCTACAAATGAATTAATAATCTTCAATAAAAATTATTTCTCAAAAGCCTTCAATTAGGAAGCAAACCTTCTAAGACCTCTCGAACATCATAAAGGTGGTTACTATTAAGGTGGTAATTTCAATCCCCGATTAATCGCTAATTAGAGCGGTTGACACAAACTTCTTTTAATCACTAATTACAGTGATTGCCTTTAACCCTAATAATCGTTAATTAGGACGATTATATTTGTCATTTTTAATCACTAATTAGAGTGATTATTTCAAACCCTAATAATTGTTAATTAGGACGATTATTTTCCTCATTTAATCACTAATTAGGGTGATTATCTTAAAACTTGGTTAACCACCAGTTAGGGTGATTAGCTTAACCTTTCATCATATTTAATTACTAATTAGAGTGATTATCTTAAACCTTAATAATCATCAATTTAGGGTGATTATTTCCTAACCTTCATTGTTAATCACTAATCAAGGTGATTATCGTTCCTTGAATAATCACTAATATGTGTGATTACTTATTTCCTTCCTTATTAATCACTAATTAAGGTGGTTATCTAAATCCTTCATATTTAATCACTAATTAAGGTGATTATCTTAATCTCATTTCAATCACTAATTGGAGTGATTACCTCATTTTAAATAGATTTGTTTAATTCTAAAGGAGAGTTATTCATAATCTATTTCCTCCTCTTCTTTCCCCAGTGGAATTGGCCATTTAGGGTGAGACATAAGCTCGAACTACGACGGTTTTAATCCATGAGTGGATTCCAATCCCGCAATGATTGGTACGTAGTGGAACTTCAGTGCTCAAACCTACCATGTACAAATGATATATTGGTCCTATATAAAAATGATTAATGTGTATATGTGCAAATTATGTGATTTTCTTTGTTTTTAATAGCCATGATTACTTTAAAATGGAAAATAACACATTTAGTAAGAGCCCGTTCTGTAGAATGGAAGAGGAGACGAGTTCCAGACGTTCGTATCTCTTAACCTAAACCCTGAACCCTATCTCTTGGTAGGAAATACCAATTTTCAAAAAAGCCTTATCCATATGAAGTCATTATCGTTTTAAATGATTTTTCTTGAAATTGATTTTAAAACGATTTATTAAATAAATCTGTCCCTATTCAAATATTAATAGGGTGGCGACTTCCAAGTTTTTTAAAACTCATATTCCAATGAGAGACTTTCGTGGGATTCAGACCGTTAATTAAGACAGTAAAAAATCGGATACCACCGATTCCAATGGCGATTCCACTTGAAGTATATGAGGTTTAAACTTGAGCAATGCGTTATTTTCCATATGTATATATAATAAAAAAGTTAATCATGGTTATTCACAATTTAATTTTTGTATATAGCATGCTTATGTGAAACTTACGTGTGCTTGGTAGTTTATCGATCCATACACGTGCACTTTTTTTAACCATTTTCTTATTAGGTCTGATACCTCTGTCTATTGGCAAGGGTCAGAATATTAGAATGACAAGTTAATGAATTAAGGGCGTAAAACCTGCATCCGCGAGCTATTGCGATCGGCTCTGTCAGGAGCGTCCCCCTCGATGGACACAATGGAAGTGACTCGAGGCCACTTTAACACAATCTCTCCCTAAATGAATCACCTTTTAGTTGACTTTTAGGACACAAGGATCAATGCACAAATGTCCTTTCTTTATTTCAGTTATTGAATAATGTGAAAAATTTTCAAAAAAAATTCCTCAGTCTGTTTTCAGCCGGTCAATACTTCAGTAATCATTCACTATAGCTGAATTGCTGCCGAAATGATTATTAAAATATTAAGAATATTCTTGTTTATTTATCACAAGTGTCATGTAAAAAAAATGTGTGCTCACCCATTTTTTTTTAAAAAAAATAACTCACATTTACTTCAAAGTTCTTTTCATTCAAATTGGTTTTTTCGAAAAAAAAATTGATTTTTTATAAGAAAAAAAATCCTGTTTTGAAAATATAATCCCAAAATAAAAAAAAAAAATTTTGAAAAAAAGAAAAATAAGAAAAAAGTCATAATCACGAGTTCAAAACGTGTCATGTTTAGGAATTAGAATGTAATTAAAACGTGGTTCAAAACACGAGAAGTCTAATCTAAAAAAACAAAAATAAAAAAATTGTGTCAAAAGGTAGTATTGTTTCAAAAGGGATAATTGTTTTCGAAAAAAAAAACAGAGGATTCTTCCATTTCCTGCTAAAAACACATATAAAGAAAAAATTCATCAGTCATTGACTAACATTGTTAGTCTGTACATTTCAGGTACTTCAAATTAGTCTAATCCTAAGAGGTGGAACAGACTTATTCAAAGAGGAGAATACATGGCCTGGTGCCTAGCAAACTGAACTCGAAAAAGGTTGAGAAGAACCCGAGTACTTCACATCAGTCTAATCCTGAGAGGTGGAACAGACGTATTCAAACAGGAAAATACATGGCTTAGCGCCCGGTAAACTGAAGTATGAAAAGTTTAGGAAGTACCTGATTCATTTAATCGCTTTTATATTATACTTGGTAGGTAGAGCTACATGCGGCTTGATCCCCTAAAAAACAAAAAACAAAAAAATTCAATGTTGTACTGCATCTATCTTAGCTTTCTCTACTATGTGATGTACTAAAAGGGGTACGTAAGCAACTCATTTCCTGAGTGCAGCTGCAAAAAAAAAAAAGAAAAATTATGTAAAATTTCATATATCAGAACTACGTTGGGCCTGATTCTCCATTCAAAAAAAAAAAAATCATCAGAAGAAAAATTTCTTCCCAAATCCAAATCCACTTATGGAGATACGTAGGCAACCTTCGGGTGCGACCCCTTTTGCATATAATTTTTTCTTTTGCGGTTTCAGCACTTAGAAGCAATTAATAGATGCATATCACTACAAAGAACAATGATATATGGGCCATTATAATTTGCCAAAATGAGGATACAAGCCTCGTTATGCCTCTTTTCTTTTATTTCTGTAGTAGCAGGAAATAGAAGGATATTATCAAATTGATTTTGAAAATTGTTTGTGTATTATCCCAAAACAAATGAGTCCAAGAGTGGCAGTTTAAAATGTAAATAAAAAGTCCATGTCTAAAAAAAAGAGAATAACAAGTCAAAGAAATCTAATGAAAAATCTCAAAATAAATGATAGAGTCAAGGTTTTACACCTTTTAATAAATGATAAATGAAATTGGGGTAAAAAAAAAGAAAAAAAGAGAGAGAATTTTCAATGATATCATTTCTTTCATTCCCTGCAAAAACAAAAAAAAAAACAAAAAAAAGAAGAATAGAAGAAACAAAGTCTGGACAAACTTCTGTGCTAACCCTTCATCTCATTTCACAGGAATTCTGCCAGGGCCCGCACAGGAATTGACCATAGTGAACGTTCTCTGTCTGTGATACTGTCATCCTTGTCTACACCAGCTGTATTCTCTGCTATACGTCTCAACAACATGTCCAAAATTTCGAACAACGAGCACCAACAAAACTCTACCCCTCCACCTGATCCAATGATTGAGCTCCGAGGACTTGCCAGCCCATGCTTGACCGACAGGATAATATTGAGCAAATTGTGTTGGGCATAATGCGCCAAAGCGCCCAGATGCCTCCTCCTCCTCCGGAGTCGGAAGTAGCTTCGCCTTTTCATCTTGAGCCTCTGAACAACGAGAGAGAAATTCCCACTAAACTCGAGGAAGAAGTAATTAAGCTTAAAGAAGTCTTAAAAGGCATGACTAAGGCTGAACTATGGATGGATATTCATGGATTAACTCTTTTACCGAAGGCACGACTACCCCATGGTTTCAAAATGCCTAATTTGACAAAGTTTGATGGGATCGATAGCCCCACCAATTTTCTGAAAATGTATGTAGGTGCAATGATTCCCTGGGGAGTGGAAGAATTCTTGATGGCCCAACTATTTCAACAATATTTAGATGGTGCTGCAACACATTGGTTCCTCAACCTTGAAACTACAAAGAAATTCACTTGGGCTGACATAGTTAGAGTGTTCACAAACCAATACAAGTATAATGAAGAAATTGATGTTACTAGAAGGGATCTGGAGACCACTTCTCAAAACCTTAATGAGACCTTTACTTTATTCATCACTCGATGGAGAAACAAGGCTTCCAAAGTGATGAGTAGGCCTAATGAGGAGGAACAAATGCAAATGGTTGTGAAGAACCTTCTTCCTGCCTATTAGAAGCATATGGCATACCAATATTTCCCGACTTTCAAATTTTTAATTGCTACGGGAACTCTTGTTAAGGATGCTGTGAAAAGGGGAGACATCAAGAAAGATGAACCTATTGCCGGCACTACTTATAATGCAAAATTTGGAAATAACAAAAGAACCACAAACAATGATTCAGCAGCTCCTAAGACAACTAATGCAATCCATGCCATTGGCGCATCGTCTGCATTCCAGTTGTGACAAAACAAAGGAACTTTACTCCTTTGAACATGACTTATTCCCAAGCTCTCTCCAAATTAAAAAAGGCCAATCTCATTCAACCCTTGAATCCACGCCCACCTCCTAAAAATCCTTACCTAGGGTATGACCCAAATCAAAACTGCGAATACCATCAAAGCCCGGGGCATAATACTGAAAACTGCACGGCTCTGAAGCATCAAATTCAAAACCTTGTGGATGATGGAAAATTTTTCTCTGGGATCCATCTCCAATAAACCAAATGACTCTCAGCCTAACATCACAAAAAAACCCCTTCCTAATCATAAACCCTCATTCGCCATTAATGCCATCTCTGCTGCTTCGGACGGATGCGATCCAATTCAGTTAATCCGCAAGACAGTTCCTCAAATGTATGAAATGCCGATAGCCTTAGGTTATAAGTGCCTCGCCTATGACTATTCCACTCAAGAAAAAGTCAAAATGATGCATTGTAAAGACCCCAACTTCACTCTTAACAAGGATCCATTCTCTGACATGTGTAGAACTTTGGATTATGATGGTGCCTTCTTCATTTTGGACTCTGATGCTGATGAAGATGCCTCTTTGGTCTTAACAATTGTGTAGAAAAACACGGGAGGACAATCCACCACTCCAAATACATACCGGCGCCCCATCTGCCTCGATGATCTTAGTAATGAGGAGTACGTGGATATATCTCATTTGACTAGAGCAGGTTGCCATTTTAAACCATCCTATTTGGAGGATGAAAATACTTTGGAGGTATTGAGAAGGAAGGAAAAGGGCAAAGAGCCAATGACAGAGGAAAGTAACAAGGAGGATGATGCTATCAAGCGCATGAAAGAAGTAAATGCAAATGTTTCCATCTGGAAATTGTTAATGTATTCCCAGACTCATAGGGCAGCTGTTCTAAAGCATCTTAGTGAAGCCTCTGTAAGCTCTTCTATACAACCTGATCAGATGGTGGGGTTCATTCATGGGGTGGATCAAACTCTCATGTTCACAAACAATGATCTCCCTGACAATATCAACCACAACAATTCATTACACATCACTATACGCTCTAATGGATGTGAGATACCTAGGGTGTTGATCGACAATGCTTCCACAATCAATGTTTGCCCTCTGCGTGTGCTAACATGGCTTAGGTATTCAAAAGAAGATCTGGTACCATCCAACCAGGTGGTCAGAGCATATGATAATGCTAAGAGAGAAGTATTGGGTTTGATCAGCCTCCTCATTGAATGTGGTCCCGTGGCAAGGAAGGTGGAATTCATGGTCATTGACATACAAGCCTGTTTTAATTTCTTATTATGAAGATCGTGGCTGCATGAAAACAGAGCAGTATCATCTACTCTACATCGGAAGGTGAAGCTCCTCTCTGATCAGGGTGCTCTGACTATTTATGGTGATCCAGAAATTATGACCATCTCCAACGTCGGAAAATCGGTATTGTATCTGAACGAAGTGGAGAGAACTAGGTTGGATGGTTATACTATCCACTGTATTCTAGTAGCACCTGAAAATTCATGGGTGAATGAGGTTCCAGCAGCCACACCAGATGAAAGTGATGGAGAATCAGAACCAGAATATAGTGAGGATGACGAAGAAGAGGTAGGATCTCCAAGCATCGACACACATAATACGTCATCTGGAGCACCGAAAGAATCCTGTGTCGGCAATCCTCAAGATGATGATAATGACTCAAAGAAGAGATCTAGGACAAATGATTTTGATCTGGACTTTAATATAGTGGGTCCTATCCGAGAAGTTCACACTGAATCACTGATTCTCTTTCCAGGATATCAACATGAAGATCACTATCGTGAATTGCGCCAATTCAGAAAATTTGATGGGAACGGTGATCCTTTTGTCCACTTAGTGGGATTTATGAATACCTTGCATCCATGGGGAAACCAGAGGAAGATTACCCATGCTGTTTGAAAAGAGTTTAGAAGGACCAGCCCTGAACTGGTTCTATTCTTCAGATTGTGTAGATAGGGCTAGTTGGGAAAATGCTAGCCAAGCCTTTGTTAATTGGGCTTTTGAGCATAAATAGATTGACGTCAAGAAGCTGAAGTTAGTCACTTTGCGTCAGAGTGCCTTCGAAACCTTCTCGCATTTTTGTTCGAGATGCACTCATATCCGCACACAACTTCGTTTCCCTAATACTAATCGAGAATTCATGCTCATATTGTTGCAGAACCTGAAAGATTTCTATTATCGTCACATGGTTACTATCAAATACACCTCCCTCAGCCACATGGAACAGCATGGTTTTGACATCGATGCTCTGAAATTGCAAGAAAAACGACCTCTGGAAGATTTTGAAATTCCCAATACAAATCCAAGGGTTTATGCTAAGATGGATGAACCATTGAGTATGGTGTATGATCGTCTTCGGAGGCAAGGTATACTTCAAGTTCCAGCGCACGTGCACTGTCTACCCCTTCCTAGAACAGATATGAGCAAACTCTACGCTTATTGTCGTCAATTTGGGCATGAAACTGATCGATGCCATGACCTTTACACTAGTGGAAATAAGTCCAACCGCTGCGATCGAAACCGTGCTTACCGCTGCGGTTTTGGGCCGCAACAGCTAGACACGCAGCGGTATTGCTATATTAACTGATGCGGTCCACAACCGCATCATTTAATCACAAACTGATGCGGTTTTCAAGGAAAACCGCAGTGGTTAATGAGAAAAATCGCTGCGGGTTTCCCTTAAATCCGCATCAGTTTGTGCTTTGGCGCCAACATCTTTGTATGCATTGGAACATTAACTGATGCGCATCAGTTAAAGTTATATATATATATATATATATATATATATATATATATATATATATATATATATTTTATTATATCTAAACCTGCTATAGTTGGCACAAATCCCACATGCGTGTCATATATACACAAGTCAAAGTAATATATATATAAATATAAAATTTGGAGAATGTACTACAAATGAAGTTTACTAAGTACTAAAATCCAAAATAAACATCAATTATATTGTACCTAAATAACTAGCAAGTAACACAATAAGAACAACTAAACTCAAAGTCGCGGCATCATCTTCACATGCAAACTTCGGTAAGGTAGTGTGCTAGCAAATCCCGAACCTCGTTTATCTCGGTTGTGGTGAAAGAACTCTCCCTTTGGTTGAATACCTTAAACATAAGGAAACCAACATAATATCATTATAATGGATTGTTCACACAAACTTAAGTTCTCTATCTAGGGTTTCCTCCGCGTACCTAGTACGACGGAAGCCATGGCTAGGAAATCCAAGGGCCAGAAGAAGGAAAATCAGGCGACCATGGGCATGGGAAGAAAGACGGGGCCAATTGAATCTCAGGCGAAACACTTCAAATCTGTTGATGAGGTTTTAGGCGTGTCTGAATTGCACTTAGAAGAGGACTGCGAAACGGAAGACGACTGTGCAGTAGGGGTGAGATTCTCTCACCACGATCGTCCCTGCGAGCTGTCCAACAGGATTCGATGATGCGGGAGAACTTTTCAACCTGGCTGGAAACTATAACGAACTCAGGGGAACAATTGGTGCCCGAGCAGGGGAGGCGACTGAAAAGGGTGGAAGGTACAATAGATCCTTTACCTATTCTTTTTTCTCTTGGAATTCAAACTGAAAATGCAAATATGAATGTGAGTAAGATTGTGATGGAGGACATTCAATCGGAAATTGACTATTGGAATTCTGCTATTTATTGTTATATTATTGGTGCAAACCCACCCATACATGTAATGGAGGGATTCATAAGGAGGATTTGGAAAGACCAAGGTGTGGATAAGGTGGCTGTAGTTAAAAAAGGGATTTATATGGTGAGATTTAGATCCATGGAAAAGAGGGATGGGATTCTGGCCAGTAATACCCCTTTCTTTTACAGCAAACCTATGATCATGAAACCATGTACTGTAGATGTGGACATATGCAAGGATAATATCAAAACTCTTCCAATATGGGTTCAATTGAACTTAGATTTTAAATATTGGGGCTTGTCGTGTATGGAGAAAATTGTTAAAGCTCTAGGAAGGCTGATTAAGCTAGATCAAGCCACTAGTAGGAGGGATAAACTTCAATATGCTCGTGCAATGATTGAAGTCCAAATTGAGCAACAATTTCCAGATGAGCTGAAATTCATAAATGAAAAAGACAATCTGACTACTGTTGATATGCACTATGAATGGAAGTCGATTCAATGTAAACAATGTAAGGGTATGGGGCATGAGGAGAGTAAATGTTCGAAGGTGATTTTGAGATAGGAATGGAGGCAAAAAGAGGGTAATAATAGGCATGGAGGGAAACCACAAGGGGCTGTAGCAGGTATAGGGGAGCAACTCAAACATAATGTGGAGCAGCAGGGATTTCAGCTAGTTAGGAATCCTGCAAGGAGGATACTGACTAGTCCAAATGCAGCAACTACTCAAAACCATTTTGATGCCTTGGTGGAACCTGAGAAGGAGGAAAGTATGACGGGAAATGCAGAGGGTACTCATACTGAGGGTAATGCAGTGAATGGAAATGGCTGTGCAGCTGTGTTTGTAGGAATGGTGGACTGTGGATCTGTGGAAGTGAAGGTTTCAGGAGGGTGCCAACCTCCTGATGGAAATGGATATATTGATCATATGGAATGTGAGGGGGGTCAACAATCAACAGAAGCATAAAGAGGTGAAAGTAATAATTAATCAGAAGAATATTGGTTTTGTTGGCCTCCTGGAGACTAAGGTAAAAGCTCACAATATGGGTAAGCTTTATCTTAGTTTGTTTCAAGGATGGTGTTTTACGTCTAATTCATCATTTCATAAAGGTGGCAGAATAGTTATAGCTTGGAATCCTAAATCTTTCCATGTTAATATTGTGGCATGCTCAAGTCAGATGATCCATTGTGAAATACAACCCATGAATGGACTACCTTTTGCTTGCTCTGTCATATATGCTTCAAATGATGCAGATGTTAGAAACTTAGTTTGGCAGGATCTTGAACAACTTGCTTTGCAAATGAACAAGCCATGGATAACTGTAGGGGACTTTAACTGTTTCCTGCATCCTGAAGAAAGAGTTGGTTCAATTGTGAGACCTCAAGAAGTTGCTAGATTGCAGGAATGTGTAACCAATTGTGGTATACAGGATATCACTAGCACAGGGAGTAGACTCACATGGAATAACAAGCAGCAAGGGGAGCATATAATCTTCTGTAAACTTGATAGAGCCATGGTGAATTAGGCCTGGTGTGATAAGTATCCAAATGCAGCAGCCCATTTCTTACCTGAGGGGCAATTTGATCATTGTCCAGTAGTGATTGTTGTTTATCCAGCTGTTGACACTTGTAGATATCCTTTTAAGTATTTCCATATGTGGAGTAGTGCACCAAATTTTGAACAAGTGGTGTCAAGTTGCTGGCAGGAGCAGATCCAGGGCACTCCCATGTATAAGGTGGTGCAGAAAATGAAAAAAAGTAAAAGATGCCCTCAAGAAACTCAACAATGAAGGCTTTTCTGACATTCATTGCAGAGACATCCAAGCTTATAAAAAGATGATTTCTAGTCAGGAAATACTGCAAAGAGATCCTTCTGATATGCAATCCAGGGAGAATGAGAGGGTAGCTGTGGATGAATATAGAAGTACACATAAAGCCTACTTGTCTTTCTTGGGCCAAAAAGCAAAAATGAAGTGGTGTAGAGATGGGGATGAGAACTCAGCTCTTCTTCACCAATCAATTAGAGCTAGAAAGCTGAAGAACACAATTTATGCAATCAATGACAAGGATGGTCACTGGCAGGAAGATATTGCAGCAGTCAATGAGGCATTCCTTGATTACTACGAGTCCCTGTTGGGGTCTGTGCTGCAAGACAGAGCAAAAGTGAAAAATGCAGTGATAGAAATGGGGCATGTCTTATCTAAGGAGCACGTTGAGAATCTTGAGAGACCCTATACTGCTGAAGAAGTGAAGAGTGCCTTGTTCTCTATTCCAGGAGACAAGGCTCCTGGACCAGATGGGTTTGGGGCTCAATTCTTTAAAGACACTTGGCAGACTACAGGAGATGAGGTAACACAAGCTATACTCAATGTTTTTAATTCTGGTAATCTGCTAGCAGAGTTAAATACTACTACACTTACTCTCATTCCTAAAGTGTTTTGTCCTAATTCTGTGATGGAATATATGCCTATTGCTTGCTGTAATACTCTTTACAAATGCATAACTAAGATGATGTGTAATAGACTGAAAACTATTCTACCTAATATAATAGCAGAAAATCAGGGTGCTTTTGTAAAAGAAAGATTTATTGTCCATAACATAATGGTGTGTCAGGATTTAGTGAGGCACTACGGGAGGAAAAATGTTCAAGAAAGTTGTATCATGAAGTTAGACATGAAAAAAGCATATGATACTATAGATTGGGATTTTCTTGAAGAGATGATGTATGCTCTAAAATTCCCTAGAAAATTTGTAAAACTTGTAATGGTGTGTGTTAGGACCCCAACCTTTTCTCTTATCCTAAATGGCTCACTTAATGGATATTTTAGATCTAAGAGAGGGTTGAGACAAGGGGACCCTATCTCCCCCTTGCTCTTTGTCCTGTGTATGGAGTATCTTTCAAGGCTGCTGAGGAAGTTAGACACTCATGCTTACTTCTAATACCACCCAAGGTGTAAGCAGATAAAGCTCAACCATATGATCTTTGTAGATGATGTGATCTTTTGTTGTGCTGGAACTTTTCCTGCAGTTTATAGTATGCTTCAAGCTTTTAAACTGTTCTCTTCCTCCTCTGGGCTACAAATCAGTGAGAGTAATTCAGACTTTTATACTGCTGGAGTGAGTGGGGATGTTATCCAAAGAATCAAAAATGTGTCTGGCTTTAATCATAGTAGCCTTCCTTTCAACTACTTGGGAGTTCCTATATGCTCAAGGAAGATTACAAGTGCAGAATGTAACGGGATCATTGAGAAGATGGGGGCTAGAATCAAAGTGTGGAGTAGTAGGAACCTCTCCTATGCTGCTAGACTTCAGCTAATAAACTCAGTCTTATCGAGCATACACATTTATTGGGCCCAGATCTTCATAATGCCCAAGACCATCCTCAAGGAAATAGAGAAGATATGTAGATCTTTTTTGTGGAGTGGAGAGCAAGGGAGCAGAAAGGCTGGAAATGTGGATTGGCAGAAGATTTGCACTCCAAAGCAAGAAGGTGGCTTAGGTGTGAGACATATTCTAAATTGGAACAAAGATGCGCTTGCTAAGTATGTCTGGGCAATTCACACAAAACAAGATAACTTGTGGGTGAAATGGGTTCATGAGGTATACATTAAAAATCAAGAATGGTGGGATTATGAACCACCACATGATTGTTGCTGGTACTAGAAACAAGTTTGCAAGATTAAAAATGAAATCAAAGTGTTGTATACACAGCAAGAGCTCAGAGAGATGTCTAAGTTCAGCATCAAGCATATATACTAGAAGATGCGAGGGTCTAATGAGTTGGTCCAATGGGACAAACTCATTTGGAATAGATTGGCTATCCCAAAGCATAGATTGATAAGTTGGTTGGCAATGCATCAAAGACTCAGAACAGCAGACAAACTTGTTCAGTTGGGAGTTGTCGAGTCTGATAGGTGTATGTTGTGTGATAATGGCATTGAAAGTCACAACCACCTGTTCTTTCAATGTAATTATGCTTTGAAATGTTTGCAGATGGTTAAAGGATGGTTAAATTTTCACTCTACACACAATCTGTTTCAGAGGCAGGTATTTTTTCTTCAGAAAAGCAGGAGAACTGGGGTGCGCAAAAGAATTATGGCTGCTGTGTTTACAGGACTGGTCTACTTCTTATGGTGGGCTCGTAATAAAGCTGTGTGGAACCAAGTTGTTTGGAGACCTGAGGTCACCTTCAAAAAACTGAAAGAGCAAGTGCAGATGAGAGTGAAGTTGGTACATCCCAAGAAAATCTCACAAAAGGAAAAGAGGCGGATAGAAAATGTGTTCTTGTGACTTGGTATCTGTATAGATTTTTGGTAGCTTTTCTTGGTGTTAAGGGGGCCAACCTAGTTGGGCTGCTCTAACTTTGAAAAGTTTTTAGGTTGTATATGGCTTTTTTGGTGTTTTATACTAATACTTACTTAGCAAAAAAAAAAACATAATATCATTTTTAGTTTGAGTAAGACTTTAGTTAACTCTAAAGAGATTAAAGAAATCGAGCTTCAAAAGCCGAAATCGACTAAAAATGACAATCATTAAAATGGGTTTCATAGCATGTGAGTGGACTTTAGTTGACTTTAATACTTACATATGTACCTATTGGAACTATATATGACCTAACATGTGGCTAAATGCGGGAAACTAAGTGAAATGAGCTTCGAAGGCCAAAATCGGCCCGAAATGGCCTTCATTTACCCAAAATGGGTTTCAAAGCATATGAGTGAACTTTAATTGACTCTTATAGTTATATATGTACCTATTATAACTATATATGACCTAATATGTGGCTAAATGCGGGAAACTAAGTGAAATGAGCTTCGAAGGCCAAAATCGGCCCGAAATTTCCTTCATTTACCCAAAATGGGTTTCAAAGCATTTGAGTGGAGTGTAATTGACTCTTATAGTTATATATATACCTCTTAGAACTATATATGACCATGTGGGTAAATGCAGGAGACTAAGTGAAATGAGCTTCGAAGGCCAAAATCGGCCTGAAATGACCTTCATTTTCCCAAAATGGGTTTCCAAGCATATGAGTGAACTTTCATTGAATCTTTTAGTTATATATGTACATATTATAACTATATATGACCTAACATGTGGCTAAATGTAGGAAACTAAGTGAAATGAGCTTCGAAGGCCAAAATCGGCCCGAAATGACCTTCATTTACCCAAAATGGGTTTCAAAGCATATGAGTGAACTTGAATTGACTCTTATAGTTATATATGTACCTATTAGAACTATATATGATCTAACATGTCGCTAAATACGGGAAACTAAATGAAATGAGCTTCGACGGCCAAAATCGGCCCGAAATGGCCTTCATTTACCCAAAATGGGTTTCAAAGCATATGAGTGAACTTTAATAGACTCTTATAGTTATATATGTACCCATTATAACTATATATTACCTAACATGTGGCTAAATGCGGAAAACTAAGTGAAATGAGCTTCGAAGACCAAAATCGACCCGAAATGGCCTTCATTTACCCAAAATGGGTTTCAAAGCATATGAGTGGAGTTTAATTGACTCTTATAGTTATATATTTACCTATTGGAACTATATATGACCTAACATGACCCTAAATACGGGAAATAAAAGTAATTCAGTTAAAAAATAAACTTACACAAGTGTCTTCCCATAATAATTTCTTCATTCCATCGGGCACATCTTTCCACCCCACCAAAATGCTCAGTTTGCGCACACATAACCCGATATGCTGCCTATACTTTTTATGCCATTGACCACAAGGTTGACCCATATCATCATACTCGAGGGTCATAGGGGTGTTATAATTCAATCCCTTGGTTGCACCCCTTCCTTTCCGCTTCTTTGTTGCAACTTTGCTTGGAGTTTTGGTGGTACAAAGAACTTCTTTCCCTGAATTTTTGTGTGGCACAATGACGGATGAAATACAAGGATAATCTTCCCTAGCATTGTTGTCAATGGGGGAGCCTTATCGGCTAGCTCCTCATTTATTTCAGCCAAGCGAAGTTCCCTATCACGCAAGCGCTTCTCCTCATCATGCGCTATGTCTTCTGGTTCACCTTTATCGTCCTCTTTCTCCGCATCATACTCATCATCATCATTAAATGACTTATCATAATCATCATCGGTTTCTTCCTCCACAATCACATCATATCGGACCATGCTTGAAAGTCCTGAAATTTATAAAAACGATATTAGAAACGCGCAAGATTAAACAAAAACATGAAAGAAATTAGAAACTGCCCACCCGGCACTCCCCCTTCACTGCCCACCCTGCACTCCCCCCACCACTTCACCGCCCCCACCCCCGCACTCCCACCACCACTTCACCGCCCCCCCACCGCACTCCTACACGCCCCCTTCACTGCCCGCATCCCCCGCACAGTAAGACCCCCCACCCCTCTGTACGGTTTGGATTAGGCCCCAATCCGTCCGAACAAATTTGATTTCATTTTCCAATCGAATCCAAACCGATTAGGTTTAATCAATCAATTTTTCATACTCTAGATTGGATCGTCGAATCGATTTTTAAAACTAATTTTTCGATGAAATAAATTAAGCAAACCTAGTAGATTTAGGATGAATTAGAAGAGTTAAGTACTTAGCCCAATCTAAATACATCCTACTATCTCCCCACCCAACCCGCACCGAACCCGACCCCGCATTTTATCCGAATACCTTTCACCCCTACCCCACCCCCCCCACTCCCCACCCCCCCGCACCGCCCACCCCGCACTCCCCCTCTTTACCGCCCCCCCACCGGTGACCCCCCCCTTCACCGCCCCCGCATTGCCAACCCCCCGCACTCCCCCACCCCGCACTCCCCCCTTCACCGCCCCCCAATGCAGACCCCCCTGCTGTCCCACCCCCTGCAGACCCCCCGTTGTACCACCCCCCTTGCACAAGACCCCTCGCATAGTCCCCCCCCCCCAAAACAATCCATAATTACGCCCTAAACGACATTCATCTACCCAATTCGATTTTAAAATCATGTGACCCGACTTTAAGTGACTTTATTGGTGATACATATACTAATAAGAACTATACGTAACCTAAAATGAGACTAAAAGCGAGAAATTAAGTTAATCGAGGTTGAAAAGCTGAAATAGTCCTGGAATCACATTCACATACCCAAAATGGGTTTCAATACATGTGAAGCGAGTTTAGTTGATTGTATTACATATATATATGTATACTAATAAGAACTATACATGACACTACATGCGGCTAAAAGCGAGAAATTAAGTTAATTGAGGTTGAAAAGCCGAAATTGGCCCGAAATCACATTCACTTACCCAAAATGGGTATCAATACATGTGAAGCAGGTTTAGTTGATTTTAATAAAAATATATACTAATAATAACTATACATGACACTACCTGCGGCTAAAAGCGAGAAATTAAGTTAATTGAGGTTGAAAAGCCGAAATAGGCCCGAAATGACATTCACTTACCCAAAATGGGTTGCAATACATGTGAAGCGAGTTTAGTTGATTGTAATACATACATATATATACCAATAAGAACTATACATGACACTACATGCGGCTAAAAGCGAGAAATTAAGTTAATTGAGGTTGAAAAGCCGAAA
Organism: Beta lomatogona; assembly: GCA_947646795.1. Classification (NCBI taxonomy): domain Eukaryota; kingdom Viridiplantae; phylum Streptophyta; class Magnoliopsida; order Caryophyllales; family Amaranthaceae; genus Beta; species Beta lomatogona. Next base: position 1,558,235 of record CANSNZ010001471.1, read on the forward strand.
TAGGCCCGAAATGACATTCACTTACCCAAAATGGGTTCAATACATGTGAAGCGAGTTTAGTTGATTGTAATACATATATATATAAATACTAATACGGACTATACATGACACTACATGCGGCTAAAAGCGAGAAATTAAGTTAATTGAGGTTGAAAAGCCGAAATTGGCGCGAAATCACATTCACTTACCCAAAATGGGTTTCAATACATGTGAAGCGAATTTAGTTGATTGTAATACATATATATATATACTAATAAGAACTATACATGACACTACATGCGGCTAAAAGTGAGAAATTAAGTTAATTGAGGTTGAAAAGCCGAAATAGGCCCGAAATGACATATACTTACCCAAAATGGGTTTCAATACATGTGAAGCGAGTTTAGTTGATTGTAATACATATATATATGTACTAATAAGAACTATACATGATACTATATGCGGCTAAAAGAGAGAAATTAAGTTAATTGAGCTTCAAATAGGCCTAAAATGACATTCACTTACCCAAAATGGGTTTCAATATATATGAAGCGAGTTTAGTTGATTGAAATACATATATATATAGTAATAAGAACTATACATGACACTGCATGCGGCTAAAAGTGAAAAATAAAGTAAAATGACCTTGCAAAGCCGAAAGTCGAAATTGGAACCAAAGAAGTCGAGCCTATTGTTTACTTTTGCCACCTTTATTTGAAGTTTCAACCATTATCCCTTCCCCGTGATCTGCACGCATGTAACTTGTCGCTAACTCCGCATCAGTGACATCGGTGTTGGGAATGGTGAAAGGCGGGGTGTCTTCAAACGCATCATACTCCTCCTCATCCTCAACATCACCAACTCCAAGTATAGTTCTTTTTTCCCGGGACAACAATTGACCACTTGTTATCAGAAGGGTCAGTTACGTAGAATACTTGCTTAACTTGTGATGCAAGCACCAATGGCTCTTCACTATCACGACACCGACCCAAGTTTACAAGAGTAAATCCACAAGGGTCATCTTTTCTTATGTAACGCCGGTTATAATCAACCCACTTGCATCGAAATAAGCAGATCGTGAAACTAGAGTAGTCAAGCTCCCATATATCTTGAACTCGCCCATAGTATAACAATCTAGCATCAATAGGAGACTTGTCTTTGGCACTTGCATACTGTGTAGATGATGCCTCTACTGAAACACCACTATCCTGAAGAGATCTCGACTTTTGATCTTGACGATCTGTCCAATAGGTATATCCGTTAACATCATAACCCTCATAGGAGTGCACAACTTCTCGAGGACCAAATGCTAGCCATTTCAGAGTTTCAGAAACATTGGAATCTACTTCACGCATTATTCGGTTATGGAACCAATAAATAAACATCTTATTATGCAACTGCATCAATGCTCTAGTCCATTTACCTGGATTCTGGTCAAGCAACTCCTCCAAATGCTCATCCAAGTAAGGATGCACCTGTACCATATGCTGCAATACAAATAAGTGTGCCTGTATGCGCCTTTCAACAGGAGGTACGATGATTTTGGATCCAAGTGTACCTTTACCCGCGAGTCTGCCTCGTGTTGAGATGTAGGAAGTCCAATAGGATCAACATTAGTTAAGAACTCAGCCACAAAATTACCGACCTCTTCACTCACAATCACCTGAATTATACTTCCTTCTGGTTGCGCTGGATTCCTTACTTTATCTTTCAAAGAGCCCATATGTCTCTCAAAGGGATAGCACCACCTCAAAAACACCGGACCACATAGCTTAATTTCTCGAACTAGATGTACAACCAAATGGACCATAGATGTTACATCTCAAACTTGCACAAAGTCTGTATCACGTTAGCCTAGAGAGCATCAAGCTTCGAGGTTGTAACGTTTTGCTACATATATAGTATTGAAAAAAGAACACAGCTTTGTTATGGTATGTCTCACGTATTTCGGTAATATCTCTCGAATTGCAATCGGTAAGAATACTTGCATCATTACATGACAATCATGAGACTTCATGCTCGATAATTTCAACTCACCGTCTAAGGTAACAAATCTTTTCATATTCGATGAGTACCCTGATGGAACCTTAATGTTGTACAAACACTCGCAAAAAAGACGCTTCTCAGCTCTAGATAGAGTGTAGCAAGGCGGAGGTAAATAGTTCCTATCATCATCCTTCACCGTTTTCTTTCCTTTTCGTTCAATTCCTGCAGGCGACCCTTCTTCATGCTCCTTTTCTTTTCCCTTTCCTTTTCCTTTTCCTTTTCCAGACACTTTCTCTTTTGTCTTTCTTTTCTTAGTGTCCCTCTTTTGAGCCCATAGTTCTGGTCGAAGCCCCTCACTTTCCAGATACAGTCGCACCCCTTTGCTATCCTTTGTCTTATGTGGAATATTCATAAGTATCCCCAGAATGGCGTCACATACATTTTTCTCTATGTGCATGACATCGAGACAATGTCTAACCTCTAGATCTATCCAATATGGAAGTTTCCACGGAATAGACTCCTTTTTCCAAAGTCCCTTAGCACCATCACTCGCTCCTTTGTCGAATAATGTTGCAATACCCCTGACATGATCAAAAACCTCAATACCAGTCAATGGCCTACGAGCATCCCCTTCCTCAACTGTTCCATCGAATGCCTTCTTCTTATTACGATAAGGATGGTCGCGTCGAAGGAACCTTCGGGTCCGCATATAAACTTCTTTGTGACAAGTAGTAATGTATTTAGATGTTGTGTCGTCCATGCAAATCGGGCATGCTTTCTTCCCTTTGTTCTTGTACCCGGATAAGTTCCCATAAGCAGGATAGTCATTAAGAGTCCATAAAAGCATGGCACGCAATGTGAATACCTCATCAGCATGTGCGTCATACACAGAAACTCCTTCATCCCACATTTTTCTCAAATCATCAACAAGTGGCTGGAGGTAGACATCTATGTCGTATCCAGGCTATTTCGGCCCTGATAAAGAATCGACAACATGATGTATTTGCATTTCATGCACAACCAAGGAGGCAAGTTGTATTTAACTAGAAGAACCGGCCACGTACTATGTTGAGAACTAAGAGTGCCAAATGGGTTCATTTCATCCGTGCATAGGCTAAGCCTCAAATTTCTGTCCTCGGCACCAAAGGTCTTATGAAAATGATTGATACCTTTCCACTCAGGAGAATCAGCCGGATGTTTGAGAAAACCGTCCTTTTTCCTTCGTTCTGCATGCCACTTCAAGTTCTTAGCATCTTTTTTATTGAAAATATGCGCTTGAATCGTGGTATAATCAGAAGATACCATATCCCCTTTGCTGGAGGACCTTTCTTATCACTAACCCTTGCGCGCTTGTAAAGCGACTTCCCACATCGAGGACACTCATCCATATTTTCATATTCATTTCGATATAGCACACAATCGTTTGGACAAGCATGTATCCTCTGGTACTCTAAATCGAAGGGACACATCAGTTTCTTAGCATAGTGGTTCGACTTGGGTAGTTCATGGTCGTCCGGCAACATATCACCAAATGCTTGCAACAAGGAAGTGAAACAAGAGTCACTTATACCGACTTTCGTCTTGATATTAAAGAGTGTTATCACGGCCGTCAGCTTAGTGTACCTCGTACAACCGGGATACAACGGTTTCCGAGATGCCTCGTCCATGCACTCAAAAATACGAGGCCGTTTGCCAGAATGATCCACCCCCGCCATCATCTCCCCGATATGATCCCCTTCATCATCATCATCCTCTACTTCAATATCCTCTTATTCGTCCTCGATGTTGTCATTCTCAATGACATCAAACTCACCTTCTTCATGCACATCGTTAACAATAGCATTTCGACCATCATATATACCCTCCTCATCGTGCCAAACCCATACATAGTAGTCTTGTCTAAACCTGCGACGAAAGATATGCTCCCTAAGCGACTCAATGCTACTAATGATCCTCACATTACCACAATCAACACAAGGACAATAAAACCCCTTGGTTCCCTTTGCAGCCTGATGACTTAATGCAGCATCACAAAATTCAAAGACCCCATCCACGAATTCACACGTGTCACGACTACCATACATCCATGCACGATTCATTTCAACCAAACCTAGCTCTAATTAAACACAAGCAACAAGTACCCCATGTCAATGACGAACTTCATTAGATTATTAGAGTTTATACACGATATATATTTAATGAAATTAGGCATGCTTTCCAAGGGTCCGTATCACTCCAACCTAACCCATCCTTAGATGTCTAATCTCACTAGTGAATGTATTGCCTTCCGTTCGAATCTACGAAAAATCCGGCAGCATTTCCCTACAGTTCTCCAAGTACACGATGTAGATATATATATATAGTTATTTATATCTACATATGTACGCAGAGAACAAAAGTAGGGAAACGACGAGCCAAGATTTTCCTCTAGAATCGAACTAAAGACATACATTCAACACCTAAGTGAGATTAAACATCTAAGAACAGTCCCAAACCGGGGACTATTCAAGACTTACTCCTAATGAGTAAGTGTCAAACGGGTATCTAGGCATATGATATGATGATGCAAACATAAGTTTTTAAACAACAAAATATTTTACATCTAATCTCAATTCAACGATAAATATATACATATTTGCACATATATATAAACCAATTTACTATGAAAGAAACTTAAATATGAGTGATAACATACCAATATCAAGGTTGTGAATAGGGAAATCGAGCTCAACACTCCGTCACTATCTAGCTTTAATAATCAACAACAAAGTTTAAAAGTTAACATTAGTATAAATTAGCAATTCAAACAAAAGTAAACTAAACTAAGCTAAACTAAACTAAATAGCTAAACCAATAATCAACAACAACGTTTAAAGTTCAAACCTAACTAGTTAGTAAGTACTACAACAACAACACCACCACCAACAACAACAACAACAACAACAACAACAACAACAACAACAACAACAATAGCTACTACTACTACTAAAACAACAACAACCACAAAAATAGCAACCACAACAAAGCCCTAGTTTTTTTAACCTAAAAATCAAACTAATGTACTTTAAATAAAATAAAAATTAACTCAAATCAATCAAATTTACACCCTTTAATTATTATATTTTAATTATTATACAACCTAATTTCACTAACAATTATTCATAAAAGTACAATTAATTAGAACTTGAAGCTTCAAATATGAGATTACAATAAAAGTTAAGAAATTTTAGGTACCTAAGAAGAGGTAGAGAAGGAATGTAGGTGTTTAGGAACGGTGGAGGTGCGGCGGTGGTGGTGCAGCCGCGGAGGAGGACGCAGGTGCAGCGACGGAGGAGGACACAACAACGGTGGGGTTTGTGGATGAAACCCACCGAATTGGAGAGGAGGACGCAGCAGCGGTAGGGTTTGTTGCCGGTAGCTGGTGGCCGTCGGGGGAAGGTGGAATCCAGTGGTGGTGGTGGAACCTAGTGGTGGCAGTGGTGGTGGTGAACCCTTGCGTGAAATGTCGAAGGAGGGAGCTCGTTTTTTGAAAGGAAGGAAGGAAGGAAGGAGTTAATAGTGGAATGAGAGGGAGCCAGGCCTATTTCACGCGAAAAAAAAAATAATTCACCGCCATGGTTCATAAAACCGCAACGGTTAACATGGAACCGCAGTGGTTTATTGTTAACCATTGCAGTTTTATGAAGACAACGACGGTTTGTTTTCCCACTCTTCCCTCCCAAATTTTCGACGATTTACCGCTGCGGTTCTCTTAAGGACCGCATCAGTTGTGTTGTGACATATAGCGTTTTTTCCACTAGTGTTACTATAAAGTGCAAAGCCTGATTGATCGAGGCATCGTTAGTCCAACCCACAAAGAAATACCTGCAAGAAAGGTGTCGTCACATCCACGACCGCAATCTCAAGTCGATATCTTTCGCAAATTGATTGAGCAAGGTAAGATTCATCCACTTCCCTGACGCCCAGGGGCAAGTCCAGTAGGATCAGATCTTCACAAGTACTGCCAATATCATCAGTTGCACCGTCACGGCACAAACCAATGTCATGCTCTCAGCTATCGCATCAAGCAAATCACCAATATAGCTCTTGTCTACCGCAAAGCTAATTGATCATCTCACAAAAAGGAAAAAATCTTCGGTAAAAGTCCTGTAGGGAGTTAGTCCATATATAATATATATATATATATATATATATATATATATATATATATATATATATATATAATCTTTCAGCTTGTTAGTATCAGAGAACTACGTGCAGCTTGAATCCCCATTATCACTTACACTTGCACTGCAAGATCACTCCACCTATGCAACACCTGGGGTACGTAGGTAACTCAATATGAGTGCAGCTGTTTATTAAATAAAAAACTTTAGTTCACTAGTAGAAAAATGATAATTTGTGTCACCCTATTTGCGTCGCACAAAAGAAAGACTGACGCAAATGTGCGGGAACAGATGATTTGCGTCGGACGGTCTAGAGCACGCGACGCAAATAACCATAAAAAGAAGATTTGCGTCGGACGACATAGAGCACGCGACGCAGATGATCCAACCAAGTGCGTCGCACGTGCCCATGTGTGCGATGCAAATACTATTTGCGTCGGACGTTGACAAATGTTCGACGCAGATGATAAAAAGCCCAAGATTTTTGGATCCTTCAACGTGCGTCGGATTGTCTCGAGTGTGCGACGCAGATAGCACTTAATAAGTTTTGGGCCATGATTTGCGTCGGATGGGCCACTAGACACGACGCAAATCATGGGCTTCCCATATATGTAATATGCGAGTTTAGGGTTTCATCTCAAACCCCTCATACTGTCATACAGCCGTTCTCTCTCTCTCCCCTCAAACACTTCATCTCTCTCACCTCAAACGCTTCATCTCTCTCTCACCCACCTTCATCTCTCGCATCTCATCTCTCTCTCACCTACCTTCATCTCGAATCTAAACAACGAAAATTTCGGTGTTCGCCTGCGAGTGCTTCGATCTACAATTCCGACGAGAATTAACGAGTGCCGCCAATCTCCCTCTCTTTTCCTTCCGCCGGAGTTTCGCCTCCCCCACATTGCTCAGAGCCTTTGCTTTGGCCGCTCGTCGCTGCTTTGCTTCTCCCTTTCTCTTCGTTCGTTGTCCTTCATCGCTGCTTCGCCGCCAACCGCCGTTGGTACTGGTTGTTGTGCTCGTCCCTACTGCCAAATTTATTTCATCTGATTTGGAATTCGAAAATCTCTGCAACATCGCCAGTTCTTCAGTTTTCCAGAAGTTTATCGATTTTTAGGTATTTTATTATGAATTTCTTTGTTTTGCCATATTTATGTTTATTTTTGAAATAAAAAAATTGAACCTATCAAAAATGAAATTTCTTGTATTTTTTCAGTTTTTAAACGCTGGTGAAGATTGACGAACACATCGTCGGTGAAGATTGAAGGTGTTGACGGTGTGGACATGAATTTTTAGGGTTCTTTTTGTGTTAGATCTGATTTTTTTTTTCTGGGTTCAATTTTTTCATTTCGTTTTATTGTATTTCGTTCTTAATATTCATAGATCTGTAATTAGTGCTTCTATTTCAAATATTATTTGTTCTTTTGTATTTCGTTCTTTTGCAGTTCGTTCATTTGAATGCCATATTTGCAAGCTATTTGGTGTGATTAATTGTTGGGAATTTTTTTTTAATGAAAAATCGCAGCATTTGCGTCGCATGTGGCTCCATGTGCGACGCAAATGAGTCTGGCCTGGGCTTGCTAGGCTACTGTTGGGGCATTGGCATGTCTCCCATATGCGTCAACGCAGATGGGAGACACAAATGGCCATGGTATGCATGGGCGGTGCGTTATGTGCGTCGCACGTTGATCAAAGTCCGACGCAAATAGCCAACCATCTGCGTCGAAAAAGCCCGACGCAGATCTAGTATCCTTATCTGCGACGAGACCTGTGCCGTCGGACCAATGTCCGACGCAAATGGTGGTCTCAAGTCCGACGCAAATCGTTAATTTTGTACTAGTGGTTCTTTCTAAAATAACGAAGTACGTTGAGTCTGATTCCCCATAAAATGCACTTGGAGCAATGGGGATATGTAGGCAACCTTCATGTTCGACTCAAATATATTAACCATTGTATTTCAGGCAATGTGATCAGAATTCAAGATGTCAGTCATCAAAGGAGCAATTTCAAAATGCTGAATTGACGCATCAATGGGGATACAGGCCCTAATCTCTATATTTTTTGTCTTTGTTCAAATATTAAGCAGGGAATGGAAGAATGAAAAAAATCTGTTTTCAACCCCAATGACAGTAAAATCATTTAAAAAGGTCAAAACAAAGTAAAAAAAAATAATAATGAATAATAAAAAAGCAAAATTGCGAAGGTGGACCATTCCAGTCAAAATATGGCAAAGTTATTTTCGAAAATTTTCTTTACTCTGCAATGCATTCTGCAATATGTAGCCTTCTTTTCTTTTCTTTTAATTCTTTTTCTCTACCTTTAGGTCCAAATAAGAAGAAAGTTGTCCCTTCCCTAAGGATGACCAATTACCATCAGAAAACAAACACCTCAGCCCTACCCACGAATGCGGTCAAAGAGCCTGTAGGGATTGCCATGCAACCTCTGTCCAAAGGATTTCAAATTATGATGAAGATGGATTATACTCAAGGAGCCGGATTAGGGCGAGATGGTAGGGGAATGAAGCAACCAATCCCCGTAGTAGACAAGCAGAACCGACATGGATTAGGATATGATCTGGGCAGCACTTCTTACAACATCAAAAAATCTTCTTTTACTCTCAACGGTCAGTTCATCATGCAAGGAGATACTGAGCTGTACTATGAGTTTCTAGAACCTTGGCTTAGTAGGAAAGAACAGAGGATTTTACCGGGATTGGAAATATTCTTCAATGAGGCTAGAAACCTGGACTTAATCGAAAGTTGGTTTATCCGAGAACAAAACATGAAAAAAGAAAATGACTGGGTGGATAATCTAGAACATGGAGTCCTTAAGAAGCTTTTTGCTTCTGAGTTATCTAGGGAAGGGGATTTTGACCCGGTGTCTTTGATGATACCTTTTGGCGAAAGCATTGAACATAAGTGGAGTATTGAGTGTCAGGCAAAAGACGGGCCTATAGAATTCAAAATATTTTTAGGAAACCATCCTCTACATCCATCTCATGAAAATACCTTTTCATCCCCTTCAGATGGATATCATACGGATAGCTCATCTTCCAGCCAATCTACCTTGCATACCCTGTCAGAAGACTCTGATAGTGAGGAAATTGAATGTGAACCTTTATCTAAATATATTTGCATGCAAGATGTTATTTCTGACAGTGAATTTAATAATGATGAATCACTTGATACAACTGAAACATATATAAAACCCATGGAAGAATCCATTGTAATTAATATTGGTACAGAAAATGTTGTAATAGAAGTCAAAATAGGATAATCCCTCTTCCCAACTGGACAATCTATGATTATTGCATTATTAAAAGAGTATGTAGATGTGTTCGCATGGTCTTATGATGATATGCCTGGTGTTAATAGAGAAATTGCGGAACATCACATTTTGTTACATCCTGAAAGCAAGCCTAAGCAACAAATGCTCCGCCGAATGAAGCCAGAGGTTAGTTTGAAAGTGAAAGAAGAAATCCAGAAACAGCTTGATGCCAAATTCATCTAAGCTGTAAAACATCCAAGTTGGCTCGCCAATATAGTGGTTGTACCCAAAAATGATTTTCGAGATTTGAATGCTGTGTCAACAAAAGATTGCTTTCCTCTACCCCACATCAATGTTCTTGTTGATAGTACGGCTGATTATGCAATGTTTTCCTTCATGGATAGATTCTCAGGGTATAATCAAATACTCATGGCTCAAGAAGACATGACAAAGACATCTTTCATCACTCCATGGGGCACTTTTTGCTACCGAGTTATGCCTTTTGGTTTCAAGAATGCCGGAGCCACGTATCAAAGGGCTGCAACCACTATCCTTCATGACCTCATCCACGACATTGTGAAGGTTTATGTAGATGAAATGATTGTGAAAAGTGAAGGTCGTGAGGGGCATATTCCTGCACTAAGGTCGTTCTTTGAAAGAATCAGGAAGTACAATCTAAGGCTAAACCCTCAAAAGTGTGTGTGTCACTTCGGGGAAGCTGTTGGGATTCATTGTCAGTCAAGACGACATCAAAGTGGACTATGAAAAGGTGAAGGCTATTCAGGAATTACTTCCTCCAAAAACAGAAAAAGAAGTAAGAGGGTTTCTCGGCAGAATTCAATATATCGGCAAGTTCATTTCACAACTCACTATGAGATGTGAACCTATATTTAAGCTACTCAGAAAAGGGGTATCCCATGAGTGGAATGAAGAATGTCAGGAAGCTTTTGATTCTATGAAAGAATACCTTTCAAATCCACATGTTCTAATGCCACCTAGACCAGGAGAACCTCTGATTTTGTACCTCACTATCACAGAAACGGCTATGGGAGCTCTCTTAGCCCAATATCAAGAGGGAACAAAGAAAAAGGTTGCCATATACTATCTCAGCAAGAAATTGCTTGAGTATGAGACAAGATATACCCCACTGGAAAAAGCACGTATTTCCTTGGTCTATGCCACAAAGAAGTTGAGGCATCACCTTCAAGCTCATACTACCTATCTGATCCAATCAAGTATCTGTTTGAAAAACCCATTCTTAGTGAAAGATTGGCAAGATGCTATACTTTCTGAGTTTGATATTCAATATGTCAGTCAGAAATCTGTTAAAGGATGAGCCATATCTGAAGCCCTAGCAGAAGGACTAGTGTCAGGATATGAATATGATGATGCATTCCCTGATGAGTACTTATGCTTCACTGACAATCCACAATGGTGCATGTACTTTGATGGAGCTTCTAATAGGAGAGGTAATGGAGCAGGGGTTTTGTTAGTAGATCCTGATGGAGTCCATATTCCATTTGCTGTCAAGATGGATTTCCCAACAACAAACAATACAACCGAGTATGAAGCTTGTATATATGGATTAAAGGTCGCCTTGGTAGCAGGGGCAAGACATCTCACTGTATATGGAGATTATAATCTCATCATATCTCAAACAATAGGAATTTGGAGGGTTAGACATGAGAGACTTCAGCTCTACACATAGTACCTTCAAGAATTGATCCCTTATTTTGATGATATCAGCTTCAAACATCTTCCTCGAGAACAAAATAGTTTCACTGATGCTTTAGCCAATCTAGCTGTTATTTTAATGTGGGAAAATGATACAATGATCCAGTCAATTTTAATTGAAGAAAGGAAGGGACCAACTGTGACGGTAGCACAAATTGTCTCCGCGCTGGTTCAACAAGATTATGATGATGTCTGGTATAAGGATTTCAAGAATTTTCAGGAAACTATGCAATATCCAGAGGGAAGTGGCAAGAAGGACCGCATAGCTATCAGAAGGCTAGCTGCTCATTTTCTCATACTAAAAGGCAGATTGTATCACAAAGGGTTTGATGGTATTCTGCAACCCTGCGTAAATGACAGCGAAAAGCAAGTCATCATGGAAGATGTTCATGGAGGGGAATGTGGACCCCATATGAATGGATGAATGTTGGCTCGTAAAATTTTGCGAGCAGGTTTCTATTGGAGCACTCTAGAAGGTGATTGCATCAGCTTTGTCTGCGTCTACAAGCAATGTCAAATATTTGCTAACCTCAATCATATGCCACATGTGTCATTACATAATTTGACTTCTCCTTGGCCTTTTTCAAGTTGGGGCATAGACATAATCGGAAAAATTCATCTAAAGGCTTCAAATGGGCATCAGTATATTCTTGTAGCAATTGATTACTTTTCGAAGTGGGTTGAAGTTGCATCCTTTTCAAAGCTAGGGGCAAAGCAAGTCTCGAAATTTGTGATTAACAACATCATCTATCGGTATGGCATACCTTTTGAAATCATCTTTAATAATGGATCACAATTTGAGGGTCATCTGAAGACCTGTAACAGTCCGATTCCCGAGCTGCTAGCTTAACTCGCTTAGTAATCACAAATCTCAATTAACACCAAAACAATAATAATCACTTATAAATTAGATAATACTCGTAGCGGAAACAACCTGAAATATACGATCCTGGACCTGTGGGTTATGGGCCCACAAAGCAATATCCTTTAAATACACCAATAACTCGACTAAAATCCCAAAAAATAAAATTATATACAATGAAATATCAGTAACTATTCCTGAATCAACTATCTAAAATACAAACTCAATCCTTAATCCACAAGACATCTTTATCTTGCTTCACTTCCAATTCCGAGCTTACAACACCAAACCTGCAAATTCAGGGAAGAAATACAAAACAAACAAAATTCCAAAATGAGTGGAAAACTCGTAACCTTTACTTCAGCCCGTTATAAACATTTTATATATCAAATCATTTCCTTTTCGAGCAGCGGTGACAGCACAACCAAAATAGGGAAGAGAGAGAATAGTGGTGAGGAGCACCACCAGCGAGAACGCACCGAAACAACAGCAACAATGACACAACAACGACAATAACACCGCGACGGCTAGCGGTGGTAGCGCTGATAGCAGCGCCGGCAGACGGTGGCGAAGAGCTAGGCTCAGCCGAAAGCAGAGGAAGGAGGGAAGAGAGAGAGATGTGAGGAGGAGAGAGGGTGACCCAAGCTTGAGAGAGAAATCACGGGTCAGAGAAACGGGGTTGGGGTTTTTGGGTTTCTTTGGGGTTTCTCTTTTCGGTGATGATGAGGATGAGGGAGTGTAAGAAAGAGCCACGACACATTGGGAAAAATAAAGAATTGAATTGTGTTTTGTTGACAAACCGCCAAGGGCCGAAAGAAATGGGGCGACTTAATTTCCTATTTGTCCAAACACCACTCAACTAACTTCATATATCTAAAACCCAAAATAATTTCAAAATAATAATAACTTCAAAATTTAATAGACACATTACAACACGACAAATAAAAATTCGTAGTCTAAACTCAAATAAAATAAGAATTTCTGAAACATAATTAACTTAATAAATATAATCAGCATTTAATAAACGCTCTTAAAGAATAAGGCTCTCAAAGGCTTTCTAACTTATCTATTGGTTCTCAAGGCTTTCTTCACCTCTAAGAATGATAGTGCTTATCCTCTTTGACCTTTCTTAACCACTAAGAATGTTAGAGCTTATCCACTTGCTTTCTTAACCGCTAAGAATGTTAGAGCTTATCCACTTACTTTCTTAACCACTAAGAATGATGGTTCTTATCCACTTTTATCCTAGTATGGTGTTGGAGAGAATTCTATCTACTTAAAGGACTAAGGCCTGATGAAGACTTAATATAGCTAACAAAATAATTGAACCTGCTTAAAAATTTAGGCTGTTACACTCTACCACCCTTAAAATAAGTTTCGTCCTCAAAACTTCAAAACATAAACTCATAGATCAACCTTAAGTATCCAAATACCAAGCATTATAGCCTCCGATAGTCCTTACTAAATTTCAATGAAAAATTCCTCAATATTACCTACAAATAAATTTTAAATATTCTTAATTTACAACTTCGAACTCCATACTATTATTCCTTAAGTTTTGCACAAATCTAAACTTTTATTCGTATTCTATAACTCAAAACTTGAAATCTAATTACCCAAGTAACAGACACACATTCCCAATGATCTTTTACCCCGCTATGTGGCTAACTCAGCGCACGGTTGCAGGGTTGCTCTGATGCCATTTGTAACAGCCCGATTCCCGAGCTGCTAGCTTAACTCACTTAGTAATCACAAATCTCAATTAACACCAAAACAATAATAATCACTTATAAATTAGATAATACTCGTAGCGGAAACAACCTGAAATATATGATCCTGGACCTGTGGGTTATGGGCCCACAAAACAATATCCTTTTAATACACCAATAACTCGACTAAAATCCCAAAAAATAAAATTATATACAATGAAATATCAGTAACTATTCCTGAATCAACTATCTAAAATACAAACTCAATCCTTAATCCACAAGACATCTTTATCTTGCTTCACATCCAATTCCGAGCTTACAACACCAAACCTGCAAATTCAGGGAAGAAATACAAAACAAACAAAATTCCAAAATGAGTGGAAAACTCGTAACCTTTACTTCAGCCCGTTATAAACATTTTATTTATCAAATCATTTCCTTTTCGAACAGCGGTGACAACACAACCAAAATAGGGAAGAGAGAGAATAGTGGTGAGGAGCACCACCAGCGAGAACGCACCGAAACAACAGCAACAATGACACAACAACGACAATAACACCGCAACAACTAGCGGTGGTAGCGCTGATAGCAGCGCCGGCTGACAGTGGCGAAGAGCTAGGCTCAGCCGAAAGCAGAGGAAGGAGGGAAGAGAGAGAGCTGTGAGGAGGAGAGAGGGTGACCCAAGCTTGAGAGAGAAATCACGGGTCAGAGAAACGGGGTTGGGGTTTTTGGGTTTCTTTGGGGTTTCTCTTTTCGGTGATGATGAGGATGAGGGAGTGTAAGAAAGAGCCACGACACATTGGGAAAAATAAAGAATTGAATTGTGTTTTGTTGACAAACCGCCAAGGGCCGAAAGAAATGGGCCGACTTAATTTCCTATTTGTCCAAACACCACTCAACTAACTTCAGATATCTAAAACCCAAAATAATTTCAAAATAATAATAACATCAAAATTTAATAGACACATTACAACACGACAAATAAAAATTCGTAGTCCAAACTCAAATAAAATAAGAATTTCTGAAACATAATTAACTTAATAAATATAATCAGCATTTAATAAACGCTCTTAAAGAATAAGGCTCTCAAAGGCTTTCTAACTTATCTATTGGTTCTCAAGGCTTTCTTCACCTCTAAGAATGATAGTGCTTATCCTCTTTGACCTTTCTTAACCACTAAGAATGTTAGAGCTTATCCACTTGCTTTCTTAACCGCTAAGAATGTTAGAGCTTATCCACTTACTTTCTTAACCACTAAGAATGATGGTTCTTATCCACTTTTATCCTAGTATGGTGTTGGAGAGAATTCTAACTACTTAAAGGACTAAGGCCTGATGAAGACTTAATATAGCTAACAAAATAATTGAACCTGCTTAAAAATTTAGGCTGTTACATTCTACCACCCTTAAAATAAGTTTCGTCCTCGAAACTTCAAAACATAAACTCATAGATCAACCTTAAGTATCCAGATACCAAGCATTATAGCCTCCGATAGTCCTTACTAAATTTCCATGAAAAATTCCTCAATATTACCTACAAATAAATTTCAAATATTCTTAATTTACAACTTCGAACTCCATACTCTTATTCCTTAAGTTTTGCACAAATCTAAACTCTTATTCGTATTCTATAACTCAAAACTTGAAATCTAATTACCCAAGTAACAGACACACATTCCCAATGATCTTTTACCCCGCTATGTGGCTAACTCAGCGCAAGGTCGCAGGGTTGCTCTGATACCATTTGTAACAGCCCGATTCCCGAGCTGCTAGCTTAACTCACTTAGTAATCACAAATCTCAATTAACACCAAAACAATAATAATCACTTATAAATTAGATAATACTCGTAGCGGAAACAACCTGAAATATACGATCCTGGACCAGTGGGTTATGGGCCCACAAAACAATATCCTTTAAATACACCAATAACTCGACTTAAATCCCAAAATATAAAATTATATTCAATGAAATTTCAGTAACTATTCCTGAATCAACTATCTAAAATACAAACTCAATCCTTAATCCACAAGACATCTTTATCTTGCTTCACTTCCAATTCCGAGCTTACAACACCAAACCTGCAAATTCAGGGAAGAAATACAAAACAAACAAAATTCCAAAATGAGTGGAAAAATCGTAACCTTTACTTCAGCCCGTTATAAACATTTTATTTATCAAATCATTTACTTTTCGTTACTGTAATACTTCGTATTTTGGGAGTTATCTTGCTATAAATAAGAAAATATAAAGTAAAAGTGAAAGTAAATTATAGTATAGTTTAGGTAAGCCTACAGTTATAATTTAAATATACAACCTACCTTGGTACCTAATTATATTTTAATTCGGTTTTGTTAAGTAAATCAGAATTCGATTTGGAAACAAATCCTAATAAACTAAGGTTTCTCATACTATAAAAAGGAAGAGGAAAAAAAATTTAATTAGAAAACCCTATTGATAGGTCAGCCGTTTTTTACCAAAGAGAATTTCTCTCTCCTCCTTCTCCTCTCTTCTTCTCTTCCACGAGTCTTCTTCCTCCTTCCAAGAATTTTTTTTTTCTTGTGCTCTCCTGCACTACTCTCCTCTCCTCTGCACGTCAGCCGGAGGTTGCGTGGCTGCTGGGTTCGTGTCGCGCGAGGCTTGCGTGGCTGCTGGGTTCGCGTTGCACGAGGATTTCGCGGTGCTGCTGGGTTGTGGGTCACGCATGAGGGTTGCGTGGTGGTACAAGTTCGTAGTCGCGCAAAGCTGGTGTGGTGGTGTTGGATTGTGGAACGACAGTCATCGAAAGTCGTGCGTCGTCCTCAGTGGGTATCGCCGGCGAGTGGTCGAAAAAAATTTTTCTTTCCTATTCTATTATAAATTCTGATTTCATAATTCTTGAGCATACTTGACTAAGTTTTGGTATTATAATTATAGTATAGTATAAATTAAAAGAAATCAGATTTACAATTGTTTTATTAGTTCTTATGAAGATTTGATTTCACAATTTTGATGTTATTATAATACTTATATAAATGTGTAAGTTGTGTTCTTGTAAACAAAGTATGTTATGAGTTAAAAACAATCAGATTCTTGATTATTAATACTAATTCTTAGGATGGCTTATTCTTAACTCTGATTTTATAATACTTACATATGCCAGTTAGGTTGTCGTGGTTATGAAGAAGTATAATGTAGGTGAACAATAATCAGATTTACATCCTATTACTAAGTCCTAGTTCAATAAAGCTTATGAAAGAAAGGTTTAACCCACATGAACGTTTATTTTATTATTCGAAACATTAAAGTTTTATATAGTTAGTTAAGATGGGTTTTATTTAATATTAGCAAAGGTTTAGCACTGAAATACTTTCATTACTCGATTAGGTCCCAATTTCATAAGCGGAACTTTTTAAGTAATCAGCAAAGATTCTCCGTTACAAGGTACATACGCGTACCAGTTCAGTTACATTTACTAGTATCATTTTAGGTTGTGATTTATTCCATTGGAACTTAGAACCATGATAGGGAACAATTGTGATTGCTGAGATTGTTTGATAACATGATTGTGATTGGAAATCAATATGTAGCATGGTTATGCGAAATTATATCGTATCGTAAGCATGATTATTGGATTTGTATTCTTTGATTTATGGTGTAACAAGGATGTTACAAGAAGTAAAGATTTGAGTATTATATCTAAAAAGGAATGTTAAATGTTTACATGTTTAATGTGGTATGAATGGACAATACTAAGAAAGGATTTTGGCAATAAACTTGTAGTTGGATTCCCTACAAGTGATGAACAATGGGGGGAGTGTGAGACTTGTTCTACACTCCTACGCAGGCCTACTGTGTCGACAGTAGTGTCCTTATAAATTTTGATAACTCAAGTAGGCGGAAGGTTCCGTACGATCTTGGGGTATGCATACTAAGGTGATGGATGTGGAACGGAACGAAACCGTATTTACATTCCATCTAATAGACCAAGTTGTCTATTAAGGATTAAGTAGCCCGTATGATTCTAGAAAGATGACGGTGCCCGTTCAATGCCAATTAAACTATAACGTGAATTGTGGTATTCTTGTAGTATCATGTCTGGGGATGGTTATTATTATTCTAGTTATGTCTGATGTATAATTTAATTGTTTATGTACGTACTCAGCATAGCTGATTGTTTGTTATTTGTGATGTTTGTTGACCTGTGATGAACCGTTGATATTTCAATGGGGAACAGATTAGGTATGCTGGTGATGCTGCATGAGTTTGGCATACAGGGGATATTTTCTGGTTTACAAGCTTTTAAATGTTTTTGTGGAACTTATAGAACAATTAGTATGAATAGTTAATGGTTTGAATAAAAGGGGTCTATGGTGATTCCCGAGTTGTAATTTGAAGTGAACATTTTATTTCCGCTGCAATGTAGTTTCCTTATAAAGGAGTTGTTAATGTTTTGATTTTATCATGCCTTGCATTTCACCGCGGCGGTAACACTCCCAAAGTCGATGCAACGTAGCTTAGACGTGTATGGAATTTGGGGGTGTTACAAAACTGGTCATAACAGCTAACCTAGCCCAGGGTCATAACCGGGATGAGGACTTGTCTGAAAAGGTTGCTCGTAGGAACCCACCAAAACTGAATAGGAAAGGGGGCCAGAGGAACTGGAAAACTGGGTTGGGGAGTTTGATAAGCTGTTTTCTTTACCATCTCCTGTCCAGATGATAACAATGTGCCCTTAGCAAGCTATTACCTTCAGGGGGATGCTCACTTTTGGTGGACCCAAGCTAAGAACAACCTCCTTAAACAACCTGACTTTGGGTGGGAAACCTTCATGAAAGCCCTGAGGGATAAGTATTACCCTCCATACCTCAAGAAGCAGAAAGCCCAAGAGTTTATGATGCTAGAACAAGGGAACCTGTCTGTTGAGGAGTATTATCGCAAATTCATTGAGTTGATGAGATTTGCTCCTGAAATTGCCCCTACTGAGGAAGCTAAGGCCTCACATTTTGAATTGGGGCTCACCCTTGACCTGCAGGGGAGACTAGGGGGAGATACTTTCACCTCATTGGACCACGTATTTGGCAAAGCTGCCCACCTATATGCCATAAGGAAACGAGAGGAAGGGGGTAAACAAGGTGAGAAGCGAAAGGAGAATCCAAACCCCGAGGTTCAAAGGTTTGAAAAGAAACACCAGAGGAACCAAAACAACCAAACCTTCCAACGAAACTTTGGTAAGGGACCCAACAACAACAACCCTCAACACAATAACAATAACCACAACAATAACACCAACAACCGCAGACCTGAGCGTGTGTACAGGTGTAAGAAGTGCCCAAACAACCATCCTGGAAAAGATTGCGAGGGTAACAAAGTGGAGTGTCGTGAATGTGGGAAACTGGGGCATAGGGCGTATGAGTGCTACTCAAAGAATAAGGTTAACCCCAATGGTCAGAAGAAAGGGAACTATGGAGACAAGCCTAGAAATGGGAATGGAAATGGTGGAAATGCATACAATGGGTCAGGGAACTCTAATTACTCCAAACCACCAACTAATGCAAATAACCAGGCACCATCTGGGAATCATGTGACCAACAACAATGATAATAAGGGCAAAGGGAAGCTGTATATGATGACGGCTAGTGAAGAAGAAGCTCGTAGAGATGTTGTCACTGGTATTTTCTCTATTAACTCAATTCTTGTTAAAGTATTGTTCGATTCTGGAGCATCTTTGCCTTTTATTGGCCATACAATTGTTAGAACTCTAGCACTGGTTGAATCCGAGTCAATTTCTATGCCTATAATTATTCCGTCTGCGGATAGTGTTAATTGCTCTAAGAAATTCCTCAATGTCTCACTGAAAATAGGGGAGGGCTTCTTTCCTTCCGATCTAATAGAGTTTAATTTATCGAACCAAGACATCATTTTGGGGATGGATTAGCTTGGGAAGTAAAAGGCTAAGATAGACTGTGATGCACAAAAAGTTGAACTGAGAGATCCTTCGGGAAAAAGGGTGTCATATAGGAGAATACCTCGAGAACCTGGGATTAAAGTAATCAATGCCTTGCAACTTAAGGGTTATATAGGCAAAGGATGGCCTTTATTTATGTGTTCTGTGAGAAGGGTTGAGGATGATCCATTAAAACCGGAGGATGTGTCTATAGTTAGCGAATTCCAGGATGTTTTACCTGAAGAAAAACCTGGTATGCTGCCAAGGAGAGATGTAGAGTTCACTGTTGACTTAGTGCCTGGAACTGGACCTATCTCAAAAGCCCCATACCGAATGGCTCCAGTAGAAATGAACGAGTTGAAAAACCAGTTAGAAGAACTACTAGAGAAGGGGTACATTAGACCTAGTATGTCACCATGGGGAGCCCCTGTCTTATTTGTGAAGAAGAAGGATGGCAGTTTGAGGTTGTGTATAGACTACCGTGAGTTGAACAATGTCACTGTGAAAAACAAATATCCATTACCTATGATAGATGACTTATTTGACCAACTTCAGGGTGCAGGGATGTTCTTCAAAATAGATTTAAGGTCTGGTTACCATCAGTTGAGGATTACTGACCAAGATATACCTAAAACTGCCTTCAGGACTAGGTATGGACACTATGAGTTTACCGTCATGCCTTTTGGGTTAACCAATGCACCTGCTGTTTTTATGGACCTCATGAATAGGATTTTTCAACCCTACCTCAATAAATTCGTAGTCGTGTTCATAGACGATATATTGATCTATTCAAGGAGCAAGGAGGAACATGAGGGACATTTGAGGCTTATTTTACAGACACTTAGGGAGAACCAACTGTATGCAAAGTTTTCAAAGTGTGAGTTTTGGTTAGAAAAGGTGTCATTTTTGGGTCATTTCGTCTCTAAGGAGGGTGTGTCAGTAGATCCTGCAAAAATAAAAGCTGTGAGTGAATGGCCTACACCAAAGAATGTCACAGATGTAAGGAGTTTCTTGGGTTTAGCCGGTTATTATAGGAGGTTTGTGAAAGACTTTTCGAAGATCGCAAAACCCATGACTAACTTAATGAAGAAAGATTGCAAGTTTAACTGGTCTGACGATAGTGAGAAAGCCTTTCAAACACTCAAAGAGAGATTAACCTCAGCACCTGTTCTAGCCTTGCCTAACGGGGATGAGGGGTATGATGTCTATAGTGATGCGTCAAAGAATGGGTTGGGTTATGTTCTTATGCAAAATGGGAAAGTTATAGCTTATGCGTCCCGTCAACTGAAACCATATGAGGTTAATTACCCAACGCATGACCTAGAGTTGGCCGCAATTGTCTTTGCCTTAAAAATCTGGAGACATTACCTTTACGGGGTGACTTGCCGAATTTTCACCGATCACAAAAGCCTCAAATACATCTTCACCCAGAAAGACCTTAATATGCGACAGCGCAGATGGTTAGAGCTCATTAAGGACTATGACTTAGATATTCAATACCATGAGGGTAAAGCAAACGTTGTTGCTGATGCATTGAGTCGTAAGTCTAGCCATAGCCTGAACACCTTGGTAGTTGCTGACAAACTTTGTGAAGAATTTTCTAAACTCCAGCTTGAAGTGGTTCATGAAGGGGAAGTGGAAAAATTATTGAGTGCCCTAACCATTCAGCCCAACTTCCTAGATGAAATAAGAGAGGCTCAGCCTGGGGATGTGAAACTTGAGCGGGTCAAAGCAAAACTTAAGGAGGGAAAAGCAGACTGGTTTGAAATCCATGAGGATGGGAGTATACGCTACAAGGGTCGGTGGTGTGTATCGCAAAAATGTGCGGAGTTGAAACAAAAGATAATGAGTGAAGGTCATAATACGAGTTATTCCGTCCATCCAGGGGGGGATAAGTTATATAAGGACCTCAAAAACATGTTTTGGTGGCCTGGGATGAAGAGGGCAGTAGCCGAGTTTGTTTCCAAATGTGTGACGTGTCAAAAGGTTAAGAGTGAACACAAGAGGCCTCAAGGCAAAATTCAGCCTCTTGACATTCCAACATGGAAGTGGGATTCAATATCCATGGACTTCGTAGTAGCCTTACCTAGGAGTCGGGGAGGCAATAACACAATATGGGTGATAGTGGACCGATTGACCAAAACTGCAAGGTTTATACCCATGAAAGACACGTGGAGTATGGAAACCCTAGCCAAAGCATATGTTAAACATGTCATTCGACTGCACGGAGTACCCACGAGTATAGTGTCTGATAGGGATTCGCGATTCCTTTCGAACTTCTGGAAAAAGGTACAGGAAGCATTTGGTAGTGAGCTGTTGATGAGTACCGCCTTTCACCCAGCTACAGACGGTCAAACAGAAAGAACCATCCAGACCTTGGAAGACATGTTAAGAGCTTGTGCCTTAGAATATCAGGGATCATGGGAAGACCATTTGGACCTAATAGAGTTCTCATACAACAACAGTTATCATGCTAGTATCAAAATGGCTCCATTTGAAGCGTTGTATGGGAGAAAGTGTCGCAGTCCTTTATGCTGGAACGATATTAGTGAGACAGTGGTGTTAGGTCCTGAAATGATTCAAGAGACCGTTGATCAAGTGCGAGTCATTCAAGACAAGATTAGGGGCCGCACGAGACAAGCGTAAGTCCTATGCGGATCGAAGCGAAGGGAAGAGAACTATGAAGTTGGTGAAAAAGTGCTGCTGAAGGTGTCTCCAATGAAAGGAGTGATGCGATTTGGGAAGAAAGGGAAACTAAGCCCTAAGTTCATAGGACCATATCAAGATTTTGGCAAGAGTACGCAAAGTGGCTCATCGCTTAGATTTGCTAAACGAGTTAGAAAGGGTTCACAACGTGTTTCACGTATCCCAACTTCGGAAATACGTACCTGACGAGTCGCATGTCCTAGAACCTGAAAACGTCGAGTTAGACGAAACCTTGTCTTATGAGGAAAAACCCATCAAGATCCTAGACCACAAGGTGCGTAGTACGAGAAATAAGGACGTCAAAATCGTGAAGGTGTTGTGGAGAAATCAGAATACTGAAGAAGCCACATGGGAAGCAGAAGATGCGATGCGTCTGAAGTACCCTGAGCTTTTTCAAGAGGTAGGCGAGTTACGAGGACGTAACTTTTCTTTTAAGGGGGGAAGAATGCGATAGAATTTCGCGCTTCCCCTAAAGTCTGCTTAAGTCTGTTATTTATGTGTAGTATTGCTTACGTGTTTTGCGAAAACTAGAAAAACAAGCTTGTGAAATTTTGGGACTTATAAGTGCAAAAAGTCGTTGTTAAGACTGGCTACCTCAAAGTTTCGGGACGAAACTTCCTTTAAGGGGGGAAGCCTGTAATACTTCGTATTTTGGGAGTTATCTTACTATAAATAAGAAAATATAAAGTAAAAGTGAAAGTAAATAATAATATAGTTTAGGTAAGCCTACAGTTATAATTTAAATATACAACCTACCTTGGTACCTAATTATATTTTAATTCGGTTTTGTTAAGTAAATCAGAATTCGATTTGGAAACAAATCCTAATAAACTAAGGTTTCTCATACTATAAAAAGGAAGAGAAAAAAAAATTAATTAGAAAACCCTATTGATAGGTCAGCCGTTTTTTACCAAAGAGAATTTCTCTCTCCTCCATCTCCTCTCTTCTTCTCTTCCACGAGTCTTCTTCCTCATTGCAAGAAAAAAAAAAATTTCTTCTCTCTCTCTTGCACTACTCTCCTCTCCTCTGCACGTCGGCCGGAGGTTGTGTGGCTGCAGGGTTCGTGTCGCGCGAGGCTTGCGTGGCTGCTGGGTTTGTGTCGCACGAGGATTTCGCGGTGCTACTGGGTTGTGGGTCACGCACGAGGGTTGCGTGGTGGTACTGGTTCGTAGTCGCGCAAAGCTGGTGTGGTGGTGTTGGATTGTGGAACGACAGTCACCGGAAGTCGTGCGTCGTCTTCGGTGGGTATCGCCGGCGAGTGGTCGGTAATCTCTTTGTAAATAAAAAAAAATCTTTCTTTCCTATTCTATTATAAATTCTGATTTCATAATTCTTGAGCATACTTGACTAAGTTTTGGTATTATAATTATAGTATAGTATAAATTAAAAGAAATCAGATTTACAATTGTTTTATTAGTTCTTATGAAGATTTGATTTCACAATTTTGATGTTATTATAATACTTGTATAAATGTGTAAGTTGTGTTGTTGTAAACAAAGTATGTTATGAGTTAAAAACAATCAGATTCTTGATTATTAATACTAATTCTTAGGATGGCTTATTCTTAACTCTGATTTTATAATACTTACATATACCAGTTAGGTTTTCGTGGTTATGAACAAGTATAATGTAGGTGAACAAAAATCAGATTTACATCCTATTACTAAGTCCTAGTTCAATAAAGCTTATGAAAGAAAGGTTTAACCCACATGAACGTTTATTTTATTATTCGAAACATTAAAGTTTTATATAGGTAGTTAAGATGGGTTTTATTTAATATTAGCAAAGATTTAGCACTGAAATACTTTCATTACTCGATTAGGTCCCAATTTCATAAGCGGAACATTTTAAGTAATCAGCAAAGATTCTCCGTTACAAGGTACGTACGCGTACCAGTTCAGTTACAATTACTAGTATCATGTTAGGTTGTGATTTATTCCATTGGAACTTAGAACCATGATAGGGAACAATTGTGATTGCTGAGATTGTTTGGTAACATGATTGTGATTGGAAATCGATATGTAGCATGGTTATGCGAAATTCTATCGTATCGCAAGCATGACTATTGGATTTGTATTCTTTGATTTATGGTGTAACAAGGATGTTACAAGAAGTAAAGATTTGAGTATTATATCTAAAAAGGAATGTTAAATGTTTACATGTTTAATGTGGTATGAATGGACAATACTAAGAAAGGATTTTGGCAATAAACTTGTAGTTGGATTCCTTACAAGTGATGAACAATGGGGGGAGTGTGAGACTTGTTCTACACTCCTACGCAAGCCTACTGTGATGACAGTAGTGTCCTTATAAATTTTGATAACTCAAGTAGGCGGAAGGTTCCGTACGATCTTGGGGGTATGCATACTAAGGTGATGGATGTGGAACGGAACGAAACCGTATTTACATTCCATCTAATAGACCAAGTTGTCTATTAAGGATTAAGTAGCCCGTATGATTCTAGAAAGATGACGGAGCCCGTTCAATGCTAATTAAACTATAACGTGAATTGTGGTATTCTTGTAGTATCATGTCTAGGGATGGTTATTATTATTCTAGTTATGTCTGATGTATAATTTAATTGTTTATGTACGTACTCAGCATAGCTGATTGTTTGTTATTTGTGATGTTTGTTGACCTGTGATGAGCCGTTGATATTTCAATGGGGAACAGATTAGGTATGCTGGTGATGCTGCATGAGTTTGGCATACGGGGGATATTTTCTGGTTTACAAGCTTTTAAATGTTTTTGTGGAACTTATAGAACAATTAGTATGAATAGTTAATGGTTTGAATAAAAGGGGTCTATGGTGATTCCCGAGTTGTAATTTGAAGTGAACATTTTATTTCCGCTGCAATGTAGTTTTCTTATAAAGGAGTTGTTAATGTTTTGATTTTATCATGCCTTGCGTTTCACCGCGGCGGTAACACTCCCAAAGTCGATGCAACGTAGCTTAGACGTGTATGGAATTTGGGGGTGTTACAGTTACAAAGCTGGCATAGCTCATTCTATTAAATAAATCAGTGGCAAGTACGGGATTCGGACAAACACTGCCTCCAAGGTTTGTTATGGAGCCCAGCAATACTACCCCCACAGTCCATGGAGTGTAGCCGACCATACCAGGTCAAAAGAGTAACCATCCTCCACCCATACCTTGCCCACTTTCTATTTTCAGTACATAAACTAAGCCAACAAAACAATTGTGTATTCATATTATCGAATGATATTTCCAAAATCAACTCACAACATCACATTCATAACTATGGCCATAGTACGAACTTATATATCAAAACCTGAACAAAGAGATCCACACACGAGGGCATAAGTAATACATTTTACTGAACATAAAAGTTACCTGAACCGAAATTGATATTCCACCAACATAATCTCCTTCATTGATCTTAATCTCCAAATGGAACTCAACTCCATAATCATTCTCCAACAATTTACCTCATAACAATAAGAATAATTAATAAACTCCTCACTACATGAGAAACTAATCTAAATAACCTTTCTTAATACAACCTACTATACTAACCCAACTAACATATTTTCACTGCCATCCAACTAGATTATCTCATAAATCATTCAATTTGAAACTGCATTTCACAAACAACTATAATTCAGTAACCCTAGCTACATCACACATCTAGCATCCCCAAATCATAATCATAATTCTAAATTATAGAACTAAACTAGCTAAACTTAGCTCACAAACTAAATTAAACAAACTAGAAACAAATTTTAATAATATGAAAGGAAGACAAAAACTAAGTATACCTTTCTCCATTAGGAAAAAACAATCTGACTTGGTTGTTTCTTTAACAATGACAACCACCACAAGAACTAAGAGTAATAACAACACCAATTGCACAACAACGAACAACACCAACAGCACCACCACAACAGGCGGCAGCACCAGTAGCACGACCGCATCGACAAAGTAGCAACACACAACACTAGCAGCAGCAGCAGCACAAGGGGGGGGGAACACGGGCAGCAACAACGACAACCCAGCAGCGGCAGCAGCACCACCAAGGGAAGAGAAAGACGCGCACAGGGGAGGAGAACCAGCGGCACACCAACTCTAGGCCGAACAATACCGAGCGACGACAAAACACAGTGGTAGCACCACCACCGAGTTGAAAAAAAGACGACGACGCAGCAGCACCGTCAAACCGCAGTAACAATATCAACAACGACGATGTTCACCGGCGAGGTAGCACCGGCAGCAGCGACACAACGACAACAGCAACTCGAGCAGAGGAGAACGACAGCAGAGCAGCAGCGACGGCAACCAACGGCAGCGGTGACAGCAGAACCAAAATAGGGAAGAGAGAGAATAGTGGTGAGGAGCACCACCAGCGAGAACGCACCGAAACAACAGCAGCAACAATGACACAACAACGACAATAACACCGAGATGGCTAGCGATGGTACCGCTGATAGCAGCGCCGGCAGACGGTGGCGAAGAGCTAGGCTCAGCCGAAAGCAGAGGAAGGAGGGAAGAGAGAGAGCTGTGAGGAGGAGAGAGGGTGACCCAAGCTTGAGAGAGAAATCACGGGTCAGAGAAACGGGGTTGGGGTTTTTGGGTTTCTTTGGGGTTTCTCTTTTCGGTGATGATGAGGATGAGGGAGTGTAAGAAAGAGCCACGACACATTGGGAAATATAAAGAATTGAATTGTGTTTTGTTGACAAACCGCCAAGGGCCGAAAGAAATGGGCCGACTTAATTTCCTATTTGTCCAAACACCACTCAACTAACTTCAGATATCTAAAACCCAAAATAATTTCAAAATAATAATAACTTCAAAATTTAATAAACACATTACAACACGACAAATAAAAATTCGTAGTCCAAACTCAAATAAAATAAGAATTTCTGAAACATAATTAACTTAATAAATATAATCAGCATTTAATAAACGCTCTTAAAGAATAAGGCTCTCAAAGGCTTTCAAACTTATCTATTGGTTCTCAAGGCTTTCTTCACCTCTAAGAATGATAGTGCTTATCCTCTTTGACCTTTCTTAACCACTAAGAATATTAGAGCTTATCCACTTGCTTTCTTAACCGCTAAGAATGTTAGAGCTTATCCACTTACTTTCTTAACCACTAAGAATGATGGTTCTTATCCACTTTTATCCTAGTATGGTGTTGGAGAGAATTCTAACTACTTAAAGGACTAAAGCCTGATGAAGACTTAATATAGCTAACAAAATAATTGAACCTGCTTAAAAATTTAGGCTGTTACAAGACCACTTTCGCAAAATATGCAATCAAGCATCATCAGTCCTCACCTTATCGTCCCCAAACAAATGGAGCGGTGGAAGCAGCCAATAAAACAATCAAGACTATTGTTGCAAGATGACTGAGAACACTAGAGAATGGCATGACAAACTACCATATGCCCTTTGGGGATATAGGATATCAATTAGGACTCCGACAGGATCAGCCCCGTATTCTTTGGTTTATGGGATAGAGCCAATCCTACTAGTTGAGGTGGAGATACAATCTCTCAGGGTCATAGTAGAAAGTGAAATCTCGGAAGACCAGTGGCACAAAACTCGCTATGATGAGCTTGCATTCGCAGATGAGCACCGACTACAAGCATTGCATAACATACAACTTTATCAATGGAAAATTTCTCGTGCATTTAACAAAAGGGTTCGAGATAGAGACATTCAAGAAGGTGATCTAGTTTTGAAAGAAAATAGAGCTCTGTTGCATGAACCTCGAGGAAAATTCAAGCCTAACTGGTCTGGACCATTCCTGGTCAAGCATGTCACCACGACTGGAGCAGTGAAACTAATGGATTTTGATGGAAATGAGTTCAACCATTTCACTAATCTTGATCAGTTGAAGAAATATTACGCTTAGGCATCAAAGTAATTGTAATTGTCATGGTCAAGTAACCAAGAAGTTTGTGGGTTTTGTATCCTATCTGGTTATTATTAAAACAATGCCATGACTTTCTAGATGTTCATATGATGTATGCAAAAAAAAAAAAAAAAAAAAAAAAGAAGAAAAAAAAAAAAACAAAAAAAGAAAAAGAAGAGAAAAAAGGAAGAAAAAAAACGAAAAAAGAATAAAAAGAAAAAAAACGTAAAAAAAAAGAAAAAGACGGAAAAATAAAAAAAAACGCAGAAAGAAAAAAAAACGGAAAAAGAAAAAGAGGAAAAACGGGAAAGAGAAAAAAAAGGAAAAATGATGAAACATGTCTTTGATTGTTAAGGTTTATATGTTATACTTTTATGTGTCATATGATTAGTTAATTATGATTTGTATGTCATATTTAATGTTAAAGTGTGCACGTGTTTAGAATTGTGTTCACATTGAATTTCTTACAAACAGATAGTTCTCAAAAACAAATCTTTTATTCATCCCAACTAGGGTACTTCATTTCATACATTAAAAGACATGAAGCCTTCATTTTCTACAAACTTAAATAAAAAAAAAAAAAAAACAACATAGAAAATAAACATTACAATTCTCTCAAACCCTTCTCCTCTTCATAGTAGGCATGTCTGAATCTTTGTCTTGACTAATATCCGCTAGAAGCCATTGAAGGTAATCTTCATCAACCAGTGGAAAGGAATGTTCCGGTAGCGCTGATATAATTTTTGCCCCCGCCATATAGTAGGCATTCTCTGACTACCACTCATATCAGCCTCATAAGTGGTACAAGATGGAAGAACCTGGAAGGCAGAAATGTGCTCTTGCTTCCAACCAATTTGCCTTAGACATCTCCATGGAAGGTAGAAAGTGACTTGGCAAAGGCCGGGTAATTGTACACCTCTGCGACCAGAATTGCAATATACAATTGCACTAATGCCAAGGTGGCTTGTGACCCACTTTATGTCTTGATGTAGAAAAAACTCATCCCACCCACCATTTTTGCTAAGTTGATAGAAGAAAGGAAGAAGGTCTCTCTCCCGAACATGACTAGTTTTGCAAGTAAGACTCTTGTGGGGTTTCATAAGAGAAAGTTTTTCTAATAGCCATAAATGAAGGGCTAATGGACATCCCTTCACAAAGCTTTGAGGGTTTCTTTTGAGTTCATCTAAGCCAAGGAACATTTCTCCCAAAATAAGTGGTCCAAGACGACCCCCGCTAACAATTTGAGGAATAAGTGAAAGACACCGAACATGGCATGCATTTAAAGACCATTTAGTGAGGGTACTTCCCAAAATCATAAGAATGCAAGCATTCTCTCTAGGAATCCTATAATTGGCATTGTTAGAAAATTGCCAAGTGCCAAATTGGAAAGTCAATAATAAGTTGACAAGAAATACCTCACCATATTGTAGGTAGTTTCCATGAAGATTTTCAGAAAGATGTAAAATCGTTGATAAATCTCCCGAGATTTTGGTAGGAGATCTAGGTGTGATAACTGGACCATTGGATGGTAAGCCTAGCAAACCTTCGACAGGCACAATCTCCCGGTCTCCGAATCGGAAGACATGGCGAGTTTCATCCCAAAATTTGGAAGCAGCATGAATCATGTCATAACAAATAGAAAGTGAAAGCAAAGGCATAAGCACCTTAGTGAAGCGGGAAGAGGAAAAGGATTGCCTTGGTTGCTCCAAGTTTCTTGTGACCCTCGAGAGTTGTTTTTTCTCCCGACTCCGCATTTTATTAGTCTCTTCATAATTAAGAACCATTTTTGTGAAAGAAAAATTTAGAGAGAAGATTAGAGTAGTGGAAGTGGTGCATTTGGAAATGAAGAACTATGCCCCTTTTATAGATGGAAAAGATGATCATCCATGATTTATGCCATGGATAATGAGTTTGAGTATTGTCCATAGGATAATAAGGAGCATCCTTCACAATGGTTAATGACCAAGCATTTGTGGTATGGCAATTTTTGCTAAAGCCGAACATAAAAAAAAAACTGTGTCAATGATGAATCAAGAACGTTGATACAATCCCTTTTCCTAATGATCATCCAAAATAATGACCATGATCAATCTATTTTATATAGTGATCATCATTTTCTTATAAAGCAAATAAGCATTATGCATGAAAAAATTTCTGAAAGATTTCGGAAAAACAGATACAAATTTTGCCATATGAGGTTTGGTCCACCATAGAAGGTAATAACCTTTGGTCAGCCCTTTTAGGTGACAAGATTTAACAATGCACCACTCTAAGGTGACATGACCTGACAATGTCCTAATTTAAGGTGACATGATAACACATGGAGTCATAAAAAGTAAGTAATGGTGACTTGACAACTTGTTTGTCATCAAGGCCATGAAAAACTGTAAAAACTAGAGTCGACCTGTAAATTGTTGGAATTTCTCACATTACCAAAAGACAAATTCATAAGACTGAAAAAAAACGACAATAAAGTCGCGTTTTCAATGTTTAGAAATTTAATTGGGATTTTCTATGTAAGACGACGTTAAAGTCGCATTTTCAAAATTTAGAAAATTAATTGGGATTTTCTATCTAAGACGACAATAAAGTCGTATTTTTCAATTTTAGAAAATTAATTGGAATTTTCTATTTAAGACGACGTCAAAGTCGTATCTTCTATTTTAGAAAATTAATTGGAATTTTCTACTTAAAAGCGTCAACAGAAGTCGCAAGTCATGATTTCAAAATAGCACTGATGATAACTATTTTCTACGGAGAATATGTTATCTCAAAAGAAATTTTCTATCAAAATTTTGTGTTTTTTCAAAATTGGCCATCATTTTCTCCGAAATTTGACCAATGTGGGGCATTCTGTATTCACCAAATTTCGAACCACTTTTTCGGATAATTAAAATTTTTTAAAAGAAATAAAATAACGAAAACCATCATGCATCGTGGAGCAAGCGCCTCGTCAAGATGCATGTTTTGCCCTGGAGCGCGAGTTTCATTCCGTCATACGGTTTTCCATTTTTGCGTATTGGTCGTGCGATTTCGGCTTAGAAATATAATTTTCGTGAGTCGTAGTTAATAACTACAACCACCGTTTTAATAAAATGATTCGTAGTATAATCATGATCGCCTTTATTAATTTGACGAGTTTTCGTGAATTGTTTTAAGTAAGTCTTTCGAAAAAACGGAAAAAACGAGTCGCGTTTAGGCGTCGAGATTTTAGTCGTATCCCAAAACCGGTAACAATCAGTTTTCTTGATGGACAAGTCATTGTTCATTGGATAAAGAATAAGAATATATTCTTTATCCACTAAACCCATCCTTTATCCATTAGTTAGAGAATAAAAATCATGAAAAAGAATAAGAATAAGAATCAAATCCAAAGGGTAAGAAGCCAAGGATCCGATTTTTTTTCGAAAGATTCGAATTGTGCGCTAGGCACATGACCATGCGCCAGCCGCATGATCATGCTCCCAGCGCACAACAGGCTCCTGCGCTAGACGCAGGCCTGTACGCCTAGCGCACGGTGTTGTGTCTAGCGCAGGACGTTGCGCTAGGCGCAATGTCTTAATCAGCTTTGTTTGCACCTTTTTCGATGCATATTTTTTATGTATTAGGATGTTTAGGGAAGTATATTTTCAGAAAATCTGATTTTGCCTCATTTATGAGAAAATCCAAAAAGAATAAGAATATTTGTATTTCCAAAGAGATTTGATGATGTCATTAGGGTGAGGTCATTAGAGTGATGTCAATAGGGTGATTAAGGATGAAGGAAATCAGATTTTTTGGGTGAAAAATCTGATTTTCTAGTTCTTTGAAACCCTAGTTCACCTCCCTCATGTCCTAATAGGTTCCTAACCTTAAATCACCCCACCTAGAATAGTCACATCTAATGGGGTGACTCTTAGGAAACAATGTGATTATGTGATTATGTGATTTTCCATAATTAAGTTGTTATTTATAACCAAAAATGTTTTCGTAAAAAAAGTTGTGCATAAACATCTCCATAAAAAAAATGTGATGCTGTAATTATAGTAAGTTTTACTTTCCTATCTTATTTCATTTTTTCATCTGCATTAGCTAATTAGTTCGTGGGATTTAATATTGTTCCTATGAAGTGCAACATGTTTCCAGCAAATGGGCTTTGGAAATTTTTAAAAATAAATTTTGTGTAAATAATTAAAAATTATACAACTTTGTTGTGCAAAACTGATTTTGTCCAGTACCACCTAGGATTGCTCTGTCAAAAAAATTAAAAAATAATGTCATTTAGACAAAACTAAAAACATCAAGTTTAGAGAAAAAATTAATGGCTTTTCAAAAATATAAAAATCATGTTCATATGAATTTTATACAATTTTTACATCATTTTACAAAAACGTTTATGTAAATCACTAAATTCAAGAATACTGATTTTCTCTTCAGTTAAGAAAACAAATAAAAAAGTGTCCAATTCAAGTAAAAATTTCCAGTATAGTCTTTCAATGTGTCTAGAATGTTCATACAAAATTTCACTTCAAAATAAGTTCAATAAGTTAGGTTTCAAAGAACAAATTGAATAAATGTCCTATTTTGACCAGTTTTGACATAAAATTCACCACAATTTGAGTTGTCACTACAAACTTGTGAAATTTTGATACAATATAAAGAAGTCATTGATCTATCCATAGATGTATCATATGCTCAACTTAACACTTTGTACAGAAAGTTATGAATTTTGTAAGTCAGTACAAGAACAAAAAGGCAATCTTGAAAATGAAATAAAGTAATTAATTAAACTTTTATAAAAAATATTTTCTTTTCATACGAAAATGTGAATTAAAAGTCATTAAATTTTGAGTTTCTCTTAAAATGACTCATTTTATCAAATAAATGAAAATCAATAAAAAATTTCATAAAAAATCAAAATAAATGAGGTTAATTAATCTCTAATTTTTTTCACAAGTTTACAAATAAACAAGAATTACAAAGCCCATACACTCAAGGAGATGAAGATCAAGGAGCCTCATGGTGAAGATCAAGATTGAAGATTTTGTATAGATCATAGAGTTTATACATTTTTGTTGTAATAATGATTCTTTGTAAATAGTTATTACATCACTCAATTAATAAAAAACAAAAACATGGAGATGTTTATGCATAATTCCATAACTCTTTTTGAATAAAATGAGCAACCAATGCTACAAATTTTGCATGGTAGGCCAATATATCATAGTATATGAATCAAATGACCCAATCTCAATTAAGAGGAAAAATTGCAAATCTAACTAAGTTAAATTGTATGATGATTCATCTTACATATTAAAAATGTGTTCTCCGTATTCAAATGGATTAATCATATAATTTGACATAATTAGATTGGTAATTATGATCTCCGAATTGATTTTAAGCCATTTCCCGTGTCTCACCATAAATGGCCAAATTCCAATTAGCCAAACACAGATCTCCGAATTCGATCTCAAATTGATTATTTCTCTCCAAATGACTTAATAATATTCAATAAATATTATTTCTCAAAAGCCCTCAATTAGGAAGCAAACCTTCTAAGACCTCTCGAAAATCATAAATGTGATCACTATTAAGGTGGTTATTTCAATCCCCGATTAATCGCTAATTAGAGCGGTTGACACAAACTTCTTTTAATCACTAATTACAGTAATTGCCTTAAACCCTAATAATCGTTAATTAGGACGATTATTTTTCTCATTTTTAATCACTAATTAGAGTGATTATTTCAAACCCTAATAATTGTTAATTAGGACGATTATTTTCCTCATTTAATCACTAATTGGGGTGATTATCTTAAAACTTGGTTAACCACCAGTTAGGGTGATTAGCTTAAACTTTGATCATATTTAATCACTAATTAGAGTGATTATCTTAAACCTTAATAATCATAAATTAGGGTGATTATTTCCTAACCTTCATTGTTAATCACTAATCAAGGTGATTATCTTTCCTTGAATAATCACTAATTAGGGTGATTACTTACTTACTTCCTTATTAATCACTAATTAAGGTGGTTATCTTAATCCTTCATATTTAATCACTAATTAAGGTGATTATCTTAATCTCATTTCAATCACTAATTGGAGTGATTACCTCATTTTATATAGATTTTTTTAGTTCTAAAGGAGATTTATTCATAATCTATTCCCTCATCTTCTTTCCCCAGTGGAATTGGCCATTTAGGGTGAGACATAAGCTCGAACTTCGACGGTTTTGATCCATGAGTGGATTCCAATCCCGCAATGATTGGTACGTAGTGCAACTTCAGTGCTCAAACCTACCATGTACAAATAAAAATGGTTAATGTGTATATGTGCAAATTATGTGATTTTCTTTCTTTTTAATAGTCATGATTACTTTAAAATGGAAAATAACGCATTTAGTAAGAGCCCGTCCTGTAGAACGGAAGAGGAGACGAGTTCCAGACGTTCGCACCTCTTAACGTATACCCCGAACCCTATCTCATGGTAGGAAAGACCAATTTTCAAAAAATTGCTATATCCATATGTAGTCATCATCGTTTTAAATGATTTTTCTTGAAATTGATTTTAAAACGATTTATTAAATAAATCTGTCCCTATTCAGATATTAATAGGGTGGCGACTTCCAAGTTTTTTAAAACTCATAGTACAATGAGAGACTTTCGTGGGATTCAGACCGTTAATTAAGACAGTCATAAATCGGATACCACAATAAGAAATGAATTTTTATTGATAAACATTCAATTGTAAATGTCTTTACAATTGTAAACATGAAGTAAACTATCTAAATTTATTCTCCCATCTGCTTAAGCCCCATACACCTAGTATGACACTCATGCTTAGGTTGAGCAAGCGGTTAGTCAGAGGATCTACTATATTATCCTCAGTATGAACCTTTGCTTACTTAATCACCTCTCTTCCAACGATCTCTCGAATATGATGGAATTTCCTGAGCACATGTTTAGACCTGGGCATGGGCCGGGCCGGGCCCGTGAGTGGCGGGCCTGGAATTTTAAGATTTTGTCCACGGCCCGGCCCGCGGGCCCGTGGGCCGGGCTCGTGCCTCCTCAGGCCTGGCCGTGTTTTATGTTATTTTTTTGGATTCTTGGCAGTTTTAGGCTAAAAAACAAAGGAAAGGGGCGTTCGGCCCGTGGGCCGGCCCACGGGTCATATAGGCGGGCTCGTGCCGGTGCGGGCCTGAAATAAAATTTCTTGTCCATGACAGGCCCACGGCCCACGGCCCACGTAGCGGACAACGGGCCGGGCCGGGCCTCGAGCGGGCTGCTTCTAGGCACCATTGTTGTCACAATACAACTCAATGCCATTTTCAATGCTAGGAACTACACCAAGCTTGCTAATGAACTTTTTGATCCAAACTGCTTCCTTTGCTGCATCAGCTGCTGCAATGTACTGAGCCTCTATTGTAGAATCTGCGATGGTACTCTGCTTAGAGCTCTTCCAGCTCACAGCTCCTCCATTGAAACAAAATATGAAACTAGATTGAGATCGGAAATCATCTTTGTCAATCTGGAAGCTTGCATCGGTGTATCTAGTAACAACCAACTCGATCATCTCCACCATAAACCAAAAACTTATCCTTAGTTCTTCGCAAGTACTTAAGGATGTTTTTCGCTGCAATCCAGTGCGCATCTCCTGGATTTGACTGGTATCTGCTACATATACTCAAAGCATATGCAATATCCGGTCAAGTGCATATCATGGCATACATAATGGATCCTATTGCAGAAGTATATGGAACATTATTCATACGCTTGACCTCATCAGGACTCGAAGGACACTGAGTCTTGCCAAGTGTTATGCCATGTTGCATGGGAATGAAACCTGTTTTGGAGTTTTCTAGCTTGAACCTTATAAGAACCTTATCAAGATAAGTCTCTTGACTAAGTCCAATCAGCCTTTTCGATCTATCTATATAGATCTTTATTCCCTATATGTACACTGCCTCTCCTAAGTCTTTCATAAAGAAACAATTTTTAAGCCCTTCCTTGACTGGCCCAAGCATGATTTTATCATTTCCTATAAGAAGTATGTCATCCACATACAAGACCAGAAAAGTAATACTACTCCCACTTAACTTCTTGTATACACAAGATTCCTCTTCATTTCAGAGAAAGCCAAATTTCTTGACTGCCTCATCAAATATGAGGTTTCAATTCCTTAATGCTTGCTTTAGTCCATAAATAGACTTCTTAAGCTTGCATACCCTTCCTGGATTTTCTAGATCTTCAAAATCTTGAGGTTGTGTCATTTACACATCCTCTTTCAAGAACCCATTCAAGAAAGCAGTTTTGACATCCATCTGCCATATTTCATAGTCATGAAAGGCAGTAATCGCATGGATTATCCTAATGGACTTCAGTATGGCTACTGGTGAGAAGGTTTCATCATAGTCAATACCATGAATTTGTTTGAAATTTTGCCACCAACCTTGCTTTGAAAACACTAATGTTTTCATCTTTGTCTGTTTTTAACTTGAAAATCCATTTGCATCCAATGGGTTTTACTCCATCAGGTAAATCAACCAAGTCTCATACTTGATTTTCAGACATGGAATCCATTTCAGATTTCATGGTCTCAAGCCATCTTTCAAAGTCTTGACTATCCAAAGCATCTTTGTAGCTAGTAGGTTCTTCTGATTCTAAAATTGTTATGTCAGAACTTTCAGTCAAAAGGAAATTAATATATCTCTTTGATGGAATGATGGTCCTACTAGACCTACGTTGGGGAACAACAACTGAATTTTCTACCTCACTAGGTAGAGTGACTTCGCATCGAGTATCTCCAAGTGGGACAGTAGGAGGTACGTGAAGTGAATGCACCGCCTCCTGAGCATTTTCATGTCGGGCCGCCTCTGATGAGGTGTTAAACTCATCCATTTGTTGCTTATTTCGAATTTCTTCGAGATATACATTTCTCCCACTTGTTTTTCTGGAAATAAACTCCTTTTCCAGAAAGACACCATTACGAGCAACAAACACTTTGTTTTCGCTTTGGTTGTAGAAGTAGTATCCCTTATTCTCTTTTGGGTAACCCACAAAGAGACATTTATCGGATTCAGGTGAAAGCTTATCAAAGAGTAAATGTTTTACATAAGTTTCACAACCCCATATCCTTAGAAAAGACAATTTAGAACGTTTCCAGTCCACATTTCATATGGTGTTTTTTCCACTGCTTTAGATGGTGCTCTGTTAAGTGTGAATGCCGCTGTTTCAAGCGCAAATCCCCAGAATAAAATAGGAATATCAGCAAGACTCATCATGGATCGAACCATATCAAGTAGAGTTCGATTCCTTCTTTCGGAAAGGCCATTTAACTGTGGTGTTCCTGGTGGAGTCCATTGTGAAATGATGCCACCATCTTTTAAATGATCAACAACTCTTGAGATAAATATTCACCATCACGATCGGATCGCAATGCCTTAATTTCTTCCCAAGTTGGTTTTGTACTTCATTCTGAAATTCCTTAAATTTTTCAAAGGATTCCGACTTATGCCGCATGAGGTAAACAAATCCAAATTTGCTCACATCATTGGTAAAAGTAATGAAGTAACTGTACCCTTCCCTAGCCAACGTACTCATAGGTTCGCACACTTCTGTATGTGTGAGGGCTAAAAGGTATTGGCCCTTTCACTTGAACCTGTGAAAGGAGACTTTGTCATTTTCCCAATCAAGAAAAACTCACAAGTATCAAATGATTCGAAATCAAATGATTTGACAATTCCATCTTTATGAAGTTTCTCAATGCGCTTTGAGCTTATGTGCCCTAATCGACAATACCATATGTATGTAGGGTTTGAATCATTTGTTTTATTTGTTAACTATGTTATAGATGTGGGTTTCTAAGTCTAGCACATATAAACCATTTGATAACTTAGCGGAGACATAGAACATATCATTCAAGTACGCAGAACAACAATTGTTCTTTATGGTAAATGAAAAACCTTCCGAATCCAAAACAGGAATCGAAATGATGTTCTTTATGATAGCAGGAACATAATAACAATTATTAAGTTCTAAAACTAATCTTGAAGGTAAAAGCAGGCTATATACTCCCACTGCCAATGTAGCAACTCGTGCTCCATTGCCAACGCGAAGATCTACTTCTCCCTTTCCGACTGTTCTACTTCTTTTGAGGCCTTGCATATTATTGATAATGTGCGAACCACAAGCGGTATCAAATACCCAAGAGGCAGAAGTTGCTAAGCTAACTTTTATAATATACATATCTGAACTAGAAACTCCTTTCTTTTGATCCTTCAGATACTTGGGGCAACTACTCTTCCAATGACCAACCTTGTTACAGGTGTAACAATAGTGCTCATTAGCAACTTTTGGTTTTGGTGTAGTCTTTTGCTTTTCAAAAGTTTCAGACTTGGCGACTTGTTTGCTTTCGTCCTTCTTAATAGCAATCACAATCCTATTGAGCGATTGCCTTTTACTAGCTGTTGTGACTCTAAGTCTGAATTTATTTTGATGATGATAAACACTTTGTGCTATACACATGTATGTATGTAACAGTTAAGAAAGCTATCAAGATTGGATGTTCATGAAAGCTTAAGAACTTGAAGATATGGAAGCTTAGGTCTAGTTATGTTCTTAGTCATGTTCATGCAATGTAATTAACGTATTGGAACTTTGTGCTAAATTAGAAATATGAAATTAACATGATTAACAATTTTCTTAGAGTTAAGAAAATAGGTAATTATATTATTTTCATGTTTCTATATTTAAAGAATATAAAAAGGGGATTATTAATTTCGAAAATTAGTTTTGAAAGGAAAATATTTTTTACAAGATTTTCGAAAAAGATTTTTTTTAAAAAACTGATTTTTAAAGAAAACGATTTTTTATAAAGATTTTCGAAAAAGAGTTTTAAAAACTGATTTTTAAATAAAAGTTCTTGATAAAGATTTTCCGAAATATTGGTTTATGAAATTTGACTTTTTAGTTGGCAAAATATAAGGAGGAATCTTTATCTTTTAAAGAAAACAAAAATCAGTTTTTATCAAGTAAAAGATAATCTTTGATTTTGGAAAAGAAAATATTTTATCCCTTGATTTTAGGAATAAAAATTATTCAAGAAGATAATCATATCTTGGAGAATAATTCTTACTCAGTTGATAAATTATATAAGGGACATAAATCAAAATAACATCTCACATTTTCAGATCTAGTTTGATAAGTTTTTGAGAGCTGAAAACGCATTCCTATAGCACAGTGCATAGCACAGAGTTCCAGTGAGTTAAAAGTGCTTTATAACGATTTTAATATTCCTCGATTTGCTTATCTAAGAAGCACACTTGTGAGGACTTAATCTTTCTGTAATTTCATCATTATAGAGAGTAGCAGCACTTAGGGTTAAGTGTTGGGGAGCACTACTAGAGTTAGTAGTGGGGGAATCATATTGTATCAAAAGTTTGATATTTTAAGATTCAAATAATAAAAGACTAGGCAGTGTGGACGTAGATCTTATAGGTGAGATTGAACCATGTTAAATTCCTGTGTCTTGTTATTTGATTTCATTGTTTTTAGTTTTGATACAACTTCATTTGAGCGAAAACATTAATAGCGATTTTACGAGCGAATAACACAATGTGAGGCACTGTGCCATAAGATCGTTTTTGCGAAAATCGATTAGATTTTGTCACTCAATTCAACCCCCCCTTCTTGAGTGTCACCTTGTATTCCAACAAAATTGTATCAGAGTAGGCTATTCTCGAAAGGCCCATCCCTAGAGAATAGAAGTCATGAACATGCAAGATGACTCTCAAGAAAGACACTCAAAGTGTCCGATTTTCAACGGAAAAGACGGATGGTGGAAGGCTAGGATGAGGATCTACATCCAAGGATCGGATTATGAATGATGGAAAAGTTATAAGAAACGTACCAATCCTTATCCACGCAAAAAATACTCAAGAAAAGATGGTCGACAAAGATGAAGACGATACAATTCGGTCGACTATGCAAAAGCCGAAATGAACTTCAAAGTTATGAGTATTCTCCAATATGGAATTGGACTTGATGAATACTCAAGGATCTCTGCGTGTTCTACAGCAAAGGAGATATGGGACACTCTAGAATTGGCCCACGAAGGTACGAATGAGGTAAAACAATCTCGAATTGATTTATGTGTGCAACAATATGAACTGTTTACTATGAATAAGGAAGAATCAATTAAAGAGATGTTCACCCGTTTTACACTAATCACTAATGAATTGCGTTCTCTAGGCAAAACCTATATTTCTGAAGATTTGGTAAGACAGGTGTTAAGAAGTTTAACAAATCGGTGGCTCCCTAAAATAACTGCTATTCAAGAAGCTAAAGATTTGACAAAACTCTCACTAGAACAACTTATTGGATCATTAATGACTCATGAACATGTTTTAGATTCTAAAACTAATGAACCAAAAAATAAAGGTCTAGCCTTGATAACTGAATTGGAAAGTGAAGATAGTGATAGCGATGATGATGTTGATATTCTTACTAGGAGATTTAAAAAAATTCTCAAAAAGAACAAAAATAACAATCCTAGAAAAAGTGGAAATTTAATTTCAAAGGTAAGAGCACTACCTCTAACTCTAAGAAAAGTGCTACTAACTTCGGTTCTTTCAATATTGGAGAGTTCA
This sequence comes from Beta lomatogona, assembly GCA_947646795.1. NCBI lineage: Eukaryota > Viridiplantae > Streptophyta > Magnoliopsida > Caryophyllales > Amaranthaceae > Beta > Beta lomatogona. Next base: position 1,599,071 of record CANSNZ010001471.1, read on the forward strand.
ATCACAGGATTAAGGAATGTCCCTTATGGGACGATGAGAAGCCCAAAGAAAGTAGGGAGCAATCCAAGAAAGAATTCAAAAAGGCTATGATAGTTACCGTTTGGGGAGATTCGGATTCTGATGAAGAACAATCAGAGGCACAGTGTCATTGTATGATTTAAAACTAGTACCGCAAGTGTACGGTGTACAATATAGTATCACTAGCAAATACGGGTCGAACCCACAAGGATATTGTTATTAAATCGTATTACCCACTTAATTATATGAATTAAGTCACTTAGAGTCAACTACAACTACCAGTAAGAAATCATTAACTAAGACTAAAAATATAGTCAAAATATAAGAACTGCTAAAGAACCTACTAAATCGAAACTATAATAAACCAAATAAAAATAATAATTGGACAGCACTATGAACCAAACTAGCAAACAAACTTAACTTACCCGTAGGAAGCATTGCCATCAAGATGATTAAGATATGATTTGATATAAGACAAACAAGAGAATACTCCAATGTTCATAAACAATTTAAGATAGGAAATCACAGGTCATAAACTAAGATGATTAAAGTAACAAATAACGATGCAGCAAACAAATCGGCAAACAAAACAAGATCGGAATTTGACGTTGATGCTGCCAAAGTCCACAAAGCTTTACCAATAATTAAGAACAACAAACTAGATTGAGTAGAGGATGATAAAGCGAAACTAGACTAAAGTCAATTAAAGAAAGGAACGAAATTACCAAAGTTGATTAATAAAATAGATAGAGAATACTGAAATTGAACTAATCTTCGCCGCCGTTGTCACCCCGTCGGCAATAACAAGTTCTACAGAACTAAAAACTAAATTTCTAGGCTACTGACATATGCTCTACGTCTTCCTAAACTACTCTGTTCTACACCCCTCCTCCTTGCTGCTGCTGCCTCTTTTATGGGATTGATTAGCAAGCCCTAATACTCTTTTCTTAGTCAGTTAGGTGGATCAAGCCCAAAGTTGGTTCATTTTACACAAATAAGGGCTGCTACGTTGTAGTGCAATTTCGACCCACTAAATGATTGATTTAGCTCTTTTCTATCTCACACAAAGTTGTAGGGCTCGAACTTAGCTTTCCATAGCCACTTAAATCGTCTCGTTTCGACTCCGCATGAGTGAGATATGGCCAAAATACAACAACACCCCTGCATATTTTATAAAACACGAATTAACACATCTTTCGACCTTTAATATAAAGGGGTCATCATTTAATAAATAAATTAGATATAAATACATCTTTTCAACACTAAAATAATAAACAAGTGACCAAACCCAAACTATTACAAAAGTATAACATTTAGCCTAGATAATTTAACACACAACACTAAAAATAACATATTAGAGGATATAAATATGCAAAAATAAGCACTCATCAGCCATGAAACAAAATTTTGTCTGAATGATGTACAAACATGACAGAGAAGGGGCACAGTGCCTGGACGACTCTCACTTGTGTCTAATGGTGAAAAGCTCGAACTCACAAGATGAAATTGAAGACAGTGAGGTAAGTCTTATTTCTCTAAAACCTTCAATACATCTTCTTTCAAAAAACCAACTTGTTACTTTGCTTGGAAATGTCATTGATGATTGTCAAGAAATGAATGATAATTTTTCAAACATAAAAAAAAAAAGAAGTGAGAAAATTAACTAAGAAAAAGATTGGGTTGGAATTGGAATTTAGGATTTATTAAAGGACTGATGAAAAAGAATGATGAACTTGAAAAAACTGTTGAAGAGAAAAATATTGAGTTAAATGCTTTAAGGTACAAAAAGTCTCTCGCAAAAGAAGTTGTTAACAACACTGTGCCATACACTGTGCTAGAAGCTAAAAATTCGGATCTTGAAAATCAAATTGAATCTTTAACACGTGAGTTAACTGAGTTGAAAGTATCTAGGCAAAGATCCAGAATTGTTCCACTTATGCTGCCTCATGATGCTAAGTTAAATGATGAACTTGATAAAGTTAAAAGAGATTTGGAAATTTCGAGAAAAAGAAATAGCAATCTAAACACTTCTGTTGAATTCTTAGAATCACAATTGGCTATTGCTCGAAAAATGTATGAAAAATGGTCAGCTGGTCAAAAAGCCCTACACTATATATCCTGTACAACTAGAAATCGAAACAGAATTGGTTTAGGATATACAGACTAGAGACATAGTGCCAATAATTTTGAAAGAGACTTTCGTAAAAGGAAATATGTTTATTTACCTGAATATTTGATTTGCAACTTCTGTGGAAAAAATGGACACCTTAAGGATAACTGCAATGTCAAGAAAAAGTGTGTTGCGAAAAATGTAAAGTACGTGAATCAAATATGGGTTAGATAAGATCTGTTAGAAGCTCATCGAAAGAAAAAGGGACCCAAGTAAATTTGGGTTCCTAAAACTAAGAAGTGATATTTTTGCAGGCGAATGTGAGAGGAAGCAGCTTATGGTACCGCGAAAGTGGCTGCTCAAGACATATGACTGGTGATAAATCTCAATTCCTCTCACTAGTAGCCTACCATGGAGGGTGTGTTACACTTGGTGACAACAAAAAGGGAGAAATTATTGGTATTGGAAAGGTAGTCAAATCCCTAATACACTCTATAGAAAACGAGATGTTGGTAAGTGGTTTGAAATACAATTTGTTGAGCATATCACAATTGTGTGATCGAGGTAATTCTATGGAATTATATGCATAAGTGTTTTAAAAGATAATCCTTGGCTTTGGCATAAAAGACTTGAACTTGTGAGCTCGAGATTGCTTAACTAATTGAGAAAACTAGAAATTAGTTGGGTATTATGCTTGTCGTTCTTCCTTTACTATGTAAAATTGGAGTGTTGATGCATATTTGTGTGAAGCTTTGCGAGTAAAGGTCTACTTTATATAAAAAGGACTCGTAATGGTCTAATGATGTTGACCTAATGTCATGATCCTAAGTTGCCGAACTAATGAGCTATATGATCCTAAGTTGTCGAATCATTGAGCTATGAAATGTTAATTCTTTCTCCTATGGCAAGCTTGATCTTTAGCCGATATTCTGATTTTCCGTTTATGAGTTTAACATTTGTGCCTCATTATTTCTTTCTTTCATATGTCTCACCCTATCGTCATTTCCCTATTATATCCTTCTTTTACTTACCCATTTCTCCAAAGTTCAACAAGTGCTTTTAATCCTGATTCATGATAATCTATGGGGAAAGCACATCTTGATAATTGGATGGAAGAAAAATATGCATCAGTTAAGAGGAAACATGAAAAGGTTGGAATGAAACACAAATACGTGAAAGAATGAAAAGTATTGATTCACACTGTGCAAGGCACAGTGCGAGGAGATGTATCAAAAAGAAAATGAGGTCTGAATTAACTTATTGTCTTTGATCTCTTATTGATTTACTTTTAGTATTATTGTATGGTCTGTTTGTTCAAATTGTATGGTCTGACTCTCCTTTAAAAAAAAGGAGAAAAAATGAAAAGAAAAAGAAAAGAAAAGAAAAGAATGAGACAATGAGAGTAAGACACTTGTGTTAGATAAATCCTAGAGTTCAATTCATAGATCAAAGCTTTGAAGATCATCATTTTAGATTCCAGTATATCCGATGATCAGTTATATTTGGAAGGGAATAGCTTGTTCAGTGGCACAGAAACACATACAGAGCTACAGTGAAGAAAGTCCTATGATTTTTATTTGCGGAAGTTGAAAAACTGAAAAGAAAGGTTTAAGCACTTGTTGAGCCAATTGCCATTTCAAATCTTCAAGCTTGCATTACCTATCTTTTTCTTACTTTCTTAGCTATCAACCATGCATGACCCTTCATGATTATTTCTTGCTTCATAACTGTGAATTGTGATTTGGATTATTTTTTTGCTTAATGACTTCATATTGTGAGTTGGATTATGACATAGCACCAGCATCCTTAGTTACTATTGCTTGAGCTACTTGCATTATTTTGCAGACTATATCTCACTTTGACTTGCTAAACATGTTGATGCTCTCCTTTTTTATAATGTCAAAAGGGGGAACATGGGTATAATACTTACACTAATGAATGAAATTATCTCATGTGTAAGTATTTGGCTATGGTTATCTTGGTTACCGTGTTACTTGTGAATGTATGTCAATGATGTTGAGTTATTTTCCCTAATGTGATTAATGGTGCATATTTTGACGGGGCAGTGTTATGTGTATGTCATCATAAAAAAGGGGGAATTTGTTGTGATTCTAAGTCGGAATTTATTTTGATGATGATAAACATTTTGTACTATAACATGTATGTATGTAACAATGATCTAAGAAAGCTATCAAGATTGGATGTTCATGAAAGCTCAAGAACTTGAAGATATGGAAGCTTAGGTCTAGTTATGTTCTTAGTCATGTTCATGCAATGTAATTAAAGTATTGGAACTTTGTGCTAAATTAGAAATATGAAATTAGTATGATTAACTTTTTTCTTAGAGTTAAGAAAATAGGTAATTATATTATTTTCATGTTTCTATATCTAAAGAATATAAAAAGGGGAGTTTTTAATTTTGAAAATTAGTTTTGAAAGGAAAATATTTTTTATAAAGATTTTCGAAAAAGGGTTTTGTAAAAACTGATTTTTAAAGAAAACGTTTTTTTATAAAGATTTTCGAAAAAGAGTTTTAAAAAACTGATTTTTAAATAAAAGTTCTTGATAAAGATTTTCGGAAATATTGGTTTTATGAAATCTGATTTTTTAGTTTGCAAAAGATAAGGAGGAATCTTTATCTTTTAAAGAAAGCAACAATCAGTTTTTATTAAGTAAAATATAATCTTTGATTTTGGAAAAGAAAATATTTTATCCCTTGATTTTAGGAATAAAAATTATTCAAGAAGATAATCATATCTTGGAGAATAATTCTTATTCAGTTGATAAATTATATAAGGGACATAAAAAAGAATAACATCTCACGTTTTCAGATTTAGTTTGATAAGTTTTTAAAGCTGAAAACGCACCCCTACAGCACTGTGCATAGCACAGAGTTCGAATGAGTTAGAAGTGCTTTATAATGATTGTAATATTTCTCGATTTGCTTATCTAAGAAGCACACTTGTAAGGACTTAATATTTCTGTAATTTCATCATTATAGAGAGTAGCAACACTTACGGTTAAGTACTGTTGAGGAGTACTACTAGAGTTTGTAATGGGGGGAATCATATTGCATCAAAAGTTTGATATTTTAAGATTCAAATAATAAAAAAGTAGGTAGTGTGGACGTAGATCTCAGAGGTGAGATTGAACCACGTTAAATTCCTATGTATTGTTATTTGATTTCGTTGTTTTTAGTTTTGATACAACTTCATTTGAGCGAAAACATTAAAAGCGAGTTTACGAGTGAATAACACAATGTGAGGCACTGTGCCATAAGATTGTTTTGCGAAAATCGATTAGATTTTTGTCACTCAATTCAACCCCCCCTCCTGAGTGTCACCTTGTACTCCAACACTAACCATAAGAACATTCTTATGTTCTTCTCCTGGCTTGTTAGGGATATTTCGCTTGGTCTGAGTTATAATTTCATGCATCTCTTGCATCGTTGCTTCCTCTCTTTGCATGTAAATGTTGTTTAAATTTTCAGTTCTGAGAACGATTCCCATATCCCTTTCACTTGCAATGAAACGTTCAGCATTTAATTCATCCTTCGAAAGGACGGAGCGCAATTTACAAGTAGAATTGTCGGTGTTGTTGTTGTTTTTGTTACTAAACATGATTACTACAACAAATAATAAAGCAAGATTCAATCAATGTTTATCAAGAAACCAACAATTAAACAAATTTTAATTAACTACTACCCTTTATTCAAATTGAAAGTCCCCTGTTAAATAAAGAAATAATAACCAAGATCCCCTCCCACGACAATCGAACGGACTTTGGCCCTGCCTTTAATTTATAGTAGTTGAGGTAAGTAAACACTTTACTAATTATAACTAATTATAATTCTTGGTAGACAGGTTAACAACTCCTTGTTTAGTCCTATCTCTTAGCTTCAAAACCAAAAACTTTGTCTTTTGATGATTTTATTGAGTTAAACCAAACATTAACATGTAAGTTTCAAAAACCTACCCTACTATACCCGGAATTATGAGTAACACCCTGCTTTTTGGGGAGAACCTATCACTCATTATCTAAGGCTTTATATGTGTTGTTTGGAAAAGCAATAAAAACTCAATATACTTTTGGGAACCTAAGTTTACTAATATGGTCCATTAATAGTGAACACATGAATCAATTAACCACAAACAAACTTAGAAGCAAGCATTTAAACACAATAAATGCAATAAATTAATAAAAGCAATAAGTAAAATGATCTAGTATGGCCCCTAAACTTAGGAAAATAACTAATCTTCATGAATCTTCACTTGAATCTCCATGGATCGCCATCCTTGAAATTTCTTGGATCTTCATGCTTGATTGCATAATTTGAATTTAATAAATAACGAAAATTTAAAGTTACAAAAATACAAACGATATGCAGATCGTATTTAATTTACATTCAAATTTAACGATTCGTAGATCGTATTTACTATCCTAATTTGGGCCATACTAGTCATGACATGCAAATAATAATATCATATATATAATATTAAACATCCACGCATTTACAATATCAAGATAAATAAACATAACCTATTTACTTATTAACAATTAATAAGCAAATAATAATAATTATAAAACTTAACAAATTTAAGCTAGAAATTATTTAGGATACTTTATTATTTTAATTCAATTCCTCATTTAAATATGGCATTAATCAATATTATTCACAAATTTACAAAATAGGAAACTTTTGGATTTACGCTCAACTTTAGAAAATTAGATTTTCCTAAAAACAAATTTGTTTTTTAATTAATGGTTGACTTGTTGACCGTTGACCAGCAACACAAGGCTGCCAGTCAATAGCCAAACCACAGCACCCACAAAACTAACGACAAACATGGCAGTAGGCATGAACCTTCCGCCGCCTGCTAACCAACACCTACAAGCGCCTGCTAGCACCGCCGGCCGGCAGAGCTGCGCATCATCGCTTCGCCAGCTAGCCCGCCCCCGCCAGCAGACGCTGGGGACAATTTCGCCAACGTCCACCAGCAGGATTGACGCACTTCAAAAGTGTCGTTTGGGCTGTGTGCTGCGATTCTCCGGCAAGCCTCACCAACCTATGCAGCCACCTTCTCCCGTCGCCTCAGTCCACCACCGTGGCTCTACCTTTTGGTGGAGCCACCCAGCCATGGTGGTTGTCTCCTTTTAATTTTTATGCAACAATTTCATATAAATTAAACTTATCTTTACTCAACAATTAATTACAGATTTGAGAGATTTAATTAGGCATTACAAATTCCGAATATTATTGCAAAAAATTTTGAATCAATCAACAAATATTAAACAAATTTTTAGGTTTGTTGAGATTTGATTTGAATGAATAATCTCTATTAAACATCAAATCTACCAAGAATCCAAAATTAGGGTAAAAAAAAGCTTTTTTTGTCAGAAACTACCTTATAAATGTCCACTTTTGGAAACAACTACCTTATATTATTTTTTTTGAAAACAACTACCTTATAAATTCTAAAAGTTTGAGTAGCACTACCAACTAATGGAAAACGTTAGTCTCTTCCGTTAAATGATAATTTCCCTCCCTTTTTTAAACCTATTTGTCGTGCCTCTTTCAGCATACATTCTTGGAGCAAATCAGGCGAAATCTCACCCAATTCTCAACTAAATCTCACCCAATTGAAGGTTAACGTGCATTTATCAGGCGAAATTCGACCCCCTCTTGCCATTGAAGGTATGTATTATGGGATTGAAGCTTCAATTACTCAATTTTAGGGTTTTTCTCGCAATTAGTCAATCACTTTTAGGGTTTTCTTCATATTCTTCAATTACTCATGAATTTTAGGGTTTTATGCTAGGGTTTGTTTCAATTACGCCAAATCTAGGTTTTGTGACTGTTTAAAGTTACTAACTTAGTTTGATTTTGGGTTTGCTGAGGTCATGTCAAATTCAAGCTACCAATCAGCTTGTGAGGTTCCAACCAAATGTGATTGTGGCATCAAACCTCATATTGGAGTGTCTTGGACAACTTTGTGGCTTGCGAATTCTACAACCTTACAACTGATTGGCGTGGCTGCAACCTATTTAGGTGGCTGGATGATGGCATATTGGAGTGGCAAAGGGTTGTCACCAATGAGTTGGTGCTGGAAAGGAGAATGTTGAAGCAAGAAGTAGCATTGCTCAGCAGGCATGAACAGAGGAAGGTGGTGAAGACTGAGAGGTTGGACCAGGAAATCTTTAGTGCAAAGTTAATTTTGAGGAGAGAGAGAGTGTGAAGTTATGGAAGGTGACAGAGGAAGGTGGAAAGGTGGGTAATTCAAATTAAATGGGGGTATAAGAGACATTTCACAATGCGTTTTGGAGGGAATTTGTGGGTATTTAGATTAAATGGGGGTATAAGAGACATTTCACAATGCGTTTTGGAGGGAATTTGTGGGTATTTAGATTAAATGGGGGTATAAGAGACATTTCACAATGCGTTTTGGAGGGAATTTAAAAAGTTGACGGAACTGAATAACGATTTCCGTTAGTTGGTAGTGCTACTCGAACATTTAGAATTTATAAGGTAGTTGTTTTCAAAAAAAATTATATAAGATAGTTGTTTCCAAAAGTGGACATTTATAAGGTAGTTTCTGACAAAAAAGGCTAAAAAAAAACTACTCCCTCCGTTTCTTTTTAATCTACACACTTTCCTTTTTGGTGTGTTTCTTTTTATCTACACACTGTTGCTTTTTCTATTTTAGGTAACATGTCACATCTACTTTCTCCTCTTTTTCCACCCATGTCATCCACTTTTTAATATTTTAACTCACTTTTTACTTTCTCTCTCTCACTTTTTAGTTTCTCTCTCCACCTTTTCAGTTTCTCTCTCATACTTTTGTACTTCCTCCTTGGTTCTCCCCCAAAGTGAAGTGAGTAAATTAAAATGAAACGGATGGAGTATATCCAAAAATTCAGAAAATTAACAACTAAAATCCAAAAAATTCAAAAATAATTTTTAGGGTGATCTACTGAATTATCATAACAAATAAAATCAATTATGTTCATTGTTATCCTTAAAAGTTATGCATAATAAAATTAAACATAAATTTAACCAAAATTAAAAATAATATGAAAAAAAACCGAAAATTAGTGGAATAAATCCAAAAATTATTTTTAGCTATCATATTATTTTAGATCTATGTTGGTGATGAACATTAGATTTATTTAACAAATTAAAAATCAAATCTTTAATTGTTAACAAATTATTTCAATGATTATATAAATTAAACATTAAATAATTTTAAATCTAACAAATATATTTATAAAAAAACCAAAAATCTTGGAGTGCATTAACCAATTTATTTCGTCCATAATATAAAATTTTCGGACTTTTATAAAATCATTTGAGCATAAATCACAAATAAATGCATTATTTACAATTTCCAATCAATAAATATCAAATATCAATTATGCAAATTCAAGCCATAAATAAATCCTCCCTTAATTGAATAAAAATAATAACTTTGCATACAATTACATGATCATATAAATATTATGAATTAGACAAAATCGATACCACTGTAGGAACATATAGATGCATATAGCGGAATTTCATAAAACAATTTCCTAACATCTATCATAGGATCGCAGACATAATCAAACACATGAATGATTCAATAGGGATTAAATATCAAACCTTTGTAGCGTGATTTCCCTGTTGTATGCAAGCTTTGAAGATCCAAGAGCCCCAAGTGTTGCTCCTATAATCAGTCCACGAGCACCACTTGAACACCAACGTTTGCTAGATAGGAAGAGAAGAATTCTCTTGCTTTTGATGGTATTGGTATCAGAGCTCCCATGTCCAAGGGTATGATCCATGGAGCAACCAATGGAGACTCCATCTAAGGTGTCTGTGGAGATGGAGAAGTTTTAATCATCTGAAGTTGATGGTTTGGCGAAGAGAAGACCATGTAACCTGTAGGATGTAATGAGCGTAGAGCATGTCGAGATCGATTGGGGCCAAGTAGTAAGGCTGCTTGGCTTCCTACACGTCATATTTTGGCTTAATGAACCATTAAGATTTGCTGATGAACTCATCTTTGATCTTATTGAATTTGGCCTTTTAAGTTTCAGGGTAAAGGAAGTGAGTCTTTTATTCAAAGAGATATGCAGTTATGCACTTGCAATATGCAAAAGCCAGCATATGCGTTAAGATGCACCTCAATTATGAAGCTTCAGTCAAAATTAAACCCATTTTTTCTTAATAAAAAAATGGATTTTCTAACAACTTGCGTCAGTTTTATATGGACTAAACTAAAAGTCCATTGAATCTAATGTGGAAAAATAGTACTTTTGATCCGTAACAAATTAAATCAACTTTTCTGCTTAATTTTGGTAATCTTTAGTGTTAACAATACTAGCTAGAAGGCATCTGATAATGGAAACCTCAATGATCATATTGGTTGACCAGAACTAATGAAGCCATAAATGGAGGAGCTAGGATATCGTAAGGAATGATAAGGAGAGGGGGATCTCAAGTGGTGACTGGTAAGAGCTCCCACCTTCCAATCTCATGCCTTTGACCTGATTACACCCTTGGAAGAATACTTGTTTGGTTGTGAAAATGTATAGGCACTAGGAGTACGGAAAAGCCACCATTAGTATAAACCATAGCATTGACCTTTCAAAAGTGGAGCTTTCAAAGATGTTGTAATGGATACCATAATACAATGTATCGGTTGAGTAAAACTGACAGGAGAGAAGCTGTAATATTAAGAGCAGAATACGTCTTGTTAGGATTAAACATCAACTTATTTAGGCAAATAAGAGCAATATTAAAGCTTGGGGTTGAAGTTCCGTTACGCACAAATTACTACAAGCAAATAAGAGAAAGTTGCATGGACCAAGGCGTTACTAATTAAGACGTGGACCAAGACTTTGACGACATAAAGATTGTTGCGATTGTGTTGCATGGAAAGGAATTAATCATGGATGAGATTTCTTTGTTTTATTTTATTTAGTTTCTTAATTGATTTAACGAGGACTGTAATTAGGTAACTAAATTCTTTTTTGGTATGTAATATCTTCTAGAATTATTATCTTGGGAAGCAAGTATTATCATTCTAGCAAAATAGGGTTTTCTTGTTTAGCCTATAAAAGGGGGTTTCGGATTAACTAGGAAAATAGAAGGGTCCGTGAGATTCACAACAACAAAAGAGGGTATGGTGGTGTGAGCGGGAGAAGTCGCCATGTGAGTGAAAAATCTTGAGTGGTATGAACTATCAAGTAACTGTTGTAGGAAGCATCAAGTGAGGGAAATTATTCTTGAGTGGAAGGAGCCATCAAGAGAGGGAGTTGTATCACAATTGTATTGTAGGAAATGTATAATACAATATTTATTTTGAGGGGTGGAAATCAAAATTTCCTCGTAAACACTTGTCTCTAGTTTATTATTCTTTTGCTATTTTCTTGTATTTGTATTGTGGTTCTTGTCGTCTTGGGCAATGTTTATCACCAACACCTCTTCCCTCTCTTTGGAGACGGCTCATCGGAATTGGATTAGATTAACAATCAGATCAACAATATTCACTAGAAACGTGTAGGAGATTAAATATTATCCTCATACGACTGAGAAATATGGTTCAAGATTAGATATATATAAAACCATCAAATGAAGTACTCATACTAAGACTGTGATTCACGTTAATACTTCATGGTGGATCGGGAGAAGTACAACTTAAAACACTTTAATATGCTTCCCAGCAGAGAATACATCAGGATACAAAATGACAAATCTCGACTTTTACTTTTCCATAACAAAGATTTTGATGCTTCAATTGTGACTTAATAGATAATTAGTACCCTATAAATGGTGATGACACAACATTCATAAATTCCTCATCTGATTCAAGAGCTCTCATTGTATCAGGAGGTAAACATACTTCTAAGTTCACACTTCGTCCACCTCATATCCTTCATAAGAAGTTGCCTTTCCAGCTACTTTGTTCGCATACCCACTACGAATAGCTACTGCTTTTTTGAGTCCAAATTCATTCCCGTACATGTCAAATCTCGACGAGCTTCCCATCATCACACTAGAAGAGTAAAAAAACTTGTGAAGCTGGTAGATCAGAGGATCTTCCAGCCATTTGTTGATGAAATCGCGCACTACTTTGGTAGTAGCTTTCAACGTGGTTACACAATTACCAAAATACTCTTGAGGAAAAGGTGGATCTAGTCTATGCCTATTATTAGCCGCTAATCTGCAATTTGTCACCTGATCATAAGATAGACAGTTTGCTCGAATAAATTGCGCGCCAACAGAGTGCTGACAAGGACTGAAAGGATGAGATTTTATGGAGTTGCACTCCTGGTTTGCCTTTTCTTTAAGTCTCGCCATTGACTCGGATGAGAAATGGAAGACCCTCTCTCTGAGTTGAGGTGCTTTATACCGGCTAACAAATTCATCTGGTTTGGCAAACGGAAGGAGAACGGGTCGATCACACCAATCAGGAAACCAACGTATATGTATTGGCACACGCAACAGAGGAATTAGTTCCTCGTGCTTTCCTCTATGGATCTCGGACCACATTTTCCAAAAATGCCAGTATGAGGTTCCATCTCCTAGAGCATGACTCATAGAGCGACCAATGAAGACTCCATCAAAAATCTCCGTGACTTGAATAGTTAACAAAGATTTGGAATGACCATCATGGTTGACACTTTTGTCGTGGTCAAAAAAAGATTGAACTACTAGAGGAACATCAACGGGTGAAAGTATGTCGAATATAGTCATATCCAATGTAGCATGGATGATCCTCGCACCAGGGCCTTTGTTGCAATCGACGAAGACTAGACATTTGTGCTGGTCTTCGTTCATTTTTGTCACGAGTTGACCAGCTAATGGGTAGAAACGGACGAGGGTGAGTGAAAGGGAGTCCTTGGGACTTTGAAGGAATTTGTGAATGGAGAATGGTTGATCATTCAAATGTGTAGGTTTGATGAAGAGAAGACCCTTTTGGATGTAATGAACAGAGAGCGTAGTTAAATCGAAAGGAGCTTAGTAGTAAGGCTGATTGGCTTCTTTCACTTCATATTTTGGCTTGATGAAATATCATGAGATGTGTTTAACAATTGTAGATAATGAACCCATTTTCTGATTTTTGGGTTACCGAGTTTGAAATCAGCGGGAGGTGGAAGAAAGGTCTATGTCAAGTTCCCATTATGTATCACGTACAATATATATATATATATATATATATATATATATATATATATATATATATATATAGATGAGCATACGACTAATGAAGTATACTATTTGGACTCATGTTACATGTGTGCATAAAATGTACCATCATCAACAGTGGCGGATCTATTCATGGTCACAGTTGGTCACGTGACCAACTATTAATTTGGGGAAAAAAAAATCGAAACTTTCTCTCTCCTTTACTGACAAAACAAATCCCGATATTTGTTCCTCTATCTCACGTCTCTTCCTCTCTCCTCTAACCTCAAGGTTCTCATCAACTAAAATTCTTGAATTCTTTTACATGAACCTCCTTTTTCTTTCAAATCTTCAGCTAAAATGTTCATCTCGTCTTGATCTACCGATTGATACCCATTTTACCTTTTTCAGAGACAAAAAATTATCATTCAAAACCCTAGAATTTGGGGAAAAAATCGTCTTGGTGATTCAAAATGGAAAACTTGGTGATTTCATGTACTTCGAGGAGACGGTCGGCGATGAAGATGCAAAAATCATGATTTTTTTACCCAGAAAGTTTAAATTCGACCCTGAAAATGGGTGTTGACTGTTGAGTAAAGAGAGATGATGTTGAGGAGCAAAAGTGCTGCAATCGAAGATTCTCTCCTTTCTTCTTCTCCGATTCAACTTGTTCATTCTTCTGGTATATCCACATTTTCTCTCTCCTCTTTCTATATTCTGGTTTTTTTCTTTATTTATTGCAAGAAAGTAAAATTGGTTATGTTATGATTATTGTATTTTTTGTCAATCATGATCTTTCGTTTTTTTTTTACTTTATGGGTTTCTGTTTTTGGTGGGTTTTTTTGGTTTTTTTTGTGGGTTTTTTTGGTTTTTTTTGTGGGTTTTATGGGCTTCTTTTTTGTGTGTGGGTTCTAATTTATGGGTTTCTTTTGTCGATTTTATTGTTTTGTTTTGGGGTTTTAATTGTAAGAATGTTTGTCATTTCGGTCTTTCTTATGCTAAATATGTGGGGATTAGTTTTAGTTGCTGATGAAGTGCCTTTGGGGATTAGTTTTAGTTGTTGAATCCCGCCATTATTCACGTTTACGTGTTATTATTAGTAGTATCAAAGTACTTTTTAGTTTCTTGGAGAAACTTTGTGTTATTTTGACTTTTCAAAAATTGTTGGTTCTTAAAATAGAAAAAATAAATTGCAACTTTAATTAAAAACATTAAACTTAGTTGTTGTTCTTTTTTGTATTTTGAAGTACTTATGTAATGATTTTAATTTAGTTAATTTGTTATTTCTTTTAGCCGAATCCATGTTGTACCCATTTTTGAAATTTTGATTTTGGCGTTTTCCATCTCCGTGCCCGTCCCTATATCTGTTTTCATGCTACCTAGAGTGTGACCAACTAGTCCCAGATTCCTGGATCCGCCATTATCATCAAGGATATCAAAATCATCTTAAATAATTTATGCCATTGGTGGTTGGCCCATTTCCGACACAAAATCTGCATTAACAACCTCAATTGCTTTTTTGTGAAAAGAGAATTAGAATTTAAATTTTAAGGTTAATTACCGCAACATAAAAGTTCATACAATAACTAAGGGGAGGGAATAATCTTAGTTACATTGCATTCTCTATCCAACATCCTACATTCCTTGGCTAAAGCATCCGCAATCCGATTATCTTCTCTCTAGCAGTACTTGATCTTTGCTTCAGAGTGCTTAGACCACTGTTGACTGTACATGTATTTGCAAATATTGCTATCTCTTCTCATCTTTTTCAACCACTCTTCTTTTTCTCTCACCTTTGCAAAATCTGATGGAACATTTATTGACTTATAGTTAATTATGTTCGTTAGACTAAGACATACATCTTTGTTACACTAAGGTGGTTTGGTGCTTGAGCGTAACATGATACAACATAAAATCATCCATAAGATTCAAAAATGATTTCATTCCATTATAGCAAAACAACCTCTTAATTTAACAATTATGGTGGTCTGGCATGATCCTTCTCTAGACGCAAGGGAAGGTATGGAAATTGATACTTGGTACATTGGAGGAATTATAATTTAAAGAACTTTTATATGCTTTCGGTGAAAGCACATGAAAATATAAAATGATTAGTTGATCATTCAAACATATAATAATTACGACTAACATACAAAACTTGTCTTCTATATATGTAACGTTATTTTGTTAGAAAGTACTTAATAAATTTATCACTTTTGAAAAGAACTACTTATTAAAATTTTTTTTTATAAAAAACTACCTTAAAAGCACAAAAGCTTTTAGTAGCACTACTCGTTAAAATTTTCCATCAAAATATTATGTCAAGAGGTCCACTGTAGCGTTATTCTTCCCAGTTATAAAATAAATGGACGTTTATGTCCCTCCATTACATATTCTACAGCAATCATCCTCTCCTTTCATATGCCAATTCAATGTCTATCTCTCTCTCTCCTAAATATTCACCTTACATAGTGAAGATTAACTGCTCCTATTCACTCCCCGTCAATGTTCAATCCAATTCTCTTACTTCTCTCTTAAGTCTTACCATCATTCGCTAGTCAATTTCATTGATGAAAGGGGGGAGGGGGGATAAAGCAAAGAAGCAACCTAAACAAAATGGGTAAATGGGTAAAAAAGAAACAATTTTTCAAACAATTAAGAGCTTTCCAGTGGTGTCAGAAACAGATCTGACAGATGGGTCAACCTGATACTAACCTGACTTGAACCTGGTTCGACCTGTGAGGGTCAGTCCCCAGATCTGACCGAAACCTGACCTGGGATTACCCAGACCTGACCGGCACCCAAACAAGATTATATTCGACCGACCACACAGACCTGCATTCAAACCCGAACCCGACCGAACTCAACCAGATATTAACCCAAAACCCGATTAGGCCCAGTAAATACCTGGTTCAACCCGATTTGTTTATGACTAACTCGAATTTAACTAGAATTAGGTTGAACCAGATAAAATAAGATCTACCTGATTTGATGCAATTTTTCAAACCAACTTATTTGGACGACTAAACTCAACAAAATTACTAAAATTCAATTATTTTTGTATATATATATATATATATATATATATATATATATATATATATATATATAGATGAGCATACGACTAATGAAGTATACTATTTTGAGTCATGTTACATGTGTGCATAAAATGTACCATCATCAAGCAGTGGCGGATCTATTCATGGTCACAGTTGGTCACGTGACCAACTATTAATTTCGGGGAAAAAAATCAAAACTTTCTCTCTCCTTTACTGACAAAACAAACCCCGATATTTGTTCCTCTATCTCACGTCTCTTCCTCTCTCCTCTAACCTCAAGGTTCTCATCAACAAAAATTCTTGAATTCTTTTACATGAACCTCCTTTTTCTTTCAAATCTTCAACTAAAATGATCATCTCGTCTTGATCTACCGATTGATACCCATTTTACCTTTTTCAGAGACAAAAAATTATCATTCAAAACCCTAGAATTTGGGGAAAAAATCGTCTTCGTGATTCAAAATGGAAAACTTGATGATTTCATGTACTTCGAGGAGACGGTCGGCGATGAAGATGCAAAAATCATGATTTTTTTACCCATAAAGTTTAAATTCGACCCTGAAAATGGGTGTTGACTGTTGAGTAAAGAGAGATGATGTTGAGGAGCAAAAGTGCTGCAATCGAAGATTCTTTCCTTTCTTCTTCTCCGATTCAACTTGTTCATTCTTCTGGTATATCCACATTTTCTCTCTCCTCTTTCTATTTTCTGGTTTTTTTTCTTTATTTATTGCAAGAAAGTAAAATTGGTTATGTTATGATTATTGTATTTTTTGTCAATCATGATCTTTCGTTTTTTTTTTTTTTACTTTATGGGTTTCTGTTTTTGGTGGGTTTTATTGGTTTTTTGGTGGGTTTTATTGGTTTTTTTTGTGGGTTTTATGGGCTTCTTTTTTGTGTGTGGGTTCTAATTTATGGGTTTCTTTTGTCGGTTTTATTGTTTTGTTTTGGGGTTTTAATTGTAAGAATGTTTGTCATTTCGGTCTTTCTTATACTAAATATGTGGGAATTAGTTTTAGTTGCTGATGAAGTGCCTTTGGGGATTAGTTTTAGTTGTTGAATCCCGCCATTATTCACGTTTACGTGTTATTATTAGTAGTATCAAAGTACTTTTTAGTTTCTTGGAGAAACTTTGTGTTATTTTGACTTTTCAAAAATTGTTGGTTCTTAAAATAGAAAAAATAAATTGGAACTTTAATTAAAAACATTAAACTTAGTTGTTGTTCTTTTTTGTATTTTGAAGTACTTATGTAATGATTTTAATTTAGTTAATTTGTTATTTCTTTTAGCCGAATCCATGTTGTACCCATTTTTGAAATTTTGATTTTGGCGTTTTCCATCTCCGTACCCGTCCCTATATATGTTTTCGTGCTACCTAGAGTGTGACCAACTATTCCCAGATTCCTGGATCCGCCACTATCATCAAGGATATCAAAATCATCTTAAATAATTTATGCCATTGGTGGTTGGCCCATTTCCGACACAAAATCTGCATTAACAACCTCAATTGCTTTTTCGTGAAAAGAGAATTAGAATTTAAATTTTAAGGTTAATTACCGCAACATAAAAGTTCATACAATAACTAAGGGGAGGGAATAATCTTAGTTACATTGCATTCTCTATCCAACATCCTACATTCCTTGGCTAAAGCATCCGCAATCCGATTATCTTCTCTCTAGCAGTACTTGATCCTTGCTTCAGAGTGCTTAGACCACTGTTGACTGTACATGTATTTGCAAATACTGCTATCTCTTCTCATCTTTTTCAACCACTCTTCTTTTTCTCTCACCTTTGCAAAATCTGATGGAACATTTATTGACTTATAGTTAATTATGTTCGTTAGACTAAGACATACATCTTTGTTACACTAAGGTGGTTTGGTGCTTGAGCGTAACATGATACAACATAAAATCATCCATAAGATTCAAAAATGATTTCATTCCATTATAGCAAAACAACCTCTTAATTTAACAATTATGGTGGTCTGGCATGATCCTTCTCTAGACGCAACGGAAGGTATGGAAATTGATACTTGGTACATTGGAGGAATTATAATTTAAAGAACTTTTATATGCTTTCGGTGAAAGCACATGAAAATATAAAAAGATTAGTTGATCATTCAAACATATAATAATTACGACTAACATACAAAACTTGTCTTCTATATATGTAACGTTATTTTGTCAGAAAGTACTTAATAAATTTATCACTTTTGAAAAGAACTACTTATTAAAAAAAAATTATAAAAAACTACCTTAAAAGCACAAAAGCTTTTAGTAGCACTACTCGTTAAAATTTTCCATCAAAATATTATGTCAAGAGGTCCACTGTAGCGTTATTCTTCCCAGTTATAAAATAAATGGACGTTTATGTCCCTCCATTACATATTCTACAGCAATCATCCTCTCCTTTCATATGCCAATTCAATGTCTATCTCTCTCTCTCCTAAATATTCACCTTACATAGTGAAGATTAACTGCTCCTTTTCACTCCCCGTCAATGTTCAATCCAATTCTCTTACTTCTCTCTTAAGTCTTACCATCATTCGCTAGTCAATTTCATTGATGAAAGGGGGGAGGGGGGATAAAGCAAAGAAGCAACCTAAACAAAATGGGTAAATGGGTAAAAAAGAAACAATTATTCAAACAATTAAGAGCTTTCCAGTGGTGTCAGAAACAGATCTGACCGATGGGTCAACCTGATACTAACCTGACTTGAACCTGGTTCGACCTGTGAGGGTCAGTCCCCAGATCTGACCGAAACCTGACCTGGGATTACCCAGACCTGACCGGCACCCAGCAAGATTATATTCTGACCTGACCACACAGACCTGCATTCAAACCCGAACCCGACCGAACTCAACCAGATATTAACCCAAAACCCGATTAAGCCTAGTAAATACCTGGTCCAACCCGATTTGTTTATGACTAACCCGAATTTAACTAGAATTCGGTTGAACCAGATAAAATAAGATCTGCCTGATTTGATGCAAATTTTCAAACCAACTTATTTGGACGACTAAACTCAACAAAATTACTAAAATTTAATTATTTTTGTATATCTACAAAATCATTTAAATATGGTAATTTATAAAATTGCTTACATTTAATAATTAATTAAATAAAAAATTGAATTACATTCTTAATTTAAGGGTTAAACTTTGAATATCGTGTACTTGTTTATATTTTTACTTTCCTTTGTTTTTGAATTACTTGTGTACATTGCTCTCTTGTTTTGATTTGACATCTATTGATGTATATCATATAGCTCACAAGTCATAGCAAGCGATGTAGGAATATACGCAGTTTTTTAACAATTTTCTAGGGTATCTAAAATTTTGATGTAATTTTGGTACATGTCATAGTGTTTTAACTATTGAGGAGATTATTTGGTCACTTTTTAGCCGTTAGTTTCTTAGTGCATACTATTGAATGTCTTCTGAATAATTTTTCTGTTGCTTTGCATAATGCAAATGATTCCATAAAATACTATACTTTAACTTTTGCACAACATATAATTAAGATTTAACTTGTTTGACTAAAGAACAAATTTAGGTAATTGGGTCGAGTTAATATAATATCATAAATTCATTCAAAATACAACATCTGTGTCAATGTCAAACAAAATTACAAAAATAAAATTGCTGAATCTATAAGCAGCAAGCCAGCAACAGCAACAGCAACAGCAACAACCACAAGCAGCAAGCCAGCAACAACAACAACTACTAGCAGCAAGCCAACAGCAAGCCAGCAACAACTAATAGCAGCAAGCCAACAACAGCAACAACCACAAGCAGCAGCATCCGACAAGCATAGCAGCCCACAAGCAGCAGCGGCATCCAACGAGCGCAACAGCATCTCAAAAGCAGCAGTCGCGGGCCACAAGCAACAGCAGCACAGGACCACGACAACCACAATAACAAAGTAAAAAAAAAAAAAAAAACTTTTTAAATTTTTTGGGCTCTCAGATCTTATAACAAGTTTAAAGAAATTGTTACCAGAAGATTCATCATCGAGCACTTGACTCCATCAACATCACAAAATGTAAAAATGTAAACGAGCCAAAAAGCAAATGTGGGCAGGCGTCAATTCTTAGGCACTTATAAAAACATTTGGCTCTCAAGTGTGTATCATATTCTTAATTACATGCCTAGAAAAAGCGTCGCCTCACGAAGCTAAGGGCAACAAATACATAAATAATTTTGGAGTTAAGAGTAAAATACGGGTACCAAAATATCAAACCAGCACAACACCATCCCACAAGCACAACAACACCATCCCACAAGCACACCAACACCAGCATCCCACAAGCACACCAACACCAGCGTCCCACAAGCACAACACCATCCTACAAGCAGCAATTCAGGACCACAATAACCACAACAACCAAATCAACATAACTGACAGGCTAAA
The DNA here is from genome assembly GCA_947646795.1 of Beta lomatogona. Classification (NCBI taxonomy): domain Eukaryota; kingdom Viridiplantae; phylum Streptophyta; class Magnoliopsida; order Caryophyllales; family Amaranthaceae; genus Beta; species Beta lomatogona. The sequence goes on from CANSNZ010001471.1 coordinate 1,619,837, forward strand.
GTCGTATCACCTTATCAAAAATAACCTAAGGTCCACTAACAAGTAGTCAGGGAAGTCAGGATCGAATCCACAGGGAGAAAGTTATACTATTATATCTGAATTCTAATATTATACAAACTAAATCAGTTGAAAATGGGTGTGTGACTAAACTAATAGGCAAATGATAGGACTAAATATCAAGGTAAGAATCAATTAATAAAGAACTAGGACTATGGATCACTATGCATACAATTCGGGAAATCAGAGATGAATAATAATCACCCAATAAATCAATTTATCTAGGGCACATGTAATTTCTCTCGAACATTACCTCCCTTAAAGATCACCTAGCCGCTCTCGCATGGTCAAGGATCACTATGCCTAATGATTGAAGGCCTATACGAAATCTCTCCTCTCGAAGTAGATTCAATATTGCTATAATAGAAATATAAATCAGGCCTAATTCATAAATCTAGCATGAACGATTCAATCACAGGAAACAATTGAAATAAAGGGTAATTAGACTAATCTATCAATCCCTCATTGCATACATAAATCCCCACAATCCTAGAAATAAAACTACTCACTCATGTTTAAGAATCCAATAACAAATTTCATATAAAAATCCATGCTTTGAACTATTGAAAATAACTAAGAAACTAATCTAATAAATAATAGAGAAAGCAAATAAATATGAAGAGAATAAAGAAGAAGATTACCAAATTAAAGAACTATATTGAACTTGAGAATAATCCAAAGTTTCGATCTTGAATCCACAATGAAAAGCAATAAACTAGGGTTCTTGAATAACTCTCTAGAGAAAACTATGAAAAATAAGGGCTAAAACAAAGATAAAACAAAGATGATTAATAAATGTTATAACTTTCCTATTTATACTAAGTGGCCCGAAAATCATTAATTGAACGCGCGCGGATAGAAGCCCGATCGGGCCAACCAAGCCCGATGGGATCGGGCATAAAAATAGTAGGTGCGCACCAAAAGCACACCACGCCCAATGGTGTCGGGCCATGCCGCCCGATGCTGTCGGGCTATCTCGATGTTCAGCGCTCAGCTCAGCTCCGCAAACGTATACACGCTCTCGCCTAGCGCCCGATCTTTGTCGGGCGCCTCGCCCGATGAAGTTGGGCGATGGTACTTCGCCAAGGATTAGCGCGCTAGGCTCAACGCATCAGCTTCGAACATCCTCGAACACGCCCGATGGTGTCAGGCCATCTCGCCCGATCGGGCTGGACAACGATACAACGACCGGGCAACGTCGCCCGATCGGGCCCGCAACAACTTGTTCCCAAAGGCAATTAACGCCCGATCGGGCGTAATGGGCCCGATGTCATCGGGCTGGAGCCCGATGCTTCCTTCCTTGGCTTCAGACGCCAAGGCTTCACTTCTTCTTTTGTCCAAGGCCTCGGAAAGCATTCTCGGGACCTCGGAACTCATCAAATATGTCTTCGAACTTCTCCAGTCCAGTGTAATGGTCAGATAGTGGTAGAAAATAGAGAAATAACTCCCTAAAACCTGCAATCGAGACACGTAGCGAGAAAACCACAACTAGATGGAGAGAGTTAGCATAAAATGGCCCCTAAGAGCACCATTGATACACATTTTAGCTCAAATACATGGGGAAAAACACTATATAAAAGCATCACATCAAACTCCCCCAAGCTAAACCTTTGCTTGTCCTCAAGCAAAGCACAACAGGATTAAGAATAGGATTGCTTCACCCCTCAGATGGAAAAGTTTAAACTCAATTATTTCCAACTCAAAATCATTCAAGCAAGCAAAATTCAAGTTCAGTTGCTCAGATCACCTGACTACCAATCACTAAGTAAACCATCAAATGCAGCTGCCCTACATATCGTGCAAATCTTGAAAAGGTGCTCACCGAGGTGTCACTCCTCTCAATTTTGTGGCAGGCAAAATATGTGCCCGATCGCTCACCAACCCAACCATAATAGCCCTTCCCACTCACACTCTCATGTGTTTAGAAAGGTATAATATCGCTCATCCTAATCAGGTCGACTCAAATAACAGACTTAATCTTCAACTTTGGCATATTGACTCAGTATTATTCCAATAAACAATCAAACACGTGCTCAAAAGGTCTTTTTCAGGGTTGTAATGGGGCTCGGGTAAAGGTACGGAAATTGTTTAGGAAATGTGGTGGAAAAGCCAAGAAAGGGGAGCAAAAAAACACTAGTAGGACTAAGTGTGGTCGAAACAACTCCCATGGCAACAACAACATAACCAAGATAATAACCAACTCTTGAAATTTCACGAACCAACCAATAATTGTCATTTTCAACATAATTTCTAACACTTTTGAAAGTTAACGAGTGAATATCATAGAAATTTTCAGATTTTTCACTATCAATTTTTTTTTCTTTCTTTCACTTTATTTTTCTTTTTCTTTCTTTTCTTTGTACAACCATATCATTATTTTCCAACCGCCCTACGGAATCGACCACACAATATGATATAAACTTAACAAATGCTCCCCCAAGCTAGGCTTGGGACAATAGTCAATGTAAAGGCTCAAGGTGTGTAATGTGGTTTAATATAGATCCCAAAAAGAAGTCATTAGGCTCAGCGGGGCTAGGGGGGAAAAATTCATTAAACAACTCTGAGGCTTAAAATTAAACAAATGAACGCCTCTATCACAGCACATGCCTAAAGTTACCAGAACTCAACGAGTACAATGCCAAAACCAAGATAAGAATGCTATGAGGAACTAACACACAAGAATATATCGGATATAGAGATAAATCCGAGGGCAAGAATGAATCCTCACAATCTAACCAATTCAAGCATGCAGTTAAAATAGGCGCTTTATCAACAAAATTCACTCAAGATCAAGGCAGTCAAAGATCACATCACAACGTCTCAATCACAAATGCCCAACTATCTAGTATAATGAGTTAAATCATTTTTCAAAATAAGTTCGGGGCACAGGGAAGCAATCAAACTATTCGAATTCAACTCGTATTTTTGTGTTTTTTCAGCTATATTTCATTTTTTTTTTGTGATTTTTCAATTTTTTTTCAAAGCGATTAAACTACCTTAACTATCCTAAAAGCAGTAAAACAAAAAGGAAAACAGTAAAAACAAAAAGAAAAACACTACTAATACTTACAGAAATCCTCCCCCAAGCTGAACTTGGCAATGGCCTCATTGCAACAAGGGAAAGGAAAGGGACATGGGCATCAGCCGTCCATTAGCCTGGATCGAGAAGTTTAGTAGCCACATGTTGGACCACCTCTTGCGACCCGCGTTGAACTGGAATGCTAGTGTGGTGGTCCTCTTGTAGATGAATGCGGTGCTCATTATGATCAGGGTGGATTCCTGTCAAGTCATCAGTGCTATAGCCAATGGTCTTTTTGTGAGTCTGTAAGACCTTTAAAAAATGCTCATCACCTGCAATAGACTCGACAAGCACATCATGTGAAATAGCATGGGTGGGGAAATGAGGCATGCAACCATGGATCGATGCATCTATAACATCAACACTATAACATGACTCCTCTAACATTGGGCTTTTAGGTGCATTGTTTAGGCTAAACATGACCTTATCATCCCCCACAGTCAGTGTCAGTTTCCCACTCATAACATCTATCACTGCCCCAGCAGTATGGAGGAAAGGTCTCCTAAGGATAATGGGTGTTTGAGTGTCTTCGGCCATGTCTAATATAACAAAGTCCACAGGGATAAAGAATTTACCTACTCTAACAGGAACGTCCTCTAATATACCTAAGGGATATTTCACAGAACGGTCAGCCATTTGCAGAGTAATGGTAGTACATTTTAAGTCGCCCATGTTCAGTTGCTTACAGAGAGAAAGAGGCATGACACTTACACTGGCACCTAAATCACATAAGGCTTTGTCAATAAATATGGTGCCAATGTGACAGGGGATGGAAAAACTCCCTGGATCTTTCAATTTAGGTGGAGACTAGTTTTGTAAAAGAGCGCTGCATTCAGCAGTAAAAGCCACATTCTCCACCTCATTGAGAGTCCGCTTCCTCATCAACAGTTCTTTCAAAAATTTAGAATAAGCAGGCACTTGATTTAATAATTCAGTAAAAGGAACTGTTACCTGCAGATTCTTTACCACCTCTAAAAACTTACCATACTGGTGGTCGAGTTTCTTCTTGAGCATCCGCTCGGGGAATGGTAACTTGATTACTGGAGGCAAAATTTTCTCCTTAGTCACCTCCTTAGTCTTGTCTGCAGCTCCTTGCTCTATTTGAGGTTCAGCATCCTCAGGCACTTCTTGTGGTTTTGGTGATTCCACCTCTAGCATTGCCGGAGCATCGTACTGCACTCCACTGCGAAGGGTGATAGCATTGGCAGTGTCCCTAGGTTGCATTGGTTGTGAAGGCAAGGACCCAGATGGCCTATTAGCAGAGGAACTAGCCAGCTGGGCTATTTGTGACTCCAACATCTTATTATGTGTCCCTTGCAGCTTATTCTGAGCATGCAGGCTCTCAAATTGAGACTTAGTATCTGCTTGAAAGGAAATAATACCTTTTCGCATCTGCAAAGCATTAGACTTTTAAGTTCAAGAATAGCGGGTCCTGGAGGAGGTGTAGATTGATGCTTGTTGAAACCGAGTTCTCGATATCCAGGAGGAGCTTGCGGTTGATATTGTTGTTGTTGATGATGCTGTGGATAATGTTGTTGTTACGGATTCAGCACATTATTGATCCTATACGAGAGATTTGGATGATCTCTCATCCCGGGATTATAGGTATTGGAGTAGGGATCGAACTGCGGCTTGTGTGGTGACTGTAATGCGTGCACGGACTCACTAGAATGTGAGAGAGAGGGGCACTCTTGAGAGTTATGTCCAGCTATCCCACAAGCGTCACAGATGAAAGCATTGTACCCAGAAACACTAGCCATAGCATTGACACTCATATGAGGGGAGGAATTGTTACCTAGCTTCAAAGAATCAATCTTCTGGTGAAGAGCAGCTAGTTGTCCGGTCGATAAAGAAATGGCTTCAACATCATGTTTACCTCCCTTTGTCATAGAGGAACGAATAGTAGATGCTTGGTGAGAAGCGAAGTTTCTCCGGGAAGTTCATGCCCTTCGTCTACGGCTTTATCCATGAAAAACCCACCTGCAGCTCCATCAATTACCCGTCTAGTATCGGCATCAACTCTCGTGTAGAAAATATGGCACATATACCACTTGTCAAAACCATGATGGGGACAAAGACGTTGCAGATCTTTGAATCATTCCCAAGCTTCATATAATGACTCGCCAGGGTCTTGGGTGAAGGTCACTATCTCATGACGCATATCTGCAGTCTTCTGGTAAGGGTACCACTTGATGAGAAAGATCTTTGAGAGTTCTGCCCAAGTGGTGATGGTGGAAGGCAGCTTATTATACCAAAATAAAGCTTTGTCGCGCAGAGAGAAACCAAACAAGATGAGTTTCATCTCATCAGCAGTAACACCAGCTTGTTTCTGAGTAGCACAACATTGTAAAAATCGCCGCAGTGCCTTGATTTGGGTCTTGAGATGGTAACCCTAAGAAGCTGGTTATTCTCGAACCATATTCCGAACATGAGACTTAATTTCAAAGTTTGCAGCAGCAATAGTAGGCAACCGTACCCCAGTGGGCACATTATCAGGAGATGGTTGTGCATAGTCTCTGAAAGTCGGTTTAGCTTCGTCACCCATTCTAGCAGTAATAGGTGAAGATGGTGGAGTAGTTGTCTTTTGGGAAGGTGTCCCTGCAGACAACTTCGCTTGCTTAGCTTGCTTTCTGAGTCTACGAGCAGTCTTTTCAATCTCCGGATCAAATGGAATGAGATTTGAGGATTTTAATTTCCTGCTCATACACCAAAAACACTAAAACAAACGTGAGATGCTCTAAAGAACAGGTGTTCTTCAGAGTAGAGGTTAGTGTAATACTATAATTCAGACAAAATAAAAATAAACCGTCTCCCCGGCAACGGCGCCAAAATTTGACAGGCTAAAGTCGTATCACCTTATCAAAAATAACCAAAGGTCCACTAACAAGTAGTCAGAGAAGTCAGGATCGAATCCACAGGGAGAAAGTTATACTATTATATCTGAATTCTAATATTATACTAACTAAATCAGTTGAAAATGGGTGTGTGACTAAACTAATAGGCAAATGATAGAACTAAATATGAAGGTAAGAATCAATTAATAAAGAACTAGGACTATGGATCACTATGCATACAATTCGGGAAATCAGAGATGAATAATAATCACCCAATAAATCAATTTATCAAGGGCACATGTAATTTCTCTCGAACATTACCTCCCTCAAAGATCACCTAGCCGCTCTCGCATGGTCAAGGATCACTATGCCTAATGATTGAAGGCCTATACGAAATCTCTCCTCTCGAAGTAGATTCAATATTGCGATAATAGAAATATAAATCAGGCCTAATTCATAAATCTAGCATGAACGATTCAATCACAGGAAACAATTGAAATAAAGGGTAATTATACTAATCAATCAATCCCTCATTGCATACATAGATCCCCACAATCCCAGAAATAAAACTACTCACTCATGTTTAAGAATCCAATAACAAATTTCATATAAAAATCCATGCTTTGAACTATTGCAAATAACTAAGAAACTAATCTAATAAATAATAGAGAAAGCAAATAAATATGAAGAGAATAAAGAAGAAGATTACCAAATTAAAGAACTATATTGAACTTGAGAATAATCCAAAGTTTCGATCTTGAATCCACAATGAAAAGCAATAAACTAGGGTTCTTGAATAACTCTCTAGAGAAAAGTATGAAAAATAAGGGCTAAAACAAAGATAAAACAAAGATGATTAATAAATGTTCTAACTTTCCTATTTATACTAAGTGGCCCGAAAATCATTAAATGAACGCGCGCGGATAGAAGCCCGATCAGGCCAACCAAGCCCGATGGGATCGGGCACAAAAATAGTAGCTGCGCACCAAAAGCACACCACGCCCGATGGTGTCGGGCCATGCCGCCCGATGCTGTCGGGCTATCTCGATGTTCGGCGCTCGGCTCGGCTCCTCCGCAGACGTATACACGCTCTCGCCTAGCGCCCGATCTTTGTCGGGCCGCCTCGCCCGATGAAGTCGGGCGATGGTACTTCGTCAAGGATTAGCGCGCTAGGCTCAACGCAGCAGCTTCGAACATCCTCGAACACGCCCGATGGTGTCGGGCCATCTCGCCCGATCGGGCTGGACAACGATACAACGACCGGGCAACGTCGCCCGATCGGGCCCGCAACAACTTGTTCCCAAAGGCAATTAACGCCCGATCGGGCGTAATGGGCCCAATGTCATCGGGCTGGAGCCCGATGCTTCCTTCCTTGGCTTCAGACGCCAAGGCTTCACTTCTTCTTTTGTCCAAGGCCTCGGAAAGCATTCTCGGGACCTCGGAACTCATCAAATATGTCTTCGAACTTCTCCAGTCTAGTGTAATGGTCAGATAGTGGTAGAAAATAGAGAAATAACTCCCTAAAACCTGCAATCAGACACAGAACAGAAAACCACAACTAGATGGAGAGAGTTAGCATAAAATGGCCCCTAAGAGCACCATTGATACACATTTTAGCTCAAATACAGGGGGAAAAACACTATATAAAAGCATCACATTAATTAGAATGGGCAGCAAAAGAAAAGAGAGCAAATGAATTACGGAATACAATCATAGTCAATATCACTAGGTTCACCTAGAATACCGACATCGAGAGTTCCTTCATCCTCAATTGGGGTATAACCGGAAAGCCAATTTTGACAAGTAACTAAAATTTCAACATTCTTAGGCAACAAATGCAAACGATACTTGGTCAAAATTCTACTTCCATGCTAAAGGAGGATTCAGATGCAACAGAGGTAAAAGGGAAGACTTAAATGTCTCTAGCCATACGAGCAAAAACAGGAAATTGAACTATATGAGCACGCAAATATGAAGGAACATCAAAATCAACATCAGTAACAAAAGGAACAAGGGGGGCATCAAAGTATGCATTAATTTCAGAAGTTACACTTTGAACACTAGAAGCATCAACACTAAGGCTAACAACACGACCATACTCTTTAGCAAGGTTTATTTTCTTATAAGGGCGAAGGGTAGATCTTACACCAGATGGACAAGGATTCACATCACTTTGGGCAGAACTCAAAGAACCAACAGAAGAAGATGGATAAGTTTGAGAATAATATGTATACAATTCGGTAAAGTGATCAACAACAGATTTAACACGTTTAGCACACTCGGAATCAGCATATAAACTACCATATAAATCACTAACAAACTGTTTTTTTATAGCGTGGATCAAGCATGACAGCAACACAAAGAATAGGAGAATAGTCCTCACAGTACTTGTTAAACTTATCATACATAGGTTTAACCATATCCTTAATGCAATCAGTTGCATGATTATGAGCATTTACAATCAAATTCTCAATTAAAGCAATATTAGAAAAATACAAGTTGGTGGTAGGGTACTCGGAACCAGAAAACATCACATGTATATCATAAAAAGGTTCCAAAAAATCACAAATATTTTGTATGGTTTCCCAATCAGTAAAAGAAATAAGAGTTTCAAACCCAGGCTCAAATCTAATAAACCTATCAATAGCTTCCTTTCCTTCCAAACAACGACGAAACATTAGATAAGTGGAGTTCCAACGAGTACAAACATCAGGAACCAACTTACCACAAACTCCAGTATTAAAATACTTAACACAATCATCAAATCGTTGAAGTCTAGCAAACCAATGTAAGTAACAATTAAATGCAACTTTTTAACACTCCCATCAATCATAGACATACCACTTTGTACAACTAAATTTAAAACATGTGCCGAACATCTAATATGAAAAAATTTACCACCACAAACCAAAGGATTGACTTTGTTCAAATCATCAACAATTTCAGAAACCATAACATTAACAGAATTAGCATTATAACAAGTCAATGTAAAAACCTTATCTTTAAGGCCCCATTCCTCAAGCACATTCAGAAAAATCTACTCAATTCTAAACCGGTATGGGGTTGAGGGCAAGATCGAAAGACAAGTATTTTAGAACGTAGTGTCCAAGACTTATCAACAAAATGAGCAGTAAGTACTAAGTACCATATAACTATCATTCATGGAAGTCCAAAGATCACAAGTAAAACATATTCTACCATCCAAATTCATCAACAAGTTATGCAAACTCTTTTTCATGGTCTCAAACTCATTAACACAAATCTTAAGCATCGTATTCCGAGTTATGTGTTTCACTCTAGGTTCCAAATAAGACAACAAAGCCCTAGTTCTAACATGTTCGGTAATAAGTAAAGGATAAGCATGGACCATTATGGCTTCGGCAAACATGCGACAAAAGGTTTTTTGACTAAAATTCTTTTTCCGCATCATTATCTTTAACACTTAATATAAGGATCACATTTAGCTAAATGCCTATTTTGATTAGTGGTACCTCTAACACTTTCAGCACGCAAATGACAATTTTTACAGTGAATGCAAGTAGAATATATCTTACCCTCTAATTTGTATAAAACGAAATGCTTCCAAACAGTGGAAGTGCGTTTACCAGAGAGTCAAGGATCAGAAAAAAGAGCATAAATAACATCATCACCAGTAGTAGTAGCATTGAACAATTGAAGCACATTCATAAACAACATTATCAATGTCCTCCATTTATAACTGAAATTTAACAGGTTTCACTAGTGGAAAAAAGCCCATCTGATGCGGTCAAAATCGGGCTTATGGCTGCGGTTTTGGGCCGCATCAGGTGGGCTCACAGCCGATATCAATTATTTTCTGATCCGGTCCTAAACCGGATCAGAAAATGTACTTGGCGCCAATTTGGTGTATGCAAAGCACACAATCTGATCCGATTATTTAGGAAAACCGGATCAGATTGTTATATATATATATATATATATATATTTAAATATTATATATATATTTATATATATATATATATAATATTTATGTATATATTATTATATTTATATGAAGCTTATATTTAAACCTGTTATAATTGGAAAAAAGTATCACGCACGCGTCGTATACAAGTCAAAATGATATTATATATATATATAATATTTCGAGAATGTACTACAAATAAAGTTGAAATAAGTACTAAAATCAAAAATAAATATTTGGACATAAGTAGCTAGTAACATAATAAGAACATAAAAACTCAAAGCCGCGACATCATCTTCACATGCAAAAGTCGGTAAGGTAGCGTGCTAGCAAATCCTGAACCTCGTCGATCTCGGCCATGGTGAAACAACCATCCCTTGGTTTGCCATCGAGGAATACCTTATAAAACAAACATAAGGAAACCCACATATATGACTTTGGCTCTAAAGAGATTGAGGAAATAATATAATGTAAGAAATTAAGGAAATCGAGCTCAAAATGTAAAAATCGGCAAAAAATGACAATCATTTACCCATAATGGGTTTCACAACATGTGAGTGGACTTTAGTTGACTTTAATACTTACATATATACTTATTAGAATTATATATGAGCTTAAAATGAGAGTAAGTGCGGGAGATTAAGGAAAGTTCAGCTAAGAAGGCCAAAATCGGGCCAAAATGACATTCATTTACCCAAAATAGGTTTCAAAAGCATATGAGTGGAATTTACTTGAATTTAATGGTTATACATGTTGTTATTAGAACTATACATGTCCTAACATGTGGCTACATGTAAGAAAATAAGTAAAATGAGCTTAAAAGGCCAAAATCGTCCTGTACTTGGCATTCATTTACCCAAATTGGGTTTCAAAGCATGAAAAATGATTTTGCTTGACTCTAATGGTTATATATGTTGCTATTAGAACTATATATGTCCTAACATGTCGCTAAATGTAAGAAAATAAGTACAATGAGCTTGAAAGGCCAAAATCGGCACGAAATGGTCTTCATTTACCCAAAATGGGTTTCAAAGCATGTGAATGGATTTTACTTGACTCTAATGGTTGTATATGTTGTTATTAGAACTATACATGTCCTAACATGTGGCTAAATGTAATAAAATAAGCAAAATGAGCTTAAAAGGCCAAAATCGTCCCGAAATGGCGTTCATTTACCCAAATTGGGTTTCGAAGCATGAAAACTGATTTTGCTTGACTCTAATGGTTATATATGTTGCTATTAGAACTATATATGTCCTAACATGTGGCTAAATGTAAGAAAATAAGTACAATGAGCTTGAAAGGCCAAAATAGGCCCGAAATGGCCTTCATTTACCCAAAATGGGTTTCAAAGCATGTGAATGGATTTTACTTGACTCTAATAGTTGTATATGTTGTTATTAGAGCTATACATGTCCTAACAAATGGCTAAATGTAAGAAAATAAGTACAATGAGCTTGAAAGGCCAAAATAGGCCCGAAATGGCCTTCATTTACCCAATATGGGTTTCAAAGCATGTGAATGGATTTTACTTGACTCTAATAGTTGTATATGTTGTTATTAGAGCTATACGTGTCCTAACAAGTGGCTAAATGTAAGAAAATAAGTACAATGAGCTTGAAAGGCCAAAATAGGCCCGAAATGGCCTTCATTTACCCAAAATGGGTTTCAAAGGATGTGAATGGATTTACTATACATGTTGTTATTAGAATTATACATGTCCTAACATGTGGCTAAAAGAATGAAAATAAGTACAATGAGCTTAAAAGGCCAAAATTGGCTACGAATGGCATTCATTTACCCAAATTGGGTCTTAAGTGATGTGAATGTAGTTTACTTGACTCTAATAGTTCTATATGTACTTGTTATAAGTATATATGACCTAAATTGTGGCTAAATGCGGGAAAGTTAAAAAAAATTGAGCTTACGAGGCCAAAATCGGCCGTAAATTGAGCTACTTATTATTTATGTATAATACCTTCTCAAGATCCCCGGCTTCCTTGCAACTTGAAAATATATCGAACATGAACCTCAACACATAGTAGCCACACTCGGTTCCCCCGGGTTGTTGAGCACACTAATTATAAAATTACATAAAAAAAAATCATGTAAGAAACATACATGTTTGTTTTTTATAAAAGAAAGAAGTAGCTTAAGTAATATCTATTACCTTCATTGCTTTCCACTTAGGAACTTGTCCAGTTCTCTCAACTTTCTTCATACAACTGTAGTTATGTTAATTTCATGTGAGAAGTGGGCAAAGGATGAAATTAGTGAAACATGTTATGCTAATAAGCATTTTAAGTAACAAACATACCTATTTATGCATGATTTGAGGAGTAAGGATCGTGGTGGATCTTGAGCTGCAGAATCAAACTGATATACTGTGTTGTTTGAAGGACAAATCACAAGGAGCGACCAATGGAGACTAAAATCCCAAAAAAGTTAGGAAGCAATCATGTGAGTACTTGTATTGTATAATAATAGAGTGGCAAAAATGGATACAAGGTTAAGAACTATACTCTTCAAAACAAGTGTCAAATATGAACTTATGCTGTGCACGTTTAGCTGTTTTGAGACAAAGCCAAATATACTCCTTAACCTCACTTGTGTTTTGCAAACAATTGTCAGCTCGGACAAAATTTGGACATAACCACCCAAACTGATCGCGTCCACGAGGATCATCTTGGAGTAATCTTCAAAGCACAACCAAGTACGTAACATAGATATATTATTAGATATTGCAAAGGAAGTTCATATATTTCATAAGTACAACTATTATACCTGATGAAGGTTTGAATCAAGGAAACATTCAACATCTCTCCGCAAAGGAACTCCTTCACATCAACCTTAGACACCCATGTCGATGTTTCCTAGTGGTAGTTGAATTCCGTGGTACCCAACTTCACCTCCACAAGTGTATCATCCGGCATATCACGCACATTTGCATGTAGCCATCAGTATGACTTAGTGAGACACTGAAGCGTTGATTTCTCAATCCAAGTATCTGTAGACGGGTTTTGTTCGCAACTTAAACCTTTGGAGTCTTGCGTTCCTTTACCGGAAATGGCCTTCTTTGGCCTGCTTGTACCTCCTTCTCCTTCGCCTTTTCTAGAGGAGGTGAGTCCGCCTTGCTTTCCTTGGGCTTGCTTATTATCTCCAAAACCTATTAATTCAAAGGGGAAAACATTCAACTTAGTTAGTTTATATTTAATAGGTATGAAATAAATCAATATGAATATGGATTGTAGTTTCTCATTTTACCTCGTCTGAAAACCTCGCCCATGCCGATGGCCACAACACATAACCACCACGAGCGTCGATCAAGACATTTATATCAACTGACGGTTTAGGCAACGGAAGAGCAAAGTCTTCGTAACCAGGAGTGATGGTGACTACACTAACCGCCAAGTGCTCATTGTCCACACACTCGTGATGAACTATTGGTCGTTCACTTCGTGGTTGTGCATTTCCTTCAGCCACCACAATCAAACCCTCATCTTTTTCATCTAGTAAAAGCTGGCAAGGCGTTTCTTCCTTCCAAAAGTAAATGGATTGAGATTAGTTTATATTACTTAGTTTTAAAAATTATAAGAAGGATAGTAGTTACCTCTAACTCAAGTATAGATGGTGCTGATTTTTGTGTGTTAGGATGGCTAGCTTTGTCCTCCAAAGGACGATCCAAAGGACGTATCGCCGGTATACCAAATTGTGAAAGGACCGCGTTGAAACTTTCTGTGATTTTAGCCGTCACTTTCTCTGTAATTTCCTCCGTAAGCTTCTCCCGCATAGCTTGTGACATAGATTCGTTAGAGCGTGATCTTCTACCCACGGAGGAATCTTTAGCATAGGCTTTTTTCACACCGAGACGAATACCACCAAAACCCCTCAAACGTCCATTGTGGTCCTTTCCAAAAGTCTCGTAAAGAGCATATTTGTTGCCTTTGGGAGTGAACTCGCCGCTAACCTCTTTTTGCTTGATCCCCATCTACATAGATTATAGAACTACAAGTGTAAGTATAAAAAATAACAAATTAACAAGGGGGGTTGTGCAATGGGGGGATTGTGCAAGGATGTGGCAGCAAGCAAGGGGATGGGGGCGAAGGGGGATAGGGGGGGTCCGCGGGGGGCAAAGGGAGGGGCCGCGGGGAAGGGGGTTGCAGGGGGAGGGGGCACAGAGGGGGGAGGGGGGTCTACGGGGGTGCGGCGTGGGGAAGGGGGGTCTACAGGGGGTGCAGCGGAGAGGAAGGGGGGGTGCTGGGGGAGGGGGGAAGCAAGGGAGGGCGGCAGGGGGAAGGGGGGAGTCGCAGGGGAGGGAGGCGGCATGGGAGGGGGCAAGAGGGAGGAAGGGGGTGCAGGGGGAGGGGGCGGGGGGGGGGGGCAACGGGGGAAGGGGGGGTCTACGGGGGCAGCAGGGGGAAGAGGGGGTTTGCAGGTGGGGCCGAGGGGAGGGGGCAGCAAGGGGAGGGGGACAGCGGGTGAGGGGGCAGGGGGAGGGGAAGCAGGGGGGGGGGGCAGCAGGGGAGGGGGTTCGAGGGGGCAGGGGGGGGCGGGCGGGAAGGCAGAGGGGCGGCAGGGGAGGCAACAGGGGGGGGGCGAGGGGGCGGGGCGGCAGGGTGGGGGCGGCGCGGGGAGGCGCAAGGGGACGGGGGTTCGGCAGCAAGGGGGACGGGGGTCTACGGGGGGATGGCAGAAGCGGGGGAAAAACATGTGAATTCAATTACTTACAACGGCATTTGCTATCTTCAAGGTCCCCGGATCTGAAATGGTCATTTTATTGTTGAATCACGCTTATGCATGGAGCACCACCAATCAGCGACACGGTCAACTTTGATAGATGCGGTGTTGGAGGCAGAAGATGTCGTTGTTGATGCATCGATAGAAGGGTAAAATTTATCGTCAATCCACACCTGTCTCGCCCTCGCATAAGTGTAGGAACCCATATGATGGTAGTGGTTCCTCTGTTTTGAACTGTGTGCATGTTTCTCACGCTTAGCCTATAAAATCACATGGTTAGTTTGAAAACACATCTAATTGTATTAAAAGTAAATATACAAAGTCGAATATGCGATAAATAGCACAATACTTACCACCATCTCCGGCGTAGTATTTTGGGCAACAAATGCCTCCCAATCCTCTCGTTTTATATGGCCCCAAATCTCATAAGGCATGTTATCCGGTTGTCGTGGCTCTTCCTCTCCCCCGTCATTTTCTGTTTCTACTGTCTCATTTTGCTTTGATTTTACAATTTTCCTCCTCTTTACATTCTTCTTTTCATTCCTCTTTCTCCGTTTCGTGATCCACCCACTAACTAGTTTACTTTTGAAAGCTCTAAATTTTTCGGCCACCGCGGATAGGAACAACGCCTTTTTGGCGTCATTAGGAGTAATATGGAACAAATTCTATAGAAACAAGAAACCAACAAATAGTTAATTTCCATA
This sequence comes from Beta lomatogona, assembly GCA_947646795.1. Classification (NCBI taxonomy): domain Eukaryota; kingdom Viridiplantae; phylum Streptophyta; class Magnoliopsida; order Caryophyllales; family Amaranthaceae; genus Beta; species Beta lomatogona. The sequence continues at coordinate 1,635,191 of CANSNZ010001471.1, forward strand.
TAGATATATATAAATGAAAACATGTTGTTATTAGAGCTATATATGTCCTAACATGTGGCTAAATGCGAGAAACTAAGTACATTGAACATGAAAAGCAAAAACCGACCCGAAATAGCCTTCATTTACCCAAAATAGGTTTCAAAGCATCAGAAGTGATTTTTCTTGGCTCTAATGGTTGTATATGTTGTTATTTACAACTATATATGTCCTAACATGTGGCTAAATTCGAGAAACTAAGTACATTGAACATTAAAAGCAAAATCGGCCCGAAATGGCCTTCATTTACCCAAAATCGGTTTCATCTACCCAAAATGGGTTTGAAAGCATGTCAATGGATTTTAGTTAACTCTAATGGTTGTATATGTTGTTATTAGAGCTATATATGTCCTAACATGTGGCTAAATGCGAGAAACTAAGTACATTGAACATGAAAAGCAAAATCGGCCCGAAATGGCCTTCATTTACCCAAAATCGGTTTCATCTACCCAAAATGGGTTTGAAAGCATGTCAGTGGATTTTAGTTAACTCTAATGGTTGTATATGTTGTTATTAGAGCTATATATGTCCTAACATGTGGCTAAATGCAAGAAACTAAGTACATTGAACATGAAATGCAAAATCGGCCCGAAATGGCCTTCATTTACCCAAAATCGGTTTCATCTACCCAAAATGGGTTTGAAAGCATGTCAATGGATTTTAGTTAACTCTAATGGTTGTATATGTTGTTATTAGAGCTATATATGTCCTAACATGTGGCTAAATGCGAGAAACTAAGTACATTGAACATGAAAAGCAAAAACCGACCTGAAATAGCCTTCATTTACCCCAAATGGGTTTCAAAGCATAAGAAGTGATTTTTCTTGGCTCTAATGGTTGTATATGTTGTTATTACAACTATATATGTCCAAACATGTGGCTAAATGCGAGAAACTAAGTACATTGAACATGAAAAACAAAATCGGCCCGAAATGGCCTTCATTTACCCAAAATCGGTTTCATCTACCCAAAATGGGTTTGAGAGCATGTCAATGGATTTTAGTTAACTCTAATGGTTGTATATGTTGTTATTAGAGCTATATATGTCCTAACATGTGGCTAAATGCGAGAAACTAAGTACATTGAACATGAAAAGCAAAAACCGACCCGAAATAGCCTTCATTTACCCAAAATGGGTTTCAAAGCATAAGAAGTGGTTTTTCTTGACTCTAATGGTTGTATATGTTGTTATTATAACTATATATGTCCTAACATGTGGCTAAATGCGAGAACTTAAACTAATTTAGTTGAAAAATAAACTTACACAAGTGTCTTCCCATAATGATTTCTTCATTTGCTCGAGCACATCTTTCCATTTAACCAAAATTTTGAGTTTGCGCATACAAAATTCAATATGCTGCCCATACTTTGCACGCCACTTACCACAAGGTTGACCCAAATCATCATACTCGAGGGTCATATGGATATTTCTATCGACATTCAAACCCTTAGTCGCTCCCCTTCCTTTTCGCTTCTTTGTTGCAACGATGCTTGGAGTTTTGGTGGTCCTATACAATTCTTTCCCCGCATTATTGTGTGGCTAAACGATGGATGAAATAAATGGATAATCTTCCCTAGCATTGTCGTCAATAGGGGGAGCATTAACGGCTAGCAACTCATTTATTTCCACCAAGCGAATTTCCCTTTCACGCAAGCGCTTCTCCTCATCATCCGCTATGTCTTCCGGTTCACCTTTTATCCTCCTCCTTGTCCACATCATACTCATCATCATCATCCAATTACTTATCATCGGTTACATCCTCCACAATCACATCATCTCGGTCCATATTTGAAAGTCCTGAAATAATGTAAAAAAATAAATTAGTGACGCGCAAGAGTTAACAAAAAAACAATGGTATCAAACAAACATCAAACAAATATATAACCCCTTCTTTGCCCCCAACCCAACTGCCCCCCCCCCGCTACCCCTCCCCCACCCCCGTTGCCCCCCACCCAGCTGCCCCCACCCCCGCTACCCCCCCCCCCCGTCGCCCCCTTGCTTGCTCCCCCCCCCGCCCTCGCCCCCCCACTCCCGCCCCCCCCCCGCTGTTGCTCCCCCACCCCTTCCCCCCCCTCGCTCCCCCACTCCCGCTTCCCCCCCCCCTTGCCCCCTGTTGTTCCCCCCCCTGCTGTCACCCCATCTCTGCTGCTCCCCACCCCCGCCTTGCCCCCCCCACCCCCACCCCGTTGCCCCCCCTGCTTGCTCCCCCCCTTGCGCCCCCTCTGCTGCTGCTCCCCCACCCCCTTTGCCCCCCCCCCCCGCCCCCCCGCTCCCCCCCCCCGCTCCCCCACCCCTGCTCCTCCCCCCCCCTGCCCCCCACGGACCCCTCCACCCCGCTTCCTACCCCCTTTGCTCCCTCCCTTGACCCCCGGCCTGCTTCCCCCCACGCAGACTCCCCTACCCTTTGCCCCCCCCTTCGGACCCCCCTTGCTACCCCACCCCCGGGAACCCACCTCTGCTGCCCACCCCCCTTGCACAGCCCCCCCACCCTGCTTCCCCTTGCGGACCCCCACCCTGCTGGCCCCGGCTGCAAACCCCCAACCCTTCTTGCCCCCGCAAACCCTCCCGCACAAGCCATAATTCAATCGGAAATATCTTTAAAATCATGCGACCCAACTTTAAGTGACTCTAATGGTGATACATATACCAATAAGAACCATACATGACCTAAAATGAGGCTAAAAGCGATAAATTAAAAAAATTGAGCTCGAAAAGGCGAAATCGGCCCGAAATGACATTCACTTACCCAAAATGGGTTTCAAAACATGTGAAGCGAGTTTATTTGATTGTAATACATATATACATGCCAATTAAAGCTAGACATGACCCTAAAATGAGGCTAAAAGCGATAAATTAAAGAAATTGAGCTCGAGAAGCCGAAATCGGCCCGAAATGACATTCACTTACCCAAAATGGGTTTCAAAACATGTGAAGCGAGTTTAGTTGATTGTAATACATATATATATACCAATAAGAACTATACATGACCTAAAATCAGGCTAAAAGCGATAAATTAAAGAAATTGAGCCCGAAAAGCCGAAATCGACCCGAAATGACATTCACTTACCCAAAATGGGTTTCAAAACATGTGAAGCGAGTTTAGTTGATTGTAATACATATATACATACCAATTAAAGCTATACATGACCTAAAATGAGGCTTAAAGTGATAAATTAAAGAAATTGAGCTCGAAAAGCCGAAATCGGCCCGAAATGACATTCACTTACCCAAAATGGGTTTCAAAACATGTGAAGCGAGTTTAGTTGATTGTAATACATATATATATATACCAATAAGAACTATACATGACCTAAAATGAGGCTAAAAGCGATAAAAGAAATTGAGCTCGAAAAGCCGAAATCGGCCCGAAATGACATTCACTTACCCAAAATGGGTTTCAAAACATGTGAAGCTAGTTTAGTTGATTGTAATACATATATACATACCAATAAGAACTATACATGACCTAAAATGAGGCTAAAAGCGATAAATTAACGAAATTGAGCTCGAAAAGCCGAAATCGGGCCGAAATGACATTCACTTACCCAAAATGGGTTTCAAAACATGTGAAGCGAGTTTAGTTGATTGTAATACATATATATATACCAATTAGTGCTATACATGACCTAAAATGAGGCTAAAAGCGATAAATTAAAGAAATTGAGCTCGAAAAGCCGAAATCGGCCCGAAATGACATTCACTTACCCAAAATGGGTTTCAAAACATGTGAAGCGAGTTTAGTTGATTGTAATACATATATACATACCAAATTAAACTATTCATGACATTACAAACGACAAAAAGTGAGAAATTCAGTCAAATGACCTTGAAAAGCCGAAAGCCGGAATTTGAACTTGTGAAGTCGAGCCTATTGTTTACTTTTGCCACCTTCCTATGAAGTTTCAACCATTATCCCTTCCCCGTGATCTGCACGCATGTAATTTGTCGCTAACTCGACATCAGTGACATCGGACTTGGGAATGGTGAAAGGCGGGGTGTCTTCAAACGCATCATACTCCTCCTCATCCTCAACATCACCAACTCCAAGTATACTTCTTTTTCCAGGGACAACAATTGACCACTTTTTATCAAAATGGTCAGTTACGTAGAATACTTGCTTAACTTGTGATGCAAGCACGAATGGCTCTTCACTATAACGCAACCGACCCTAGTCTACAAGAGTAAATCCACAAGGGTCATCTTTTCTTATGTAGCGCCGGTTATAATCAACCCACTTGCATCGAAATAAGCAGACCGTGAAACCAGAGTAGTCAAGCTCCCATATATCTTGAACCCGCCCATAGTATACCATTTAGCATCAATAGGAGACTTGTCTTTGGCACTTGCATACTGTGTAGATGATGCCTCTACTGAAACGCCACTATTCTGCAGAGACCTCGACTTTTGATCTTGACGATCTATCCAAAATGTAAATCCGTTAACATCATAACCCTCATAGGAGTGCACAGCTTCTCGAGGACCAAATGCTAGCCACTTCAGAGTTTCAGAAACATTGGAATCTACTTCACGCATTAATCGGTTATGGAACCAATCAATAAACGTCTTATTATGCAACTGCATCAATGCTCTGGTCCCTTTACCTAGATTCTGATCGCGTAACTCCTCCATATGCTCATCCAAGTAAGGATGGACTTGTACCATGTGCTGCAATACAAATAAGTGTACTTGTATGCGCCTTTCAATAGGAGGTACGATCATTTTGGAGCCAAGTGTACCTTTACCCTCGAGGCTGCCCTCGTGTCGAGATGTAGGAACTCCAATAGGATCAACATTAGGTAAGAACTCAGCCACAAAATTACTGACCTCTTCACTCATAATCCCCTGAATTATACTTACTTCTGGTTGAGCAGGATTCCTTACCTTATCTTTCAAAGAGCCCATATGTCTCTCAAAGGGATAGCACCACCTCAATAACACCGGACCACATAGCTTAATTTCTCGAACTAGATGTACAACCAAATGGACCATAATGTCGAAGAAAGCAGGTGGGAAATACATCTCAAACTTGCACAAAGTCTCTATCACACCAGCCTGGAGAGCATCAAGCTTCGACGGTTGTAACTTTTTGCTACATATAGTATTGAAAAACGAACATAGCTCTGTTATGGTGTGTCTCACGTGTTTCGGCAATATCCCTCGAATTGCAATCGGTATGAATACTTGCATCATTACATGACAATCGTGAGACTTCATACTCGATAATTTCAACTCACTATCTAAGGTAACAAATCTTTTCATGTTCGATGAGTACCCTGATGGAACCTTAATGCCGTACAAAGACTCGCAAAAAAGTCGCTTCTCAGCTCTAGATAGAGTGTAGCAAGCCGGAGGCAAATAGTTCCTATCATCATCCTTCACCGTTTTCTTTCCTTTTCCTTCAATTCCTGCAGGCGACCCGTCTTCTTTTCCCTTTTCTTTTCCTTTACTAGGCACTTTTTCTTTTTTCTTTCTTTTCTTACTGTCCCTCTTTTGAGCCCATAGCTCTGGTCGAAGTCCCTCACTTTCCAGATACAGTCGCACCCCTTTGCTATCCTTTGTCTTATGTGGAATATTCATAAGTGTCCCCTGAATGGCGTCACATACATTTTTCTCTATGTGCATGACGTCGAGACAATGTCTAACTTCTAGATCTCTCCAATATGGAAGTTTCCACAGAATAGACTCCTTTTTCCAAAGTCCCTTATCACCAACATTCGCTTCTTTGCCGAATATCGTTTCAATACCCTTGACTTGATCATAAACCTCAATACCAGTCAATGGTCTACGAGCAACCCCTTCCTCAACTATTCCATCGAATGCCTTCTTCTTATTACGATAAGGATGGTCGCGTCGAAGGAACCTTCGGGTGCGCATATAAACATCTTTGTGACAAGTACTAATGTATTTAGATGATGTGTCGTCCAGGCAAATCGGGCATGCTTTCTTCCCTTTATTCTTATACCCGGATAAGTTCCCATAAGCAGGATAGTCATTAAGAGGGAATAAAAGCATGGCACGCAATGTGAATACCTCATCAGCATGTGCGTCATACACATAAACCCCTTCATCCCACATTTTTCTCAAATCATCAACAAGTGGCTGGAGGTAGACATCTATGCCATTTCCAGGTTGTTTCGGCCCTGAAATAAGAATCGACAACATAATGTACTTGCGTTTCATGCACAACTAAGGAGGCAAGTTGTATATAACTAGAAGAACCAGCCATGTACTATGTTGAGAACTAAGAGTACCAAATGGGTTCATCCCATCCGTGCATAGGCCAAGCCTCAAATTTCTGGCCTCGGCACCAAAGGGCTTATGCACCCGATCGATACCTTTCCACTCAGGAGAATCAGCCGGATGTTTGATAAAACCGTCCTTCTTCCTTCGTTCTGCATGCCACCTCAAGTTCTTTGCATCTTTTTTAATTGAAAACATGCGCTTGAATCGTCGTATAATCGGAAGATACCACATCAACTTTGCTGGAGGCCCTTTCTTATCACTAACCCCTACGCGCCTGTAACGCGACTTCCCACATCGAGGACACTAATCCATATTTTCATATTCATTTCAATATAGCACACAATCGTTTGGACAAGCATGTATCCTCTGGTACTCTAACCTGAAGGGACACATCAGCTTCTTAGCATAGTAGTTCGACTTGGGTAGTTCATGGTCGTCCGGCAACATATCACCAAAGGCTTGCAACAAGGAAGTGAAACAAGAGTCACTTATACCGGCTTTCGTCTTGATATTAAAGAGTGTTATCACGGTCGTCAGCTTCGTGTACCTCGTACAACCGGGATACAACGGTTTTCGAAATGCCTCGGTCATGCACTCAAAAACACGAGGTCGTTTGCCAGCATAATCATCCACCCCCTCCATCATCTCCTCTATATAGTCCCCTTCATCATCATCATCCTCTACTTCATGATCCTCATATTCGTCCTCCATGCTCTTGTGATTCTCAATGACATCAAACTCACCTCCTTCACGCACATCGTTAACAATGGCATTCCCACCATCATAAATACCCTCCTCACCGTGCCAAACCCATACATGGTAGTCTTGCCTAAACCCGCGACGAAAGATATGCTCCCTAGGCGACCCAATGCTACTAACCATGCCCACATTACTACAATCAACACAAGGACAATAAAACCCCTCGGTTCTCGTTGCAGCCTGATGACTTAATGCAGCATCACAAAATTCATAGACCCCATCCACGAATTCACACGTGTCGCGACTACCGTACATCCATGCACGATTCATTTCAATCAGACCTCTAATTAAACACAACCAACAAGTACCTCATGTCAATGACGAACTTCTTACAGGATTAGAGTTTATGAACCATATATATTTAATGAAATTAGGCAAGCTTTCCAAGGGTCCTTATCACTCCAACCTAACCCATTCTTAGATGTCTAATCTCACTAGAGAATGTATGCCTTCTTTTCGATTCTACGGAAAATCCGGCAGCATTTCCCTACAGTTCTCCAAGTACACGATGTAGATATATAGTTACTTATATCTACATATGTACCCAAAGAACAAAAATAGGGAAACGACGAGCCAAGATTTTCCTCTAGAATCGAAATAAAGGCATACATTCACCACCTAGGTGAGATTTACATCTAAGAACAGTCCCAAATCGGGGACTATTCAAGACTTACTCCTAATGAGTAAGTCTCGAACGGGTATCTAGGCATATGATATGATGATGCATACATAGGTTTTTAAACAACAAAACATTTTACATCTAATCTCAATTCAACGAAAAATATATACATTTTTTCACGTATAAACCAATTTACTATATATGAAAGCAAGAAAGTTAAATATATGAATGATAACATACCAATATCAAGGTTGTAAATAGGAAAATCGAACTCAACACTCCGCCACTAGCTAGCTTCAATCAACAACAAAGTTAAAGTTAACAGTAGTATAAATTAGCAAATCAAACAAAACAAAACAAAACAAAACAAAACAAAACTAAACTAAACTAAACTAAACTAAACCAAACTAAACTAAACAAAACAAAACTAAACTAAACTAAACTAAATTAATTAAGTACAACAACAACACAACAACCACTACAACAACCACAACAACAACAACCCCACCAAAGCCCTAGGTTTTTAACCTAAAAAGCACACTAACTACTTAAACTAAAATCAAATTAACTCAAATCAATCAACTTTGAACCAACCTTTAACTATTATACAACCTAATTTCACTAACAATTATTCATAAAACTACAATGAATTATAAACTTGAAGTTTCAAATATGAGATTAAAATAAAAGTTATGAACTTTTAGTTACCTAGGAAGAGGTGGAGGAGGAATGTAGTTGTTTAGGGTGGGGTAGATCGACGAATGTAGTTGTTTAGGAGGAGGAAGGTGGAGGTGCGCAAGCTAGGGCGGTGCGCAAGCTAGGGCAGTGCGCAACCTAGGGCGCCCAGCTTCGGGTGGAAATGAGTCACACGATTGGTGGAACCATCGGGTGCCGCGGAATCAGGTGGTGGCGGCAGTTTGGTGGTGCGTCGTCGTACCCACTGTGGTGGCGCTCAGCTGTGAACTCGCTGAAGGAGGAATGAATTGATAATGGGTGGAGGGAATTGAAATTGGGTGAATTAAGCGAGGGAAAAAAAACGGGATTTTGTGGGAGGAAAAAAACCCGAAAATCTGATGCGGTCCTAAGAACCGGATCAGATTTTTGAAAACCGCAGCAGATTATACAATCTGATCCAGTTCTCTAAAAGACCGCATCAGATTCTTTGCCCAGACTTCCCTCCCATTTTTTCATTGATTTTCGGATGCGGTTTTCTAAAAACCGAATCTGTTACTAAGTGTCAGATAATGTTTTTTCCACTAGTGTTTAAGGGTTAGGATTTCTAGTTAGGGTTAGGATTTCTAGTTAGGGTTAGGGTTTCTGGTTTGGGTTTGGGTTTGGGTTAAAACCCTAACCTTAACCTGAAACCCTAACCCTAACCAAAAACCCTAAACCTTAACCCTAATCCTAACTCTAAACAGAATCCCTAACCATAATAGAAACCCTAACCCTAACCCTAAAACCTAACCCTAAAACTATTAACATGTTTTTAATTAAAAAATAAAAAAGCATATATATCAACATGTATTTAGCATAAAAAAAACATATTAAACGACTTCAATTTTAAATATTATGCACATAATAGAATCGAAAATTCTGCACATAATGGAATCGAAAATTTTCAGATTGTTCATTCAAACATATTAAACAACTTCACATGAATGGAAACTCGATATTAAAAAAAACCAAACAAAGTTCATCATCACATTCGAAACTCAAACAAAAAAAATCAAACATCTTACATAAAACAAAAAAGATCAAAAAAAGGAAATTAAAAATCAGACATCTTACATAAAACAAAAAAGATAAAAAAAAAGGAAATTAAAAAATCAGACATCTTACATAAAACAAAAAAGATAAAAAAAAGGAAATTAATTAAACCTGAGAAAAATAGTCGATTGAGGAGAGAGAGAAACGCCGGCGAGATCTTTGTGTTTCTCGGCGCTATCTTTATGCTTTTCGGCGAGAGCTTTACGCTTTTCGGTGAGATCTTTACTTTTCCGACGAGATCTTTACGTTTTTCGGCGAGATCTTTACGTTTTTCGGCGAGAGAGAGACGGAACTGGTGAGAACTCAAGAAAATAAAATGCTTTCCGGCGAGATCTATGTGTGAAGAGTGAAGATTGAAGAGGCGCCGCTGATGAGAGAAAGTGAAGGAATGAAGAAGTGAAGACCGAGAAGTGAAGACCGAGAAGTGAAAAGCGCCGCTAATAAGAGAGAGTGAAGGAATGAAGAAGTGAAGAGACGCCGTTGAGTCTGAGAGTATGAGAGAAATGAGATGAGAGAATATGAGAGAGTTGGGTTAATTTTAGGGTTTAATTTTAGGGGTTAGTTTTTATAGGGGTCCTTTGGGGTTCTTTCAACCGTTGGATTAGATCTAACGGTTAGGATAGAAAGAGAGGAGAGATGATGTTTCTGAAAAAGAAGGGGATATTGGATCATTTTGGGCCATTGGATCAACAAGGTTTTGCTCTTTAGGATCCGCGTGTTTGTTTTTTGGCGAATGAGATTTGAGAAATGATAATGTTTATGGATTATGGCAAAAATTCCAATTAATACTTTATTGTTATTATTATTATTATTATTATTATTATTATTATTATTATTATTATTATTATTATTATTATTATTATTATTATTATAATTATTATAATTATTATTGTTGTTGTTGTTGTTGTTGTTGTTGTTGTTGTTGTTGTTGTTGTTGTGGTTGTTGTTGTTGTTGTTATTGTTACGTTGTTGTTGTTGTTATTGTTATTATGTTATTTTATTATTATTATTATTTTGAATCATAATGCTTACCATATTCGAGCCATTTATATTTTATATAAATCCAGTAATTGATCGTATTTCGTAGTTAATATATAATACTCATTATTATTATCGTTAGTTATACTATTCGAGCATATTAAGAGTCGATACTCATTAATAATCAATCACGTATTAGCTAGAATGGTTTCAATATTATTATATCGTACTAACATATATTAAGCATACTGATAAAATAGTTTGTTTATAGTCATATATATATATATATATATATATATATATATATATATATATATATATATATATATATATATACAAAGTTAAGAGAAGACCATAAACACTATACTAGTATTAAACTATAGTATAACATAAAAACAATTAACTTTAATAATCTTATAACTTATAAAGACAAGGGAGTATTATGGTTGTTAATCTTATACTAGTATTAAACTATTGGTTGTTAACAAGTTACTATCTAGTAAGTAGTAACTAGTAAGTACTTGCTAACTAATTTACTTATGGTTGTTAGTTGTTAACAATTAACTTATTGATTTTACTTTTTAATAAGTTATGGTTAGCTTTTATAGGGGAGAATGATTTGGGGGTATAATTTATTATTATTATTATTGTGCAACATATGAAGCCTCGTTATAATCACTTAGGCGGTTATGCCTCATATGAACCGTCGTTGTAAACATATGAATGTATGATTGTCATTTGTTATAGTATTATAACATATCAAGAGTCGTTATACTAATTTATAATCAATAGAGTATTGGATTGGTTTTACAATTATTTTGATACCAATCCTATACTAAAATGATTCAACATATTGATAAAATAGTTTGTTTATACTTTATCATATATAGTCACAACATAATACATATATACCTGATGTGATGGTTTAATATAGTATTTTTCCCCTTGTATTTGAGCTAAAATGTGTATCAATGGTGCTCTTAGGAGCCATTTTATGCTAACTCTCTCCATCTAGTTGTGGTTTTCTGTTATGTGTCTGATTGCAGGTTTTAGGGAGTTATCTCTCTATTTTATACCACTATCTGACCATTTCACTAGACTGGAGAAGTTCGAAGACATATTTGATGAGTTCCAAAGTCCTGAGGATACTTTTCGGGATCTCTGAGCGAAGAAGCATTGAAGCCTTGGAGTTTGAAGCCAAGGAATGAGTATCAGACCTGAGCCCGATCGGGTCGGGCGCCACACGCCCGATCGGGTCGGGCGCCACACGCCCGATCGGGCGGTCATCGTCATCAGAAGCAAGAGATAAGAGTCGTTGCGGGCCCGATCGGGCGACGTTGCCCGATCGTTATTTCGGTGAGGAGCCCGATCGGGCGATTCGGCCCGATCTCATCGGGCGTCCTTGGCTATGTCCTGCGCTGGCTGTGAAGCGTTGGTGTGCGGCCCGACACCATCGGGCGGGTCGACCCGATGTCATCGGGCGAGGTCCTGTTTTGATCCCAGCTGCTGCGTTTGAGCCCGATCTCATCGGGTTTAGTTGGCCCGATCGGGCGACTGACTCCGCGCACTCATTTAATGATTTTCGGGCACTAAGTATAAATAGGAAAGTTAGAACATTTATTAAGGATCTTTTGTTTGAGCCCTTATTTTTCATAGTTTTCTCTAGCAAGTTATTCAAGAACCCTAGTTTATTGCTTTTCGTTGTGGATTCAAGATCTAAACTTTGGATTATTCTCAAGTTCAATATAGTTCATTAATTTGGTAATCTTCTTCTTTATTCTCTTCATATTTATTTACTTTCTCTATTATTGATTAGAGTTGTAACACCCCGTAATTTTCACCCTTTATTTTTGGTGTTAGTTTATTTTAAAATGATATTCTTTTCGTAAAAAAATAAATAATTTATTATTTTCTCTAGATCAATGATTTTTATTCTTTATAATTTGGGAGCCGAATTATTATTTTATTATATGGTGTGTTAGTGTGTGCATTATATTTATATTTATAATATAATTTATTAGAATTATTTTTATTATTAAGTATGTTCAAAGTTTAGGCGCGATTTAGGAATTAACCGTTTTATCGCGTATCGGGCTTTCGGAGCATGGATCGTTGTTGAATTGGGCCGAAAGTTTTGTGTGGGTGTTGGGCTTGGGGCAGCCGGCCAAGTGAAGGATTAAGGGGAGCCTTCTCCTTTTCTTTTCTCTTTTGTTTTTCTCATGACTCTTTGTTGCTTTGTAACCCCCCTAATCATTCTCCTTCATTAAAACCCTTTATTCCAACCATTAAACATCCATAAAATTCTTATTTTTATTCAAAGAAGTTCAGCAGCATCATTCTCATTTAACCCCCCACCGTTTCAAGAAAAGAAAGAGAGAAAAGGAAGAGCAAAAGAATATAAAGTTCAACCCGGTTTTTCCTGTCGCACCTTCACGAAAATAACCGTAACCGGAGATCTAACCGTTAGATCGTCTTCAAATTTGGACACAACGTTTATAACATCTTGTTCTACATTATGACCGGAGCGATTTAGAATCGAGCTTTTGATCATCGGAAATCATGGTCGTAACAGAGCAGTACGAAACATGAGTTTTCAACGTTCAAGAAAAAATGCCTAGTGTCTTGTTGCTACAATTCTCGTTCGTTATGCCTTGGGGTTAGAAGAGGATTTGGATTGCATGCTTAACTCGTGATTGTCTCTTTAGACTCAGCTCTCCTTCCGACGATCCAGGTAACTAGTTGTTATCTTAGAACCATAGTGATTAGGGTATTATTCGGTATTAGATTACTACGTTAGGAATTATCTAAAATACTTTTTGAATGATAATTTTGATTAAATTTGACATGAACATACGTGACACATGCTATGTGAATACTGTGTAGAGAAAAATAATTTTCTCATGATTTTTAATATTTATTTGATTTAATTAGTATTTTGTGCGTTTTTGGCTAAATTTCGTAATAATTATTGAACGACTGTTAAAATTGATGAAATCATTTTTCTTAGATCATGTTACATGCGTATAATGTATTCCATGCCTTAGAATAATTTTTATCTACTATTTACTGTTTTAATTAATTGATATATCTGTTTTTGTAATTTCTGTTCAGTCAGTATATAATTCATGAAAATTATTTATATAGGCAGAAAAATTTATTTATTTGAATAATATGTATTTACGTGAGTTTTTACATGTTATGTGAATTTTTGGTAATTTTTGGGCGTCTTTTTATATTTTTAATTATTATAATGGCTTATTTGAGGAATCTGTATATTAACTGTTAAAAATAATTTTTGAGTCCGAAAATTATAAATAAAAATTGTACCATGTCAGTAGAGATATTAGGGTTATATGATAATTTTTGTGTGATTTTGATGCTCGAATTTGTAGGTTTCATAATTATTATGGTGTTTTTGTGATGAAATTGAGGACACACTATTAAATTGTTTGAGGGCTTGTAAATCAGATATAATTTATAATTTAATATATTCTGGGTTTCTGATTTTCAGTAGTATACAGTATGCATCATTTGGGTAACCACATGTTTAGGTTTGATTTATGAAATAAAATGATTTAATTGTTATTACTCTTTTAATGAATATGATTTAAAGTTAATTGGTGATGTATTTGTGATTGAGTGTGGTTGCTGTAAAAACCAGTATATTGTCATTGTTGATGTTTTGGAATGTTCAAGTGTTATTGTGAGAGATATTTGTTGAAAATTTGTAAGTGATTTATTTTGAGGATTTTTTGAAGAATTACTTTTGATGAATTATGGGTATAAGGCCGGGTGGCACCCTTTTGACGAATATTTTTTGAGATGAATAATACTTTGATGATATTTATGATTTTATTTTGAGATAAGAACATCCGGTGGGATAGATGTAGTCCCCGGTGAAGAACATGCCAACCACCTGGTTTGCGAACTAGGGGTAAGCCTGGGTTAATTGTTGTCGTCCGAGAGGTCAGGGAGTTCTGCGTGTTCTACCCCCGCATCGGGAGTTTGGCCATTCTTAGACACGGGCAAGTGGGGAACGTAAGCCCATAGACCGACCTGGAGATTGCGATCCGACAAACCTTAGGAAGTGATTTCGCGAATCACTAGCGTTCGGTTTTCGTCTCGGACACTTGTTTTACCTATACTTTTATTTTTCTAAAAGTACTCTTGAGATGATTTATTTATTTTTATCCAACTCACTTGCTATTTATTATTCATTTGCGTTATTTGTGAGTTATATGGAAGTGGATGCATATTGTAGTTAACTTGACTTAATTATTTCCTTTCTTATTAATCTATGTCTGAATCGTACTTTGATTGCTTTTGTTCTGGGAGAACTGCTAGTTACTCCCCACTGATTGTGGATATTTGTTGTATATTTTGCAGGTTTTGTTGATGGGGATTTTCTTTGATTTTGGGCTCGGGTTGAGATGCGAGAAATAAACTATTAGGGGTTTTAGTTCTAGACTTCTCTTTAGTTTGAGATAGTTTTCTCATTTTTATCTAAGTAATTAATTTACTTATAGTATTTACTTATGTTTGTTTTTATCACTTAGTTATTTAAACACTATTCTTGTAGTAGTGACATTCCCAAAAGACGATGTTTCCGCCATCGTCCTATTAAATATATTATTATTTCTTTCTTTTCGGTCTTTGAAATTCTGGGGTGTTACAGTTGGTATCAGAGCAAAACGCTCCTAAACTCTAAAAAAAAAACAGTTGCTAATGATTCTTTAGAATTATTAGTTAGCCATAGGATATAAAAAATTGTTTAGAATTATGTTTAGTTGTTTCACTGTAATGAGAGTGTGATGGGTAGAGTAAGTAAAGGGAAGCCTTATGGGAATGTGATGTGCTCTCATGCTTATGGAGTATATGTTATATGTATAGTTATTTGTATTATTGGTGGAATTAGTCTACCAAGTTTGCTAATCTTATTTGCAGGGCCTCTTGCATGGAATTTATTTTCTCTTTTATCAGAGTGCGTAGCGAAAGCAAAGTAATTTATCGCCTTCTCGGTCTAGTTGTGTGCTTAATTTGTTTTGTGTTTTTCAATTTAGAAATAAGCTTTAATTTAATTTTAATATAGTGTTGTGTGTTGCATTGCATTTATTTTATTTGCTAGATGCTTGTTAGTATATGTTATTCTGTGAGACAATATATTTTTTCTGTTCTTTTTCAATTGAGTGTTGTTTTTATGTGAGTACTACGTATCTGTTTTATTATTTACAAAACTTTCTACTTTGAGTTTATATTCCAAATTATATTTTAGATCTTTGAACTTAATATATTTCATAACCATGTTAGAATTATTTTCTGACTTTCAAATTTTGTTATTGTTAAAATTTTGACATACTCTTTTGAAAAACGTTTAATTTCAATTGTCTTCAAATTTCTCTTACCGTTTTTGACCATCTATATTTATAAATATTTTCCTTTTAATATTTTTATTTTTCATGCTAATCCTTGTTCAGCCTTTAATTATGGTAATAAGTTTTGTAGTCTTTGAAAATAAAAGTACCCTAATGAGTTGTTTTGGTGTTAGTTTGAAAAGTAGATGTAAACTATTTTGTTTTAAAGGTTAGCATTCAACAACTTTTATTTTACTTACTAATTTACTTTTCATATTAGCATTATTTTTTTTTTCGAACTCAAATACGTGAAAGGATCTCGTTTACTATTTGTTGTTTCTTGTTTAAATATTTAGTGCTTTCTCATTTCATAGCAAAATTTTGGTTGTTTTCATTACTTCTTATTTAATTCTCTGATTTTGACTGATCTGTTTTATATTATTTGGAAAGGAAATTTATATACTCAGTCTAAATTTTAAACTTGTTTGAGTTGATATTAAGTCATAATGGGTGATTCCTTTGACTTGTATGTCAATTTGATAAGTCTAAATTTTAAACTTGTTTGAGTTGATATTGAGTCATAATGGGTGATTCCTGTGACTTGTATGTCAATTTGATAAGTTGATGCATTTTATCTGTTTTGATTTAATTTCCTTTTTGAGTTGATATTAAGTTTATATTGGGTGATTCCAGTAAACTCTAATGTCGATTTGATAAGTTGGCTTTCAAATATTGTTTTATTGATACTAGATTGCAATGGGTGGTTCCATGCACATTTGTGTCGACTTAGCAAATTTTATAATTGTTGTTAATAATTTATTACTTTATCGCCTATTTATTATTAGTGTTTCGTCGTTGTGAAATTTATTTTAAAGTTTTCAATTTCTTTTGCGAACTTTAATTTTCATATATATGTTTAGGAGGCGTACGCTCTTATAACATATGTCATGACTTGTGTTCAGTAATCGGTACTTTAATAAAGCAGACTAGCTACTCTTTATTAAAGTGTTCTTATCTCTTTAAGTGGAGTATAAGCCCGTGTGGATAGCTCTATTTAAATTGATTTGGCTATCTATTTACGAACTTTTTCTTCTTCGTTTCTTTTCTAAAAATACTTATGTATGGTCGGATTTGTTCTTTTATAACTTTACGTAAATATTTATTCTTGCTTCTTTTACAAAATTACATATAGTTTATTGTGCAAACGTTTTTACCTTAAATTTTCTCTTGTCTTTGGTTCTTTCACATTGTATAAATGATGGTTGTTCTTGTGCTTCTTTACTGTACAACTATTTTTGGTCTTCCAAAATAAAATGTATATTATTTGAGTTATCAAATTTTTATACCTGCAAAGTTGTTTAATTCGTAACTAAAATCCATCGATTTGTTTTCTTAATGTTCTTTATCTAGAGTACTTTCTTTTGTCTCTTGGTTGTTTTGAAGTTTCGAGGACGAAACTCTTTTAAGGGGGAGTGTTTGTAACACCCCGTAATTTTCACCCTTTATTTTTGGTGTTAGTTTATTTTAAAATGATATTCTTTTCGTAAAAAAAATAAATAATTTATTATTTTCTCTAGATCAATGATTTTTATTCTTTATAATTTGGGAGCCGAATTATTATTTTATTATATGGTGTGTTAGTGTGTGCATTATATTTATATTTATAATATAATTTATTAGAATTATTTTTATTATTAAGTATGTTCAAAGTTTAGGCGCGATTTAGGAATTAACCGTTTTATCGCGTATCGGGCTTTCGGAGCATGGATCGTTGTTGAATTGGGCCGAAAGTTTTGTGTGGGTGTTGGGCTTGGGGCAGCCGGCCAAGTGAAGGATTAAGGGGAGCCTTCTCCTTTTCTTTTCTCTTTTGTTTTTCTCATGACTCTTTGTTGCTTTGTAACCCCCCTAATCATTCTCCTTCATTAAAACCCTTTATTTCAACCATTAAACATCCATAAAATTCTTATTTTTATTCAAGGAAGTTCAGCAGCATCATTCTCATTTAACCCCCCACCGTTTCAAGAAAAGAAAGAGAGAAAAGGAAGAGCAAAAGAATATAAAGTTCAACCCGGTTTTTCCTGTCGCACCTTCACGAAAATAACCGTAGCCGGAGATATAACCGTTAGATCGTCTTCAAATGTGGACACAACGTTTATAACGTCTTGTTCTACATTCTGACCGGAGCGATTTAGAATCTGAGCTTTTGACCATCGGAAATCATGGTCGTAACAGAACAGTACGAAACAAGAGTTTTCAACGTTCAAGAAGAAATGCCTAGTGTCTTGTTGCTACAATTCTCGTTCGTTATGCCTTGGGGCTAGAAGAGGATTTGGATTGCATGCTTAACTCGTGATTGTCTCTTTAGACTCAGCTCTCCTCCCGACGATCCAGGTAACTAGTTGTTATCTTAGAACCATAGTGATTAGGGTATTATTCGGTATTAGATTACTACGTTAGGAATTATCTAAAATACTTTTTGAATGATATTTTTGATGAAATTTGACATGAACATACGTGACACATGCTATGTGAATACTGTGTAGAGAAAAATAATTTTCTCATGATTTTTAATATTTATTTGATTTAATTAGTATTTTGTGCGTTTTTGGCTAAATTTCGTAATAATTATTGAACGACTGTTAAAATTGATGAAATCATTTTTATTAGATCATGTTACATGCGTATAATGTATTCCATGCCTTAGAATAATTTTTATCTACTATTTACTGTTTTAATTAATTGATATATCTGTTTTTGTAATTTCTGTTCAGTCAGTATATAATTCATGAAAATTATTTATAGAGGCAGAAAAATTTATTTATTTGAATAATATGTATTTTCGTGAGTTTTTACATGTTATGTGAATTTTTGGTAATTTTTGGGCGTCTTTTTATATTTTTAATTATTATAATGGCTTCTTTGAGGAATCTGTATATTAACTGTTAAAAATACTTTTTCAGTCCGAAAATTATAAATAAAAATTGTACCATGTCAGTAGAGATATTAGGGTTATATGATAATTTTTGTGTGATTTTGATGCTCGAATTTGTAGGTTTCATAATTATTATGGTGTTTTTGTGATGAAATTGAGGACACACTATTAAATTGTTTGAGGGCTTGTAAATCAGATATAATTTATAATTTAATATATTCTGGGTTTCTGATTTTCAGTAGTATACAGTATGCATCATTTGGGTAACCACATGTTTAGGTTTGATTTATGAAATAAAATGATTTAATTGTTATTACTCTTTTAATGAATATGATTTAGAGTTAATTGGTGATGTATTTGTGATTGAGTGTGGTTGCTGTAAAAACCAGTATATTGTCATTGTTGATGTTTTGGAATGTTCAAGTGTTATTGTGAGAGATATTTGTTGAAAATTTGTAAGTGATTTATTTTGAGGATTTTTTTGAAGAATTACTTTTGATGAATTATGGGTATAAGGCCGGGTGGCATCCCTTTTGACGAATATTTTTGAGATGAATAATACTTTGATGATATTTATGATTTTATTTTGAGATAAGAACATCCGGTGGGATAGATGTAGTCCCCGGTGAAGAACATGCCAACCACCTGGTTTGCGAACTAGGGGTAATAAGCCTGGGTTAATTGTTGTCGTCCGAGAGGTCAGGGAGTTCTGCGTGTTCTACCCTGCATCGGGAGTTTGGCCATTCTTAGACACAGGCAGTGGGAACGTAAGCCCATAGGCGGACTGGAGATTGCGATCTGACAAACCTTAGGAAGTGATTTGCGAATCACTAGCGTTCGGTTTCTGTCTCAGACACTTGTTTTACCTATACTTTTATTTTTCTAAAAGTACTCTTGAGATGATTTATTTATTTTTATCCAACTCACTTGCTATTTATTATTCATTTGCGTTATTTGTGAGTTATATGGAAGTGGATGCATATTGTAGTTAACTTGACTTAATTATTTCCTTTCTTATTAATCTATGTCTGAATCGTACTTTGATTGCTTTTGTTATGGGAGAACTGCTAGTTACTCCCCACTGATTGTGGATATTTGTTGTATATTTTGCAGGTTTTGTTGATGGGGATTTTCTTTGATTTTGGGCTCGGGTTGAGATGCGAGAAATAAACTATTAGGGGTTTTAGTTCTAGACTTCTCTTTAGTTTGAGATAGTTTTCTCATTTTTATCTAAGTAATTAATTTACTTATAGTATTTACTTATGTTTGTTTTTATCACTTAGTTATTTAAACACTATTCTTGTAGTAGTGACATTCCCAGAAGACGATGTTTCCGCCATCGTCCTATTAAATATATTATTATTTCTTTTTTTTCGGTCTTTGAAATTATGGGGTGTTACAAGAGTAATTTCTTAGTTATTTGCAATAGTTCAAAGTATGGATTTTTATATGGAATTTGTTATTGTTTTCTCAAGTATGAGTGAGTAGTTTAATTTCTAGGATTGTGGGGATCTATGTATTCAATGAGGGATTGATAGATTAGTATAATTACCCTATATTTCAATTGTTTCCTGTGATTGAATCGTTCATGCTAGATTTATGAATTAGGCCTAATTTACTTCTATTATCGCAATATTGAATCTACTTCGAGAGGAGAGATTTCGTATAGGCTTTCAATCCTTAGGCATAGTGATCCTTGACCATGCGAGAGCGGCTAGGTGATCTTTGAGGGAGGTAATGTTCGAGAGAAATTACATGTGCCCTAGATAAATTGACTTATTGGGTAGTTATTATTCATCTCTGATTTCCCGAATTGTATGCATAGTGATCCATAGTCCTAGTTCTTTATTAATTGATTCATACCTTCATATTTAGTTCTATCATTTGCCTATTAGTTTAGTCACACACCCATTTTCAACTGATTTAGTTAGTATAATATTAGAATTCAGATACAATAATATAACTTTCTCCCTGTGGATTCGATCCTGACTTCCCTGACTACTTGTTAGTGGACTTTAGGTTATTTTTGATAAGGTGATACGACTTTAGCCTGTCAAATTTTGGCGCCGTTGCCGGGGAGACGGCTTATTTTTATTTTGTCTGAATTATAGTATTACACTAACCTCTACTCTGAAGAACACTTGTTCTTTGGAGCATCTCATGTTTGTTTTAGTGTTTTTGGTGTATGAGCAGGAAATTGAAATCCTCAAATCTCATTCCATTTGATCCGGAGATTGAAAAGACTGCTCGTAGACTCAGAAAGCAAGCTAAGCAAGCGAAGTTGGCTGCAGGGACACGTTCCCAAAAGACAACTACTCCGCCATCTTCACCTATTACTGCTATAATGGGTGACGAAACTAAACCAACCTTCGAGAGATTATGCACAACCTTCGCCCGACAATGTACCCACCGGGGTCCGGATGCCTACCATTGCTTGCTACAAACTTTGAAATCAAGTCTCATGTTCTCGAATATGGTTCGAGAATAATCGTTTCTTTGGGTTACCATCCGAAGACCCAAATCGGCATCTGCGCGGTTTTTACAATGTTGTGCTACTCGAAACAAGTCGGTGTTACCGCCGATGATATGAAACTCATCCTATTTGGGTTCTCTCTGCGCGACAAAGCTCTATTTTGGTATAATAAGCTGCCTTCCACCATCACCACCTGGGCAGAACTATCCAAAATCTTCCTCATCAAGTGGTATCCTTACCAAAAGACTGCAGATATGCGTCATGCCATAGTAACTTTCACCCAAGACCCCGGAGAATCATTATATGAAGCTTGGGAGAGGTTCAAGGATCTCGCAACGCCTTTGTCCTCATCATGGTTTAGACCCGGTGGTATTTGTGTCGATTTTCTACACTAGAGTTGATGCGGATACAAGTAGGGTAATTGATGGAGCCTCAGGTGGGTTTTTCATGGATAAAGCCATTGATGAGGGGTATGAACTTCTAGAGAAACTCGCTTCTAATCAAGCATCCACCATTCGTTCCTCCATGAAGAAGGGAGGGAAACATGATGTCGAGGCCATTTCTTTATTGTCCGGGCAACTAGCTGCTCTCAACCAGAAGATTGATTCCTTGAAGCTAGGTAATGACTCCTCCCATATGAGTGTTAATGCGATGGCCGGTGCTTCTAATTATATTGCTCCCATTTGTGATGCTTGTGGGATACCGGGCACAAACGTTAAGAGTGCCCTGCGCTCCTATCTTCTAATGTCGGGAGCAACCGTGAGGCGGTTAATGCGTTACGGTCACAACCTAGGGCCCGAGTTCAATCCATATTCTAACACTTACAACCCCGGTACGTAAATCACCCCAACCTCTCATATCGGAGCAATAATGTGTTGAATCCTCAACCTCAACAACCATATGTCCCACGTAATCGGGTTCAACAATATCAACCTCAACAACAAGCTCCTCCGGCTTTCGGAGAAATCAAGCTCCACAACCACCGCTCCTCCTACCGACCCAGCCCATGACAGAGTTGAAGAATATGATGTTTAAGATGCAGAAAGGTTTTAATGCCTTTCAAGCCGACACAAAGGCTCAGTTGGAAAACTTGGGTACGCATAACAAGATGTTGGAGACTCAACTAGCTCAGTTGGCTAGTTCTTACGCTAGTAGGCCACCCGGATCATTACCTTCGCAGCCTATGCAACCAAGAGATACTCGCCAATGCCATCACTCTTAGGAGTGGAGTGCAGTATGATAGTCCGAGAGATGCCTAAAGATGATTCGGTTAGCTCCGACAAGGATGAAGTCACATCACGACAATTCTACGGCTCCTAATGATGTCGCCCATGCGAGAGAAGCAGAAGTGGCTGAAAAAGTTTCACCTCCCACTCCCGTGATCAAGGTATCGTTCCCCAATAGACTATTGAAGACTAAGCTTGATCATCGGCTCGGTAAGTTTTTGGAGATAGTGAAACATCTCGCAGTAATCTGTTCCTTTTACTGAACTTATTACTCAAGTTCCTGCATATGCTAAATTTTTAAAAGAAATTCTGACTAGGAAAAGAGCCTTTAATGAAATTGAGACTGTAGCTTTCACTGAAGAATGTAGTGCTCTTCTGTAAAACCAATCCCCACCTAAATTGAATGACCCGGGGAGTTTCTCTATCCCTTGTAACATTGGCACCATTTTTATCGATAAGGCTTTATGTGATTTGGGTGCTAGTGTTAGTGTCATGCCCCTTACCTGTATGTAAAAAGCTTGACATGGGAGATTTAAAATGTACCAATATTACTCTTCAAATGGCCGACCGTTCCGTCAAATACCCCTTAGGTATCTTAGAGGACGTCCCCGTGAGAATAGGTAAATTTTTTATTCCTGTGGATTTTGTTGTGCTTGACATGGAAGAGGATACTCGGATCCCAATCATTTTAGGGAGACCATTTCTTCATATGCTTTGGAGTTGTCATAGATGTCAAGAATGGTAAATTAACTTTGATCGTGGGGGATGACAAGGTGACCTTTAGTTTAACCAATGCCTTGAAAAGTCCCGTGCTAGAGGAAGCCTGTTATAGAATTGATGTCATTGATGTGCTAGTTAACGATGACATGCCTCAATCCCTCTCGGGATCCTCTGGAGGCTTTGCTTTGTTTTGCATCTTCTACGGGTGATGGTAATCCCTTGAGTGCTGCCGCGGATGACCGGGAAGCGGTTCTAGCATGAGAAGAGCTTGACGGTATTACCACTCATGACCGGGGAACGGTTAGTATATGATACTCAACCGGTAGAGGTAAAGAAACCCGAATCGAAACCCCTTCCCTCTTCTCTGCGCTATGCTTTTTCGGATGAATCGAAAAACTATCCTGTGATTGTTAGTGCTTCATTGAATGATGGTCAAATGTCTCAACTTTTGTCTGTTTTGAAAAAACATAAACAAGCCATTGGATATAATATTGATGATTTGAAAGGCATAAGCCCTCGACTTCGCATGCATAGAATTCACTTAGAGGATGATCATCGTCCTAGTATACAAGGCCAACGTCGTTTGAACCCCAATATGTAGGAAGTGGTTAAGACGAGAGGTCATGAAATTGCTTAATCTTTGGAATCATCTACCCCATTGCTGATTCTAAGTGGGTGAGTCCAGTTCAAGTGGTTCCTAAAAAGGGAGGTACTACTTGTTGTTAAAAATGAAAAAAATGAAAAAAATGAATTAATTGCTACAAAGAGTAAGAATCGGTTGGGCGTATGTGCATTGACTATAGGAAATTAAATGTTGCCACCAAGAAGGATCACTTTCCTCTCCCCTTCATTGGCCAAATGTTGGAAAGGCTAGCTTGTCATTCTTATTTCTGTTATCTAGATGGGTATTCCGGTTTCTTCCAAATCCCTATCCACCCGGATGACCGAGAGAAGACCACATTTACCGCCCTTATGGTACCTTTGCCTATCGAAGGATGCCATTTGGATTATGCAATGCCCCCGCCACCTTCCAACGTTGTATGATGGCCATTTTTTCGAGTTCATTGAGTCCATTATGGAAGTGTTTATGGATGACTTTAGCGTGTATGGAATTGATTTTGATGCATGTTTGCTAAATACGGCTAAAGTTTTGAAAAGGTGTGAAGATGTCAATCTTGTCCTGAACCGGGAGAAGTGTCACTTCATGGTTACCGAAGGAGTGGTACTTGGTCATATTATCTACGAACGTGGCATCCAGGTGGATAAAGCAAAAATTCAAGTGATTGAGCAATTACCCCCCTCGTGAATGTAAAAGGGGTGCGAGGTTTCCTTGGTCATGCGGGGTTTTATCGCCGCTTCATCAAGGATTTCTCTAAAATTGCTAAACCACTTACTCGGTTGCTCCTCAAGGATGCCCCGTTCTGTTTTCGATAATTGTCTTATATCTTTCAACGGGATCAAGCAAGCTTTGATTCTTGCTCCGATCATTCGATCTCCGGATTGGAACCTTCCTTTCGAGATTATGTGTGATGCCGGCGACTATGCTTGTGGGAGCTGTGCTTGGTCAGCGAAAGGGCAACATTCTCCATGCAATATACTACGCTAGTAAGACCCTAGATGAAGCTCAAGTTAACTATGCCACAACTGAGAAAGAGCTTCTAGCTGTGGTCTATGCACTGGACAAGTTCAGAACTTATTTGTTGGGGTCTAAGGTCATTGTTTATACTGACCATGCTGCATTGAAGTATCTCCTAGCCAAAAAGGAGGCCAAACCTAGACTCATTCGGTGGATTTTCTTTGCTCCAAGAATTCGATTTAGAGATCGAGACAAAAAAGGAGCGAGAAAATGTAGTGGGCGATCATCTGTCCCGTATTGCAGTATGAAGACATGGAAGAAGGTCTACCCATTGATGACTCATTTCCCGATGATAAGCTCCCGTGCTAGTCACTTCGTCACCCCGTGGTATGCCGACTTCGCCAACTTTTGTGTAAGTGGCCAGACTCCCCCAGAGCTGAGTTACCAGCAGAGGAAGAAATTCCTCCATGAGGCTAAAAAGTATTTTTGGGACGACCCTCTACTGCACAAGCTTTGCGCTGACACCATCTATAGGCGATGTATTCCAGAATAGGAGGTGCATGACATTCTGAAGCACTCCCACTCCCTGCCATGTGGAGGCCATGCTGGGCCCTCCAAAACTGTTGCTAAGGTACTTCAATCTGGTTTTTACTGGCCTACTTTATTTCATGATGCTAGTACCTTTATTAAGTCCTGTGATGCATGCCAACGAACGGGAAATATTTCCCGAAGACATGAGATGCCTCAAACCCCCATTTTGGAAGTTGAATTATTTGATGTATGGGGTATTGATTTTATGGGCCCCTTTCCCTCTTCATCTGGCAATAATTTCATACTTGTTGTTGTGATTATGAGTCTAAGTGGGTAGAAGCCCTTGCATCACCAACTAACGACTCTAAAGTCGTTATGAAAATGTTTAAAAAGATTATCTTTCCAAGGTTTGGGGTACCAAGGGTTGTCATAAGTGATGGTGGATCTCATTTTCACAAACGCACTTTCGAGGCTCTGCTTAAGAAGTATGGTGTCTACCATAGGGGCGGCCTAGCTTATCACCCTCAGACAAGTGGGCAGGTAGAAGTGTCTAATCGTGAGATAAAGACTATTTTGGAGAAAGTGGTAGCTAAATCTAGGAAGGATTGGAGTGACAAATTAGATGACATCTTATGGGCTTACGTAAGCGCTTTTAAGACCCCTATTGGCACCACCCCTTACGAGGTTAGTTTATGGGAAAGCATGTCACCTACTGTTGAGCTAGAGTACAAGGCTTTTGGGCCGTTAAGGAGCTGAATTTTGATGCTAAGTTAGCGAGGAGAAAACGCCTTTTGCGGATTAATGAACTTGATGAACTCCAGTTGAATGCTTATGATAGTTCGCGTCTCTACAAAGAGCGCACTAAGAGATGGCACGATAAGAAAATTTTGAGTAGAGAGTTCTCAATTGGTGACAAGGTCTTATTGTACAACTCTAGATTAAAACTTTTTCCTGGTAAGTTGAAGTCTAGATGGTCTGGTCCATTTTATGTCACTAATGTTAACAAGTTTGGTTCTATTGAGGTGATGAATGCAACAGGTGAAAAATTCAAGGTTAATGGCCAACGCTTAAAGCTTTATCATACGGGAGCTCTTCTTGGATTCGTGGAGGAATTATACCTCCAACCCCCTTCCCCTTCGTTTGAGGGATGCAAGCATTATGGTCGTGCGGGACCCTCATAAACCAGCGCTAATCGGGAGGCAACCCGATTTTCCGTTTCCTTTTCTTCTTTTTTTTTTTTAGTATAGTTTTGTTTTTTTTAGTTTTTCTAGTTTTGTAGTTTAGGTGAGAGAGTGAGAGGGTATTGATCATTACATTGAGGTTATATGCGTGCAGGATTTTTAGTTTCATGTGATAGCGAGGCTCGTTTTTTTTCATGGCAAATATTGCAAACCCGAAAAGTGGAAGTTTCGGCAGCCGCCCGATGATATCGGGCTCCTCCGCCCGATCGGGCCCGTGAAGAATTCATGACAGAAATCAAAAAGGGAAGCGCCCGATCCAATCGGGCCACTACGCCCGATCGGGCGTTCGTCCGTCAACGAAAAAACAATCCACCCGACTGAATCGGGCTATTCCGCCCGATCGGGCAGGACACCGTCAGGATGTTGGACGACAAACCACTGACGCCCGATTTTATCGGGCACCACCGCCCGATCGGGCCCGTGATCCGCCAAGTCCTGGGAAGATGAAGACAGACGCCCGATGATATCGGGCTCCGCCGCCCGATCGGGCCCGTAACTGATTTTTGGCGTCCCCAAATTCTCCATCCACCATTAACAACCTCCAATCCAAGCTACTTGGCTCTCCACAAAAATCAATCCTCCCATCTTCCCTACCAATTACCCACTACATCCTCTTCATTTTTTTTCTTTCACTCCATCTCTCTCATCCATCCTCTTCCACATCCATTCCACCATTGAAGTAAGAGAAAAGCCCCTTTCACAACATCCCCATTAAAGTGAGTGTGACATCTCTACATTTTTTTCAAGCATCATGACTTCAAGGAGGCGTCGCGGATCCGGCACTGGGCCACCACAACCACCACCACCACCACCACCACCACCACCACCACGGGACGAGACTTTTTCGGATGTCATTTTTTCGTCGCCGGAGCAACGTGAACGGTTTCAGCGCCTAAAAGGGCGCGAGGTCAGTCCCTTCTCATTTCCTTGATATTGAATTTTTAAATAAATGGGGTATTGCTTCTGAGTTCAAAGATTTCATGAAAATAATCGGCATGGAATCTTTCTTTTCCGTCCATGGTAATACCTATCCAGTACTGGTATATGAATTTTATAGCAGTCTTAAGGTTACCAAACCCCACACTGGACCTGTATCATATGTATCCTTTAGACTGCTCAATCAGGATTTCCACCTCACTTTGCCGGAATTTGCACGGGTACTTCGAGTACAATGTGGTGGGGAGATTGGGCACCCCCTAACTACTATCATCGTAGCACGTATTTTGCCATCACAAGTGATGGTAATGACTTCACCCTACAACACTGCAAGGGTGTAACGCCCCGACCTCTAAGCACCTTTATTAGGTTAATTAATCTTGATTATTAGCAGCGGAAGACCTAGCCTTTTGGTCGGTGCGTTACTGCCGTACTTTCCGTTAGGAAAATACAAGGCAACATACTTATATAAACATATAATAACGTGGAAACTTAAACATGCTGGATTATATTGAAGTAAAATAAAACAGAGTTAATGTTAATTAAACTAACTGATAACTTAGGTTACAAAAACTAAAAGTGTTTGAGTAATTTTAATATCAATTCCTCACTGCTAAGCCATTCCGTCATCCCCATCGGTACCTAAAACAGAAAAACAAAACGTCATGAGCCGAGGCCCAGTAACATACTACTCTAACAACGTAAATTCATTTCAACTCATTTTATTTGAAAACAGGAAGAAGAGAATATCGCAAACATCATTTCATAAACATATGACTTGATGATAGAAATCCAACCATTATGAGATATTATCCTTTAAAATTTTGCATCATTCTTAATGGTAACTTGGCAAGTACAACATCATAACATCATAATCATTAACCGAAAGGCGGCCACAACAAAGGTGACACTTGCGGTGCCCATAACATTAATCCGAAAGGCGGTCACAACAAAGGTGACACTTGTGGTGCCCATAACATATATAAATATCCGAAAGGCGGTCACAACAAAGGTGACACTTGCGGTGCCCATATCCGAAAGGCGGTCACAACAAAGGTGACACTTGCGGTGCCCATAAAGTACTGCCAAGAACCGTCTTTCACTTTCATCTATCATGTTTCGTTATTTTTATCTTTACGTCATAAAACATTTCTTAAGCATCATGAAAAACCAATTTATCATCATATCGTCATTGCAAACATCATTTAGCAAAACATTTCATATCCCGCAATCCATAAATACATATCATCAAAACATTATGTAAAAGCGTCATAAAACATAGTTGGAAGGGGAGTGCGGGTGTTAGCAGTAGACGTTACCTCGAGTCGCGATTATTATACTTGATAGCCGGGGGAGGCCTGTAATATCCCTTTTTCTTTCTAATCTATTCAAGAATTGATAAAGAACGACTTATTAATATTTTATTCTAGATCTTTAAGCTCTACGATCCATTTCCATCATGTGCCTATGATGGGAAATTCCTTATTATGACTTTATGGAGAGTTATGAAATTAATAGTTATGAAACCTCATTATCACCATTAATTACTTAAACTATAACTCTTGATTTTACTAACTTGGTCACCAAGTTCCTTTAATATTAACATAATAGATGACACATTTATTATGAGTTCTAAGTCCAACTTATGTAAAATTATTTAGTAACAACTCCTACTCATAAGATTCATACAAATTCATGTTTAACGACTTGAAGGTGTGATTATAGAACTTTCGTGCTTTAGTTAGACTTTTAATAGTAAGGTGATTATCTAACCAATTGTTAAATTCTAACTTGTATTAGTGACTTACTTAATTTACAACTTAAGAAGTAATATTCATTTCATTAAGCTAAAAAGTGGAACTATAATTATAGATTAAGCTTACTAACATTATACTTAAAATCCAAGTGTACTTAATTAGTATTACTTTATAATACATAAACTTAAGTTATGACTATATGAGCATGAAACTATGATATTATTAACCAAAAACACCATTTATGTAGTTAATTGTAGTAATAGTGACCATATCATAGTTTATTATACTATAATTAGGTTGTACGATTACTTCATGAAATAGTATGAACCTTCTAGCATTAAGTTTAATTAGCTAAGTTCAAACAACTTGGTTTATTAATCATATTAAGTCACAATACTTAAACTTAAAAGATTATAGGTACACTTATGCATAACTAAAATTACTACCTACAATGTAGATTTTAAATTACAAAATAAGATTATAATTAGTTTAGTTAAATAGCCTAGTAAGGACTACTAATAACACACTAATGGGTCATGTTAATTTATTATTAAGCCCAAACTATAATAACTTAAACATATAAAAAGGAGGGAAAGTATTACAACTCACTTGCTTGCAACACAAAGCGCGAAGGGGTTGGGGTAGTCGAGCTCCGGCGAGCAAGCGACGAGGAGGGAAGGCGGCGAGGCTGGTCGCGGACGTGGGCGGCGGCGGGGACGGGCGCGGTAGCAGCCCGGGCGGGCGAGAGAGGAGAGGAACGGCGAGGCAGGGGGGGGGAGAAGCAGGCGGCGGACGAGGGGGAGGAGAAAGAAAGGACGAGGCGGGGGAGGCGAAGGTGGTGGTGCCGGGCGGGCGGCGGCGGCGGTCGGCAGGCGCACAAAAGGGGTGACCGGCAGGTGGTGGTCGGAGGGTGGCCGAAAAACAAGGGGTTTAGTGTTTGAGATTTTCTGATTTTTGGGTGGGGATGAATAGTAAAATCAGCATATAATTTATAGTAATCTTAGGAGCAAAAATTCAGTAAAATAATGAAGGCTTAATGGTGAAGTATACTTGAGAAGCAAGGTCTTCTAGAAGCCTTGGAGAGCAAGGAGAGAGAGAGCTTGAGGAAGAAGATGGAATGAGTGGTTATGGTGAACTTCTATTTGTGGAAAATTCTCTAATTCTTTTGCTATTACTAAAATTAGCAAATTTTCCTACTTCCTTTTAATTTACAACCAAACTAACTTAGTTTATTTTATTGAACACTTGATTTTATTTTGTTTCAAGAAATATTAGAGAAGTGATTAAATAAGGAAATAAATTTTAAACAATTTATTAAGCTAATTATTAATGTTAATTAAGCTTAAATTTTCGGGATATTACATCCTCACCCCCTTAGAATAAGTTTCGTCCTCGAAACTTGCACATATGATATAAAGATTCAAACATCAAACTGGCTCAATCACACATTTCAAAATCATGCATTTTATTCACGTATCAGAACAAAAGTTTACATCAAATCATCTAAGCAAATAGATGGGGGTATCTTGCTTTCATTTGATTTTCTACTTCCCACGTGGCCTCAGACGATGAATGGTTAGCCCATAAAATTTTGACCATATGGATTGTCTTATTCCTGAGCTGCTTTTCCCTACGATCGAGAATTTCAATCGGTTTTTCTTCATACGACAGATCGTTCCTCAATTGCAAAGGCTCGTGCCTAATTACGTGGCTTGGATCAGAAATATACTTCCTCAACATCGATATATGGAAGACGTTATGTACTCGATCCAAGTCTGTGGGTAAAGCTAATCGATAAGCCACTTCGTTGACTCGCTCAAGAATTTCGTACGGACCAATATACCTCGGGCTCAGCTTACCCGACTGTCCAAATCTCATGACACCTTTGGTAGGTGATACTTTCAGAAAGACGTGATCACCTACCATAAATTCTAGTGGCCTTCTTCGACGATCCGCATAGCTCTTTTGTCTACTTTGTGCAGTCTTGATCCTAGCTTGAATAAGTCGTACTTTTTCCGTCGTTTCCTGTATCAAGTCAGGCCCAATCATTCGTGCTTCGTCAATATCACTCCAACAAAGAGGTGTTCTACACCTTCTCCCATAAAGTGCTTCATATGGTGCCATCTTGATGCTAGCCTGATAACTATTATTATAGGAAAACTCCACCAATGGCAAGTATTTCTCCCAGCTTCCATGAAAATCCAACACACATGCTCTCAACATATCTTCGAGGGTCTGAATCGTTCGCTCGGTTTGACCATCGGATGCTGGGTGGAAGGCGGTACTAAAATCGAGTTTGGTACCAAAAGCTTTATGTAACTCCTTCCAAAATTTTGCTTGGAACCTCGAGTCTCGATCAGATACAATAGAACTTGGAACACCATGTAATCTGACTATCGTGCTCATATATAACTCTGCTAGCTTGTCGAGGCTCCAATTATTTCTGATTGCCAAGAAATGTGCTGATTTAGTCAACCTATCCACGATCACCCAAATGCTATTCATGCCTCGGAATGATGGTGGTAACCCAACAATGAAATCCATAGAAATCGAATCCCATTTCCAAGTTGGAACATCCAAGGGCTGCAATAATCCTGCGGGTCTCTGGTGCTCTATCTTGATCCTCTGGCACGTCAGACACCTTGTCACATATTCAGCAACTTCCTGCTTCATATTACTCCACCAAAAATTCTGTTTCAGATCTTTGTATAACTTGTTTCCTCCAGGGTGAATGGAAAAAGGACTATTGTGAGCTTCATCTAGTATCTTCTTCTTTAACACCTCATTATTAGGAACACATAATCTTCCTTGAAATCTCAGTGTCCCGTCTTCCTGGATCACGAATCCTGGTGACTTCCCTTTCTTCACATCACCCTTTATCTTCTCCATCTCCGAATCTCCATTCTGAGCCTCTTTTATCTCCTCCAACCATGTCGGTCGTAACTCCAATGCATTCAGGTATGCGCCTCGGTTTCTCTGAATGATTTCCACTTTCATCTTCTCTAAGTCATCGCAGATTGCTTTAGGAAGGGTTAAGGTTGTGTTTAGGTAAGCTTTTCGGCTTAAGGCATCGGCTACGACGTTAGCCTTTCCAGGGTGATACTGAATGTCGAGATCATAATCTTTCAGGAGTTCTAACCATCTACGTTGTCTCAAGTTCAATTCTTTTTGTGTGAAAATGTATTTAAGGCTTTTATGGTCGGTAAAAATCTTACACGGAACACCGTAGAGGTAGTGTCGCCATATCTTGAGAGCAAACACCACTGTGGCTAATTCGAGGTCATGAGTAGGATAATTTTGCTCGTGAGGCTTGAGCTGTCGGGAAGCATAAGCTATGACTTTCTCGTTTTGCATCAGCACGCATCCCAATCCATGCTTAGAGGCATCACTGTACACCACAAATCCGTCGGTTTCGGAAGGAAGGGTAAGAACAGGAGCAGAGGTGAGACGTTTCTTCAACTCTTGGAAGGCTGATTCACATTTATCATTCCACTCGAACTTCACAGACTTCTTCACCAATCGAGTGATGGGCAGAGCTATCTTAGAGAAATCTTGGACGAATCTTCGATAATATCCTGCTAAGCCCATGAAACTTCGAACCTCGGGGACGCTGGTAGGTCTAGGCCACTCCATTATAGCTTTTATCTTTTCAGGATCAACAGAGACTCCATTTTCAGAAATGATGTGACCCAAGAAGGCTACTTCTTTCAACCAGAATTCACACTTCTTCAACTTCGCATACAACTGTTTTTCTCTTAACACCTCCAAAACTTTTCTCAAATGTTCTTCGTGCTCACTCGAGCTCCTTGAAAACACCAAGATGTCGTCGATGAATACAACAACGAACTTATCGAGGTACGGCTTGAAGACACGGTTCATTATATCCATGAAAACAGCGGGGGCATTTGTCAACCCAAATGGCATCACCGTGAACTCATAATGACCATATCGAGTCCTGAATGCGGTCTTCGAGATATCTTCAGACTTGATGCGTAGTTGATGGTATCCGGATCTCAAATCAATCTTTGAAAAGGTAGTTGCACCTCGGAGTTGATCAAATAGGTCATCGATGCGAGGGAGTGGGTATCTATTCTTGATGGTGATCTTGTTTAACTCCCGATAGTCGATGCACAATCTCATGGTCCCATCTTTCTTTTTCACAAATAACACTGGTGCTCCCCATGGTGACACGCTAGGCCGAATATACCCCTTCTCGAGCAATTCGTCCAACTGCTTCTTTAATTCTTGCAATTCTGCTGGTCCCATACGGTAAGGTGCTTTTGAGGCTGGAGGCGGATCCTGGGATCAGATCAATGTTGAAGTCTATTTCCCTTTGCGGAGGCATGCCGAGTACCTCTTACGGAAACACATCGGGATACTCACGAGACTATTGGAATGTCGATAAAGGGAGTTCAGGGGTGGTCACGTCAACCACATGGCATAAGAATCCATAACACCCTTTTGCTAGCAATTTGAAAGCCTTTGCGGTCGAGATGGTTTTGGGCTTGACTTTTCTTCTTTGATAGGAAACTTTACATCCATCTGGTCTTCTAAGAGATATCTCATGATTAAGGCAGTTAATGTCGGCTTTATACTTAGACAACCAATCCATTCCCAAAATCACATCAAAGTCAGTCAGGTCAAACTGAACTAAGTCCACAAGAAATTCACACTTCTCTATGAGGATAGGACAATCCCTATATAGGATTTTACATGAAACAGATTCACCATTTGGATGGGCGACAGACATGAATGAGAACTCAAGACATGATTTAGCTTTTAAACTCTTAGCAAATGACGCAGATATAAACGAATGAGAAGCTCCAGAGTCAAACAAAACATAAGCGGAGTACGAGTTAACGGGGAAGGTACCGGTAATGACGGTGTCATCGGCTTCGACTTCCTCTCTTTGCATCATAAACACTCTTCCAGCTTGAGGAGGTCCTCTGGGAGGGTTTCTGCTGTTGTTGTTGCTTGCGTTGCCACCATAACCGGAGTTTTGCATAACCCTTTGATCTCTCACTGGGACACGGTTGGTGACATCTCCAACTCTACGATCACCAAGAGGGCAATTCTTAATCACATGGCCTGGCTTACCACAACGGTAACATTGATCGCTTCCCCATCGACATTCTCTTGCTATATGGCCCGGCTTATTACACTTGTTACACCGAGGAACTTGTTTCTGACCATTGTTGTTCCCCGTGTACCCCGTGTTCTGCCTTTTGAAACCATTGCTTGATTGGCTTCCCTGAGAGTTCCCCTTTCTCTTTCCATTATCATATACCTCCTTTTGCAGCTTCGTTTTTCTCTCGATATTTATAGCTCTATCATATAGCTCTTGGTATGAGCTACTCATGTGTGCTGCCAACTTTACTTGGATATCAAGGTTTCGGCCTCCTTCGAAGCGGTTCATCCTCTGTCGATCAGTAGTTACCAGGTCAGGAGCGAATCGAGCCAACTCATTAAATTTTACTGCATACTCCAATACAGACATGCTCCTTTGCTTCAGATGGATAAATTCAGACTCCATTTGCAGTTGTAGAGACGGGGGATAAAACTGTCTTCTCATAGCTTCCTTCAACTTTTCCCAACCAAAATCCGGTTGATCATGCATTTCCTTTGCAGTTTTCCACCACATCAGCTTGTCCCTTCAAATAAAAGACTGCAAAGTTGACCTTCCACTTGTCAGGGCATTGAGTAGCATCAAACAGCTTCTCCATGCTGTTGAGCCATTCTTCGAACTCAGTGGGGTCAGGTTTGCCGTCATAGGTTGGCGGCTTGTGAGTGGAGAACTTCTTGAACATGTTAGAGCATTCCTCTTGCTCAGTTTTCGGTCGTTGCCTGTTCCCTTGCAGAATCTCCATCATCATGAGCCCCATCAAGTTCAATTGATTCCCATTTGTTTCTCCGGAGGAATCCTTGAAAATAGGGTCGTTTCGAAGTGCGTCGAGTCTTGCTCTCATTTCCTCCAAATCAGCGTTGTTCGCGTTTCCTTCGTTAGTGCGTTCGCTTTCACTTGATGCCATCCTCTATCATATGAAACGTTTAACGTTGTTACGCTTTCAACCAAAACTTATTAACCGTTATAATGCAAAATGATCCCATCCCGTTCCTAGCACTCACACTCGTATTATCATTTACATTACTCATTATCTTATTTTTATTACTTATTGTCACTATATATTTTTCTTATTCTTCCAAATCAGTTTAACGTAAAACCATGAAGGTTTTACATAGGATTTCAAAACCGTTGCTCTGATACCACTCTGTAACGCCCCGACCTCTAAGCACCTTTATTAGGTTAATTAATCTTGATTATTAGCAGCGGAAGACCTAGCCTTTTGGTCGGTGCGTTACTGCCGTACTTTCCGTTAGGAAAATACAAGGCAACATACTTATATAAACATATAATAACGTGGAAACTTACACATGCTGGATTATATTGAAGTAAAATAAAACAGAGTTAATGTTAATTAAACTAACTGATAACTTAGGTTACAAAAACTAAAAGTGTTTGAGTCATTTTAATATCAATTCCTCACTGCTAAGCCATTCCGTCATCCCCATCGCTACCTAAAACAGAAAAACAAAACGTCATGAGCCGAGGCCCAGTAACATACTACTCTAACAACGTAAATTCATTTCAACTCATTTTATTTGAAAACAGGAAGAAGAGAATATCGCAAACATCATTTCATAAACATATGACTTGATGATAGAAATCCAACCATTATGAGATATTATCCTTTAAAATTTTGCATCATTCTTAATGGTAACTTGGCAAGTACAACATCATAACATCATAATCATTAACCGAAAGGCGGCCACAACAAAGGTGACACTTGCGGTGCCCATAACATATACAAATATCCGAAAGGCGGTCACAACAAAGGTGACACTTGCGGTGCCCATAAAGTACTGCCAAGAACCGTCTTTCACTTTCATCTATCATGTTTCGTTATTTTTATCTTTACATCATAAAACATTTCTTAAGCATCATGAAAAACCAATTTATCATCATATCGTCATTGCAAACATCATTTAGCAAAACATTTCATATCCCGCAATCCATAAATACATATCATCAAAACATTATGTAAAAGCGTCATAAAACATAGTTGGAAGGGGAGTGCGGGTGTTAGCAGTAGACGTTACCTCGAGTCGCAATTATTATACTTGATAGCCGGGGGAGGCCTGTAATATCCCTTTTTCTTTCTAATCTATTCAAGAATTGATAAAGAACGACTTATTAATATTTTATTCTAGATCTTTAAGCTCTACGATCCATTTCCATCATGTGCCTATGATGGGAAATTCCTTTATTATGACTTTATGGAGAGTTATGAAATTAATAGTTATGAAACCTCATTATCACCATTAATTACTTAAACTATAACTCTTGATTTTACTAACTTGGTCACCAAGTTCCTTTAATATTAACATAATAGATGACACATTTATTATGAGTTCTAAGTCCAACTTATGTAAAATTATTTAGTAACAACTCCTACTCATAAGATTCATACAAATTCATGTTTAACGACTTGAAGGTGTGATTATAGAACTTTCGTGCTTTAGTTAGACTTTTAATAGTAAGGTGATTATCTAACCAATTGTTAAATTCTAACTTGTATTAGTGACTTACTTAATTTACAACTTAAGAAGTAATATTCATTTCATTAAGCTAAAAAGTGGAACTATAATTATAGATTAAGCTTACTAACATTATACTTAAAATCCAAGTGTACTTAATTAGTATTACTTTATAATACATAAACTTAAGTTATGACTATATGAGCATGAAACTATGATATTATTAACCAAAAACACCATTTATGTAGTTAATTGTAGTAATAGTGACCATATCATAGTTTATTATACTATAATTAGGTTGTACGATTACTTCATGAAATAGTATGAACCTTCTAGCATTAAGTTTAATTAGCTAAGTTCAAACAACTTGGTTTATTAATCATATTAAGTCTCAATACTTAAACTTAAAAGATTATAGGTACACTTATGCATAACTAAAATTACTACCTACAATGTAGATTTTAAATTACAAAATAAGATTATAATTAGTTTAGTTAAATAGCCTAGTAAGGACTACTAATAACACACTAATGGGTCATGTTAATTTATTATTAAGCCCAAACTATAATAACTTAAACATATAAAAAGGAGGGAAAGTATTACAACTCACTTACTTGCAACACAAAGCAGCGAAGGGGCTGGGGTAGTCGGAGCTCCGGCGAGCAGGCGACGAGGAGGGAAGGCGGCAGGCTGGGCGCGGACGTGGCTGGCGGCAGGGACGGCGCGGCCGGCAGCCGGGCGGGGCGAGAGAGAGGAGAGCAGCGAGGCAGAGGGGGGGAGAAGAGCAGCGAGCGACGCGAGGGGGAGGAGAAAGAAAGGACGAGGCGGGGAGGCGAAGGTGGTGGTGCTGGCGGGCGGCGGTCGGCAGGCGCACAGAAGGGGTGACCGGCAGGTGGTGGTCGGAGGGTGGCCGAAAAACAAGGGGTTTAGTGTTTGAGATTTTCTGATTTTTGGGTGGGGATGAATAGTAAAATCAGCATATAATTTATACTTCCTCCGTTTCAAATTACTCGCTACACTTTCCATATAGGGAAGTTTCATATTACTTGCTACACTTCCTTTTTGGGCAATAAACTATCTCTATCTCTCTCCTCTCACATGGGTCCCTTTTCTTTTTACTCTCTACCTCTCTCTTCTCCAAAAATTGCCTAGGAGTCCGTGAATTGAGAAGTGTAGCAAGTAAAATGAAACGGAAGAAGTAGTAATCTTAGGAGCAAAAATTCAGTAAATTTATGAAGACTTAATGGTGAAGTATACTTGAGAAGCAAGGTCTTCTAGAAGCCTTGGAGAGCAAGGAGAGAGATAGCTTGAGGAAGAAGATGGAATGAGTGGTTATGGTGAACTTCTATTTGTGGAAAATTCTCTAATTCTTTTGCTATTACTAAAATTAGCAAATTTTCCTACTTCCTTTTAATTTACAACCAAACTAACTTAGTTTATTTTATTGAACACTTGATTTTATTTTGTTTCAAGAAATATTAGAGAAGTGATTAAATAAGGAAATAAATTTTAAACAATTTATTAAGCTAATTATTAATGTTAATTAAGCTTAAATTTTCGGGATATTACAAAGGGTAAATTCATCCACCAACCCATCTTTAAAATGTGGGTTCGATTTATGTCGCGGACACTATTTGGGAGGGTGGAAGGACAATTAATAAAGGGGG
Organism: Beta lomatogona; assembly: GCA_947646795.1. Lineage (NCBI taxonomy): Eukaryota > Viridiplantae > Streptophyta > Magnoliopsida > Caryophyllales > Amaranthaceae > Beta > Beta lomatogona. The sequence continues at coordinate 1,673,600 of CANSNZ010001471.1, forward strand.
ATGAAATGTACCTAATTGGCAGCTACATGCTTAAAGGGACGCCCGACCATTTTCAATATAACATCCCTCATCATGTTGCACTCCAGATGGAGCGTATTGCTACCACTTACCCCAAGAGGAGAGCGGACGGTACTTTGACCTCTCGGGCTATTGTAAATGGGGGGTTAGTGACTCTTTTTGCTAGGAAAATTCCTGGTTTTGATGAGTCTCGCTACCAGCCAGCCCTAGGACCCACCCTCCTGGATTATGCTTTCTTCGATCGCCTCCATTGGTTAGCGAGGGCTGGGGATAAATATCAATGGCGCATCAACGGGAGGCGCTCTATTGAGTTGCCTAGTCCCTTAGCCAAAATTCGACCAGGGCAGCCCCATTACCACCTTCCCATAGCTGGTTCCGACTTTTCCACCCCCATCCCCGAGATTCCCCAACGCACATTTCACCGTCGCCCCGCTCATCCTGCTGATATTGCCTCTACTTCTGATGCTCCCCCTCCCCCATATTCTACTGCTCCTCCTCCTTCTTTTGATTTTCAGGGAATGATGAGCATGCTCCAGCGGATGGAGTCTGGTATCACTGCCAACTCTACCGCTATTCAGAACATCGGTCAGCAGGTTGATGCCAACTCCGTCCTTCTCCAGAGCCTCAGCCAGCGTGTTGATACATTGGCCAATGATCAACACCTAGCTCTGTATCCCCTGTACGATGACTACTGCAGACAGCATACAATTGCAGAAACCGATGCCCACCCATCCTGGTACACTTGGAACCCGAATTACAGCCAGCCAGGGTCCAGTAGTAGGGGTGGCGGAGGTGAGGATGATGGAGGTGAGGATGATGGAGATGCGGATGATGATGGTGAGGACATTTCTATGGATGGCTGATATCCATGCGTTCTTTTCCCTTGTTGCACTGAGGCCATTGCCAAGTTCAGCTTGGGGGAGGACTTCTGTAAGTATTAGTATTATTTTTCTTTTTGTTTTTACTGCATTTTAGGATAGTTAAGGTAGGTTATTTGCTTTGAAAAAATGAAAAATCAAAAAAAAAAAAAAATGAAATATTGCTGAAAAAAACACAAAAGTACGAGTTGAATTCGAATAGTTTGATTGCTTCCTTGTGCCCCGAACTTTGCTTTGAAAAAAATGATTCAACTCATTATACTGGATAGTTGGGCATTTGTGATTGGGTTGTTGTGATGTGATCTATGATTGCCTTGATCTTGAGTGAATTTTGATGATAAAGTGCCTATTTTAACTGCATGCTTGAATTGGTTAGATTGTGAGGATTCATTCTAGCCCTCGGATTTATCTCTATATCCGATATATTCTTGTGTGTTAGTTCCTCGTAGCATTCTTATCTTGGTTTTGGCATTGTACTCGTTGAGTTCTGGTAACTTTAGGCATGTGCTGTGATAGAGGCGTTCATTTGTCTAATTTTAAGCCTCAGAGTTGTTTAATGAATTTTTCCCCTAGCCCCGCTGAGCCTAATGACTTCTTTTTGGATCTATATTAAACCACATTACACACCTTGAGCCTTTGCAATGACTATTGTCCCAAGCCTAGCTTGGGGGAGCATTTGTTAAGTTTATATCATATTGTGTGGTTGATTCCGTAGGGCGGTTGGAAAATAATGATATTTTGGTACAAAGAAAAGAAAGAAAAAGAAAAAGAAAAATAAAGTGAAGAAAAAAAAAATGGTAGTGAAAAATTTGAAAAATTTCTATGATCTGCATTCGTTAAGTATCAAAAGTGCTAGAAATTATGTTGAAAATGACAATTATTGGTTGGTTCGTGAAATTTCAAGAGTTGGTTATTATCTTGGTTATGTTGTTGTTGCCATGGGAGTTGTTTCGGCCACACTTAGTCCTACTAATGTTTTTTTTTGCTCCCCTTTCTTGGCTTTTCCACCACATTTCCTAAATAATTTCCGTACCTTTACCCGAGCCCCATTACAACCCTGAAAAAGACCTTTTGAGCACGTGTTTGATTGTTTATTGGAATAATACTGAGTCAATATGCCAAAGTCGAAGATTAAGTTTGTTATTTGAGTCGACCTGATTAGGATGAGCGATATTACACCTTTCTAAACACATGAGAGTGTGAGTGGGAAGGGCTATTATGGTTGGGTTGGTGAGAGATCAGGCACATATTTTGCCTGCCACAAAATTGAGAGGAGTGACACCTCGGTGAGCACCTTTTCAAGATTTGCATGATATGTAGGGCGGCTACGTTTGATGGTTTACTTAAGTGATTGGTAGTCAGGTGATCTGAGCAACTGAACTTGAATTTTGCTTGCTTGAATGATTTTAAGTTGGAAATAATTGAGTTTAAACTTTTCCATCTGAGGGGTGAAGCAATCCTATTCTTATTCCTGTTGTGCTTTGCTTGAGGACAAGCAAAGGTTTAGCTTGGGGGAGTTTGATGTGATCGTTTAATATAGTATTTTTCCCCCTGTATTTGAGCTAAAATGTGTATCAATGGTGCTCTTAGGAGCCATTTTATGCTAACTCTCTCCATCTAGTTGTGGTTTTCTGTTCTGTGTCTGATTGCAGGTTTTAGGGAGTTATCTCTCTATTTTATACCACTATCTGACCATTTCACTAGACTGGAGAGGTTCGAAGACATATTTGATGAGTTCCAAAGTCCTGAGGATACTTTTCGGGATCTCTGAGCGAAGAAGCATTGAAGCCTTGGAGTTTGAAGCCAAGGAATGAGTATCACACCTGAGCCCGATCGGGTCGGGCGCCACACGCCCGATCGGGCGGTCATCGTCATCAGAAGCAAGAGATAAGAGTCGTTGCGGGCCCGATCGGGCGACGTTGCTCGATCGTTATTTCGGTGAGGAGCCCGATCGGGCGGTTCGGCCCGATCTCATCGGGCGTCCTTGGCTATGTCCTGCGCTGGCTGTGAAGCGTTGGTGTGCGGCCCGACACCATCGGGCGGGTCGGCCCGATGTCATCGGGCGAGGTCCTGTTTTGATCCCAGCTGCTGCGTTTGAGCCCGATCTCATCGGGCTTAGTTGGCCCGATCGGGCGACTGACTCCGCGCACTCATTTAATGATTTTCGGGCACTAAGTATAAATAGGAAAGTTAGAACATTTATTAAGGATCTTTTGTTTGAGCCCTTATTTTTCATAGTTTTCTCTAGCAAGTTATTCAAGAACCCTAGTTTATTGCTTTTCGTTGTGGATTCAAGATCGAAACTTTGGATTATTCTCAAGTTCAATATAGTTCATTAATTTGGTAATCTTCTTCTTTATTCTCTTCATATTTATTTACTTTCTCTATTATTGATTAGAGTAATTTCTTAGTTATTTGCAATAGTTCAAAGTATGGATTTTTATATGGAATTTGTTATTGTTTTCTCAAGTATGAGTGAGTAGTTTTATTTCTAGGATTGTGGGGATCTATGTATGCAATGAGGGATTGATAGATTAGTATAATTACCCTATATTTCAATTGTTTCCTGTGATTGAATCGTTCATGCTAGATTTATGAATTAGGCCTGATTTGTACTTCTATTATCGCAATATTGAATCTACTTCGAGAGGAGAGATATCGTATAGGCTTTCAATCCTTAAGCATAGTGATCCTTGACCATGCGAGAGCGGCTAGGTGATCTTTGAGGGAGGTAATGTTCGAGAGAAATTACATGTGCCCTAGATAAATTGACTTATTGGGTAGTTATTATTCATCTCTGATTTCCCGAATTGTATGCATAGTGATCCATAGTCCTAGTTCTTTATTAATTGATTCATACCTTCATATTTAGTTCTATCATTTGCCTATTAGTTTAGTCACACACCCATTTTCAACTGATTTAGTTAGTATAATATTAGAATTCAGATACAATAATATAACTTTCTCCCTGTGGATTCGATCCTGACTTCCCTGACTACTTGTTAGTGGACTTTAGGTTATTTTTGATAAGGTGATACGACTTTGGCCTGTCAATACCGTTTATGTTTTTTATTGTTATTGCTATTATTAGCATTGTTGCTACTATGTACTATTAGTATTTATATTGTTATTGTTCTTGTTAGTATTCCTATTCTTAGTTGTATTACTATTGCTATTGTTAGCATTGCTACTATTACTGTTATTATTTGTATTATTATTATTATTATCATCATCGCTTTATGTTTATTATTATTATTCTCATTATCATCATAGCTATTTACAAACTTAAAATCAATCATAATGCTCCTATAATAAATCATTTTTATAAAACTTGGAATTGATCGTCTACTAGTTATTATTGTCGTTGCTTATAATATATAATATTAGAACATATGAAGAGTCGTTCTACTCCTTTACTCATTAGAGTGGTTTTAAGCAGTTGATTAGTCAAAATAAGAGTTCACTAAGAGAATACACTAAACATCACGGTAAACATTATATCATCCATATATTTATGGCACACACACATATTTATATATATGTCGATCTTAATATTTTTAATAATATTATTCATTTACAAAATCCATAACAAAATCAAAATGACCCGACCAAGAGTTAACCAAAATGGACCCGATGCTTCACAATGATCGAACCAAGGTCATTAGTAATTCAACCCAAGTACAATTGACTCTACCCAAGCGTTCAGAAAACCTAAATACGACCTGCGCAAACCCGGTTAAAAAATATCCATGGGCAATCATACCCAGGAATGGATCGACTTGTAAATGGAACGCTTAGACATGTCCGGCACCCGGCAATCCCATGATTTAAATGTGATCGACCCAGTTGAACAACACCTTATCAATCACGACCTGGGGCACTGACTGTCTGAATTCTGACATGTCCGGGTCTGACCTGGTTCGCCGTGGGTATACCTAAAACCTATTTGAGAACCTATTTTGACACCACTAGAGGAAAGCACAATCAACAACTTGCTTTAACATCCTCTTCTCCAAAATCGATGGAAAATACAAATTTGACATGGTTCCAACAAAGAAGATTCAAACCAAAGTTGGTCAAAATATTGTCCCATTTCACACATTTTGTACCAAAATTTCACACAAAAACCCCCAATTAAAATCCACAATTTTAGACAAAAAACCCTGAAATTATATAATTTTAAAAACCCTAAATGCAATAACTGAACCCTAAGTGTGAAAATTTTTGTAATAGCCTGCACCAAACACCTTATTAAATAAGTACTTTTATATAACAGCGGAAGCTCCATTCTTGGGCGAACTATTACTTGGATCCCCCTTAAGCCTAAACTTAAGAGATTGAGCATTTTACAACATGAACCATTAAAACTTACTTACAAAATAACCATCATACTTCATAATAAAAATATTACAAACCGAAAATACACCATGGTTTTTCCAATATTGTCCACCATGCTGACATACAACAAAACAATACAAGTCCCCACAAGAGCATCTGACATCCATACATAATCATTAATAGTCACCTGCAAAACGATACTCAACTGCCCCCACCGAGACAGGTTCAAAGAACAAAACACAAGTCAGCAAAGCTGAGTACACAAGTAGATTTTTAGGAAAAATATTATGGTGGCTGAATCTAGTTTTTCCTTCGCAAAACCCATCCCAAAAGAATAATAATATGCAACACGTCAAGTGCTCACATCCTTGTTGGTTTCTTTCTATCATTACAGTTCTTTCTATTAGTTCAACATTATTGATATCAATCAATATCATTTAATCCTTATGGGGAAAGTGAACACGATTAGAGAGGGGTCACCACGACCGACTGTCTCTAAACTGTGGGGGTCGTCACCCTCCTATTTACCATATGCTTGCAAGACTTTCAGGACATGTCCCTAGCAGCTACGAGACACCACGCTCGCCTGCAACTTACAATTTAATAACGGCAGCTACGAGACACCACGCTCGCCTGCAATTGTTGTTCATCACCGTTCACGGCTACTTCCCCTTCTTGTAGGTGATCACACAAACACATTGATAATTTTAATTCCTCTTAATTGTTATTAAATTATTATCTGGGCTAACTCGTAAGAGATGGACCTAACTTCTTGAGGAAAGATTTATATAAGTGTAACTTCCACAAGGTTAATCACAATAGTAATTATTAGAAAACTCATAATTTTGAAATAAAAAAAATAAATATGTAGATAAATAAATTATATGAATTTCTCAAAATACATAAAGAATAAGATATTTGTGTTAACAAACGTAGGTCATTCGATTATTACTCTTAGAGTTGTTAAAGTTGGGTGAGGAAACTATTATCATTGATATTAGGAACTATGGTTTGGTAAGTATGGTTGTAGTTAAATTTGGAGAGAGGTTTATTCAATAGATACTCCTTGAACATATTTTTCATTGATGAAAATTAAATTTTTTTTTTTTTTTTTTTTTTTTTTGAAGATTTATAATCAACCAAATCAATCACGTTCAATAAAATTGTAGGAAGTAATTAAATAATTCATTAATGAAAGGAACTTATTACTCTTTTACTCAACTCATCGTTTAACCTTTGAATTATTCAATATTATAATTTTATCCTTAAAATACTCTTTGAAATATTTCTTGGAAAATCTGGAATGTACCACAAAATCTATTAAAACGGAAATTGTCCCGCAAAAATTTTAAATTTTCAACAGAAATTAAAATGACCATAACTTCCTCATACGAATTCCAAATTGGACGATTCTTGTACCTATTCTGAGTAAAAGTTTAATACGAACAACTTTTGTGAAATAGCATTTTGGCCAAAAATGCCCAGAAAATGTCGAAAAACACGTTTTATTAAAACTGGTCCAAATTCTTACGGGATGGTAGAAGTTTATGTTCCAATGTTTAATCTACTTCACATGCACTTGGGTTCTTCCATCAAGAAAAACTTATTAACATTTTGACAGTAAAATAATGGCCCTTGATTCATTTACAAGATCAAATATTCAAACATAATATTCCAACATTTACTAAGAAAACCCTTATCTCTCAACTTGCAACTCATAATTTCACAATCAATCAATAAGAACATACAATCACTTCCAAAGAAACACATGCAAAGAAAAAAAAAAAACCAATTCATGTCATACTTATAGATTTGAAGATACAACATAAATTTCTTTCCAATACCCACATGCATGCACTTTTATAAAACAATTCTTTTACCCAAATCTCATTTCAACCCCAAAGAGAGTTAGTGACTTGTGTACCTTAATCCCCTTTGTCCAACTATTCTTTCTTCCTCCAAAATGTAGAATTTTCGACCTTCCTATAATCCCAAAGTGTTCATATGAGTTAATTATCTTACCTCAAGACATTAAAAACAAAGCTTCCTCTTCCCAAATAAATAAATAAAAAATCAGCTTACCTTCACCTTTTTAGACTAGAGTTTTGGGGTGTTTTTCCACTCCTTCTTGAAAATTTTCTTTGATAGTACCTAGTATTCACATCAAGGAAAACAAAAATGAGTTTGCATGTAAGATTGGGTAGAAAATGAGTGAGAAATTGAAGAGAGAAGGTAGGGTTTCAACCTTAGTTCTTCCTCTCATTTTTCCTCTTTCCTTCTTTTTCTTTCTTCCTTAATTCTCTCACTTTCTCTCTCCTATTTTCTGATTTTTTTTTTTTGGTGCTTGAGTTTGACGGGATAAATGGGTTGGAAGTTGGAGTTTTTAGAGTTTTTAGTGGGTGATGACTCGGATAACTATTTTTCTTTTTCTCTTTTTTTTTTTTTTTTTTTTTGCTACCTTTACTTTCCTATTCTCTCAACAAATATTAAATCAAACCTCTTGAATTTATCCACTTACATATTTTAATTCAACATTGTCCCTCCTTGTCTTTATTTTGCCCAAAAAAAGAAAAATATATTAACTTATCTCTTCTTTGACCACCTACCTCATATACTACTTTACAATCACCCTTTATAACTTCTTAAGTACGATTTTTACTGTATTCCTAAAAATGATCTCATATCACCAATTACATAATATTTTCTCCTCTAACTTGTCGACTAAAATAACAGAGATACAAGTACATACGTCATATAACATAAACATATCAAAATTTTCCTATCTCTAGGACCTATATGATAATATAGAGAATAATTAAAAGTAGAATATTCGTGTGGTTGGGGTGACTATTACAATTTTGACCCCCAAATGCCACATTTTTGTACAAATATGATTTATATACATCTCTACTATATAAGCCAAGGGGGAGCTATGGTATCCCCCTATAAAAAGATTTTTATACCACTAATTTGAAACATAAAAAAAAAAAAAAAACTATTCAAAATTTCTCATTTCGCTTCCTGATTTAAATTATGCATAATAAGGAAAGTTATAAAAAGGGAAAACTAACATATAAAAGTTTACGATTGCCATTAAAAGATTACTTACGATGGGGAAACTAACATAACAAAGGAATTTGTATAATTAACTCATCTTTTTATTTTTCGGTTTCATGATTGTCGTAGTCAATATGTTATTCAAGCGAAATAGTAAAACCTGATAAGAAAAAGTAAGCATAGACCAACTTCTTTGATTCTCATTTTCAATGCTATGTTTTTTAATAAATTGTAAGGATGAAGTACATGTTTATTTTCCACATAAATATTAATGTTTTTTACAATTCCAAATATCAGTATTAAAACTAGTATGTTGCATTATGCATCGCGTGCATACGAGGCTACTACCTACTAATGCGAGAGAGATGGATTTTGAGCGGAGCTTTTTGTCTTCCATCTTTAATTGGAGATAAGGAAAATTTGTCAATATATACCATACTTTGGGCACTTTTTTGAAATAAATTCCTAGGTTGTCTGAAATTTTATATAAATACTCGGTCTCTATACTCTATTACTCTCATCTTTTTAATTTATCCACTTGCTTTATTCATGGTCTTTAAGACACACATTTCACCAGTATTATCTTCAATTGTTTTTAGATTTTGATTGTAGAAAGCAAGTATGTGAGTATATAATGGGAAGGATGTGGACTGTCCACCATGTAGCAGAGTTGCTGCAGTAATTGGGAAGCTCTCTTTTGCATCATACTTTTGGAGGAAGGGGTTAGTATGAAAAAGCTGCCTTTTGGACTGGAAACTCGGACAGGCCAACCTGACGGTGTTCAATAGCAAGGCCCGTTGTTAGTGACTAGTGAGAGGAAAGGTAAAGGCAATGTGCTTATTCATAATTTTGAGCACATAATTAAGTGTTTATTAAATCCCATTATTGAGAATTGATGGTAGTATCATTTAAACATGCTTGTATCTAATGGAAGCGTGTTTTTTTTTCTTGCATCATAAGTAGAGGCCTCCTTTGCCCTGATCACACCCTTGTAAGTGTTCTTCTACCACATCTCTATATAAATCTGATCATGTTATTGATTTTCTTCTATTTGTGGTTTCCAAACTACCAGTGGCAGACTTTTGTAGGTTGATAAATTGTTTAAGAACTTCTAGTTTGTAGAAGCTGTTGGAGTTAAGGCTTGGAAAAGCCTTGGCTCATTTTCTTGTTTGTCCCACATTGCTTGTGGGAGGGAATTTCTTCATGTTTATATATTTCCTCCCTCCTTCCATCTATTGAGTTGTGACTAGAGATGCTTTTGTGGTTGGATGATATGTTTGGTTTGGGCTTGCTATCACACGCGCGCGCGCGCCGCCCGCCCGGACCGGGCTTTGGGCTTTGGGCTTTGGGCTTTGGGGAATAAACTTAACTTAACTAAAGTTTTAGACCCGGGAGCTACGCGTGTGTGGCTGTTGGAATTCTGTAACGTTTTACCGTTACAGTATTCATGGCAATCCCTAATTATCCGCCCATTGATTTCTGTCTTGATTGCTATCCGTTTTTTGGCTTGATTCTTCCCTATAAAATCAGTGCCATTCTGTTCAGTAAAAAACACAACAAACACTCTTCTCTCTTCCCTTCTCTTCTCTATTCCTGGGTTCTCGTGCTATTCTCTAAAGCTCAGTTTGCTAGTGGTGGCATTCTTAGCTGCTGTGTAAACCTTGGGGAGCATTCCGGCCAAGATCGATAACCACCATTGTCGGGCCGTAATTGCTTTCAAGTCAGTGATCTCCTATCACGGCACAGCCTCGAAAGTTATCTATTTCTGCCTTTGCGAATCTCTTATTCTAACAATTTGAAAGCAATTACTAATATTTGCAATGGCAGAAAGTTCAACCAAATCAATGGCTCATCTGTCCAAACTTGAGTCCCTTGATGGAAATAACTTCAAACGCTGGGCTCAGAAACTTCTTATGTTTTTCGAGCAACTGGATATTGACTATGTCCTGTTCAATGACTGTCCCACTGCCATTACGGCTTCTGCTGATTCTTCTTCTCCTTCTGCTGCTGTCATTAAGCAGAATGAGGATCAAATTCTGAAATATGAAAAAGATAACAAAACAGTTCGTTTCCATCTCCTTAATCTGATGACTAATAATTTGTTTGATTTGTTTATGGTTCATAAGTCATCTAAACTGATTTGGGAGGCCCTTGAGAAAAAATATGGGGCTGATGATGCTGGGAAACAGAAATATGTTGTAGGAAAGTGGCTGTCTTTCCAAATGGTTGATGACAAACCTGTCATGGACCAAGTTCATGTCTACGAAAATTTATGTGCTGATGTTCTAAATGAGGACATGAAAATCTGTGAGGTTTTCCAGGCTAATGTTCTGCTGGAAAAATTTCCTCCTTCCTGGAGGGAGTTCCGTAACAATCTGAAGCATAGGAAAGAGTTCCTATCTCTTCAGGAACTGATCAGCCATATGAGGATTGAAGAGGCCAACCGGATCAAAGATAATCAGGACTCGGCTCTTGTCAATGTTTCCAAAGCTAATCTGGTGGAATCTGTTGCTGCGCCAAGTTCTGATAAGTTCAAGGGTAAGGGCAAGAAGGTATTCAACAAGGGTAAGAAGCAAGGAAAAGTGAACAAACCAAGTGGTAAGATTCAAAAGAGGACCTTTGTGTGCTATGTGTGTGGAAAGCCTGATCATAAGGCTTACCAATGTCCTCAACGCCAAGGTTCTGTCCAAAAAGAAACTCCTCAAGCTAACCTTGCTGTTTCGGATGATGTTATTCTTTGCTGTGGTGGTTGAAGCAAATCTGGTCGAGAATCGTTCGATTTGGATTCGACACCAGGGGCTTCAAGGCATTTGTTCGAACAAAGAGCTGCTCCATGACTTCCCGGGATGCAACAGAAGGTGAGTGCGTCTACATGGGGAATGCAGCAAGACGGCCGGAGTGCTTGGACATGGAAAGGTCACTCTAAAACTTACCTCTGGAAAAACCCTCTCCCTTTCAAATGTCTTGTATGTTCCTACTATGCGTCGTAACCTAGTGTCTGGTGCCTTGTTAAACAAAGCTGGTTTGAAAATTGTTTTTGAGGCTGACAAGGTTGTAATGACTCGTGGTGGGGAATTTGTGGGGAAAGGGTATCTGAGTGGGGGTTTGTTTATTTAAATGTTGCTTCTTACGTATCTCGCTATTAATAAAACTGTTTGTGGTTCCGCTTATATTCTTTGAGTCTTTAAATTTATGGCACGGTAGATTAGGACATGTGAATGTTGCCTCTATTAAGAGACTAAGGACCTTAGAATTGATTCCTAATCTGTCCTCAACCGAGTTCTCTAAGTGTCCTATTTGTGTTGAAGCAAAATTTACCAAGAAACCTTGCAAAACTGTGACTCAAAGGACCACCCAACTTCTAGAATTGGTTCATACAGACTTAGCTGACTTTCAGAACACTAGAAGTAGAGGAGGAAAATTCTGGTATATTTCCTTTGTTGATGATTACTCGAGGTTCACTAAGTTATACCTTCTTAAGACCAAAAGTGAGGCAGGGGAAGCTTTTTTGAAGTATAAGGCCGAGGTAGAAAACCAACTTGATAGGAAAATCAAGAGGGTTAGGTCGATAGGGGTAGAGAATATGAGAACTTCTCTTGGAATGACCATTGTGAGAAATTGGGAATCATTCATGAACTTAGTGCTCCTTATGTACCCCAACAAAATGGTGTAGCCGAAAGGAAAAATAGGTCCTTGAAAAATATGATGAATGCTATGCTTGTAAGTTCTGGGTTGCTCGATGAAATGTGGGGGAAGTTGTTCTTTCAGCTTGTCATGTTCTTAACCGAGTTCCTCACAAAAGATTAGATAAGACCCCTTATGAGCTATGGAAGGGTTATCCTCCAAACTTGAGTTTTCGAGAGTGTGGGGGTGTCTAGCCAAAGTTGGGCTTCCCGACTATAAAAAGTCAAACATAGGACCTAAGACTTTTGATGCTTTGTATTCATTGGTTATGCTCATGCTGCATATAGATTCATGTCTCACGAATGATAGGTCTATCTCGTGAGTACAGAGATGCTGAGTTTTTTGAACATGTTTTTCCTTTGAAAAAGGTGATGTTGCATCTGTGCCTTCTTGTTCTTCTCCTGCTGTTGATTTATCTACTTGTTCTACGCATGATGTTCTACCTACTCCTGCTGATTTGACTTTGAGTAGTAGTTCAGTGGACATGCATGCTAGCAGTTCCTCTGTCGTAGATGAGCCTAGGAGAAGTAAGAGACCTAGAGTAGCAAAAGACTTTGGTTCTGATTTTGTTACTGCTTTTCTATCTGAAAGATCTTGTGTTGACTTGTTGAGTGATGAACTAGTTTATGCTTTCATGATAGAAGAGGACCCAAAGACCTTTGATGAGGCAATGAGATCTGTGGATGCCAGTTTTTGGAAAGAGGCCATTAAGAGTGAGTTAGATTCCATAGTGTCTAACTCTACTGGGAGTTAACCGACTTACCTAAGGGATCAAAGACCATAGACAGTAAATAGATCTTTAAAAAGAAGTTGAGACCTGATGGAACTATCGAGAGGTTTAAAGCTAGGCTTGTCATCAGGGGCTTCACTCAGAGGAAAGGACTAGATTACTTTGACACTTATTCTCCTGTGACTAAGATAGCCACTATTAGGACCCTGCTTGCTCTTGCTGCTATTCATGACTTAGTTATACATCAGATGGATGTTAAGACTGCTTTCCTGAATGGTGACTTAGAGGAGGAGATTTACATGTCTCAACCTGAGGGTTTCGTGGTGTTAGGTCAAGAAGATAAAGTGTGCAAATTGAGGAAGCCCTTATATGGTCTCAAACAAGCACCAAAACAATGGTATGGAAAATTTGATAGTACTGTGGTGTCAAATGGTTTCATTGTAAACAATTCTGATTCTTGTGTTTATTCAAAATTGATAGGATCAGATTGTGTGATTATATGTCTTTATGTGGATGACATGCTGATTTTTGGTAACAACTTAAAGGTGGTTAATGATACTAAACTTTTCTTGTCTTCAAAATTTGAGATGAAAGATTTGGGGGAAGCAGATGTGATTTTAGGAGTCAGACTTAAGAGAGTCTCCGGTCGCATTTCCCTTAGTCAGTCTCATTATGTGGAAAAGGTGCTTAAAAAGTTTAATTCCTTTGATGTTGTTCCAGTGAGTTCTCCCTATGATTCCAGTATTCATTTGACCAAGAACTTAGGTGAAAGTGTCTCTCAAAGTGAATATGCAAAAATCATAGGTAGTTTGATGTACCTCATGAACTGTACTCGACCTGACATAGCTTATGCAGTGAGTAGACTTAGTAGATATACACATAACCCTAGTAATGAACACTGGAGTGCTCTTCATCGTCTTCTCAGATACCTAAAAGGAACTGTTGATTTTTGTTTGCACTATTCTAAATTTCTCTTTGTTCTTGAAGGATTTTGTGATGCAAATTGGGTATCTGGTAATGATGAGATTTGTTCAACTAGTGGCTATGTGTTTACCCTTGGTGGTGGTGCTATATCGTGGAAGTCCTCGAAACAGACTTGTATAGCACGTTCCACCATGGAGTCTGAGTTCATTGCCCTCGAGTTGGCGGGGGCAAGAAGCCGAATGGTTGAGAAACTTGTTGTCCGATGTTCCTTTATGGGGTGGACGGGGTTCACCTGTCTCTCTTCATTGTGATTCTCAAGCAGCCATTGGTGTTGCTAAGAACAAAGTGTCTACAATGGTAAGAAGAGACACATACGGATCGGACATGGAGTCGTCAAACAACTCCTGAAAAATGGGGTGATTTCTTTGGACTATGTGAGGTCCGAAAGAAATCTTGCAGCACCCCTTTACTAAGGGGTTATCTAGGAGAGTTGTCCTAGAGTCGTCGAGGGGATGGGGCTAAAGCCCATTAGTTGAGATCTTATGGTGGATACCCGTTTGTGGTCAAACGAAGCCATGAAATCTTAACTTGCACTACATTTTCCATCCCTATGACACATGGTAGTGCTTTTATCCATAGCCTATTGGTGGTGCTTCTGAGACGCACTTGATGGATATACATTGAGAGGTTGAGCATTTTGCTCTTAATAGTTCCATATCCCTCCGGGGTGGTGTTATTGAGAAACACTTGATGGACTACCTACGTAAGTGTGGAGGTTAAGTCGCCTTCTATGAAAGACTGGGCTGTCTTTCTAGAGCACTTATTAGACCCAAGGTATGCGCATGGCTATAAAGCGCTTGTGATGTATCGCGGAGATTGCACGATCTTAAGGTAGGTATGTGTTGTGGGGGTCTCAACGGAACTCTGGTGAGTTCAAGAGTAATTCACTCACTAGATAGTAAGTTGTTGCCTCATTTCACTATGCATCAATTCAAATCGAAAGATATTGGTGTTTAAGTACTTTCCTTTCCTTACCCAGGAATTTCTTTTGCTTTTCTGAGCCTTTGTGGGGGATTGTTGGAGTTAAGGCTTGGAAAAGCCTTGGCTCATTTTCTTGTTTGTCCCACATTGCTTGTGGGAGGGAATTTCTTCATGTTTATATATTTCCTCCCTCCTTCCATCTATTGAGTTGTGACTAGAGATGCTTTTGTGGTTGGATGATATGTTTGGTTTGGGCTTGCTATCACACACGCGCGCGCGCGCCGCCCGCCCGGACCGGGCCAGGGCCATGGGCCTTGGGCTTTGGGCTTTGGGGAATAAACTTAACTTAACTAAAGTTTTAGACCCGGGAGCTACGCGTGTGTGGCTGTTGGAATTCTGTAACGTTTTACCGTTACAGTATTCATGGCAATCCCTAATTATCCGCCCATTGATTTCTGTCTTGATTGCTATCCGTTTTTTGGCTTGATTCTTCCCTATAAAATCAGTGCCATTCTGTTCAGTAAAAAAACACAACAAACACTCTTCTCTCTTCCCTTCTCTTCTCTATTCCTGGGTTCTCGTGCTATTCTCTAAAGCTCAGTTTGCTAGTGGTGGCATTCTTAGCTGCTGTGTAAACCTTGGGGAGCATTCCGGCCAAGATCGATAACCACCATTGTCGGGCCGTAATTGCTTTCAAGTCAGTGATCTCCTATCACGGCACAGCCTCGAAAGTTATCTATTTCTGCCTTTGCGAATCTCTTATTCTAACAGAAGCCACTACTACAATCAATAAAATTGTAATAGAAACCATAAGTATAGCTTATCAATTGAGTAAAACTGACAGGATAGAAGCTATAATATGAGCAGACTCTGATGTGAGACTTCCTCACTATGTAATTATGTAGCGCGGAAATCGATGAAATTTTTCATCCTAAAAACATTTTGGAAACAGGGAAACCTCTGTTTCCGTCCATTTTCGGGGTTCATAAGCATAAAACACCTAGAGTTTCAACTTCAGGAATAGAAATAAGACATCCTCATATCCTAGAGGTTTCCATTATACTAGGATTTCTAGTGTACTAATGAATGTATTAGTGTAGTGTAGAAATAAGACATCATCATATTCTAGTGTAGGATTTAGAGGCTTCACAACTCACAAGCATGAAAGTTGATCTATTGAAACTTTACACAAAAACCTTGCAAGTTCCCCAAAACATGTGAAAACTTACCCCTTTTCTGTGTTCTCGTTATGTCTATAGGCGAGTACATTGGAAGACTATCTCACTCAACAGAAGTGCGCTTTTCACATAATTAATAATTTCAGCAAGAAAGATGGGATTTGGAAACAACAGTACTCCCTCCGTTTCTTTTTAATCTACACACTTTCCTTTTTGGTCTGTTTCTTTTTAATATACACATTGTTGTTTTTTCTATTTTTCGTAACATGTCACATCTACTTTATCATCTTTTTCCACCCATGTCATCCACTTTTTGATATTTTAACCCACCTTTTAGTTTCTCTATCTCAATTTTCAATTTCTCTCTCCACCTTTTCAGTTTTTCTCTCATACTTTTGCACTTTCTCCTTGATTTTCCCCCAAAGTGAAGTGAGTAAATTAAAATGAAACGGAGGGAGTAGTATACAGAGTGTAATTTAATCCAATAATATATTGGATATTAATATAGAAAATCTTGTAGAAAAATCATGTAATATATCTAGAACAATCTAGGATATGCCAAAAAAAATATCTTTATAATCTAGAAATTAGTAACTAGAAAAATCTAGTTGAGGTCTAAGATATCCTAGAAAAGTCTATAGCAAAATCTAGTGGATAGTTCTAGGCTTTCTAGCTTAGAATAATCTAGACTAACTCTATGAATGTCGGTTTAGACAACTATAAATAGGTGTTAGTGCCCTTGTTTGTAAAGAACAGAACCAAGCATCATTAATAAAAAGTTCAACCATTCATAAAAAGCTCTCCCTCGTTTTCCTACTTCACTCCATCATAAACAAAAACTAACATTCAACTATAGAAACATTACTCTCCTAACATAAACATAAAAAGCCCACTACAATTTTCATTAACAAATTTCCATCAGTGGTATCAGAGCCATTAAATCTAAACCTCCACTACATCATACAAATTATCATACTCCCATAAAACTTATACACCAGACACAAAATAACTCAACTCGTTAAATAAAAACCAAACACCGCATAAATTTAAATGACTTCCCCAAACACTTCAACATCAAACACATTTAACTACCCCCAAGTAAATTAGGTACCTACATTTAAGGGAGAAAAATATCAACAATGGTCTATTCAAATGAAGTCCATATTTATCTCACAAGATTTGTGGGAGTTAGTACAAAATGGTTATGAACAACCAAATGATTTGATCCAATAAGCCACTTGGGATGAAACACGGCGAAAGCAATATAAACAAAATCGGATAAGGGATAATTATGCCCTATCCTTAATTTATCGGGGAGTAGATGAAACAATCCTCCCTACTATTATGGTTGCTACAACGGCCAAGGAGGCTTGGAGTATCCTGGAGACAAAATATAGGGGTTCCGAAAAGGTAATACTCTTCAAACTCCAATCTTTATGGAGAGACTTTGATAATTTATTAATGGCGGAAAATGAAACAATTCAAGAATTTTATAGTCGAACTAATGGAGATAAAATAGAAGATGTCCAAGTTGTTCGGAAAATATTAAGGAGTCTCCCCAAAAATTATGATCATATAGTGGCTGCTATAGAGGAGTCTAATAAAGATTTATCTAAATTAAGTTTAACTGAATTAATGGGCTCCCTTCTAGCACATGAAGATAGAATGCGTAGATTTACAGAACAGCCACTAGAACAAGCTTTTCAAGCAAAATAAAAATTCTCTAATAATGGAGAAAATAAAAGTAAAAACGACTACGGTAAAGGAGGTACTTCATATAACCGTAGCAGGGGGAGAGGAAGATATAAAAATCAAGGAACTCGAGAAAATAACCAATCTGGCTCCTATTGCATTTATGTAAGAAAAATGGCCATAATACACAAGATTGCCGGTATAAGTGTAAAAGATGCAAGAAACACACTCATTTTGAAAAAGATTGTTGGTTCTGGCAAAAGGATGAGGCCAATTTTACGGAAAATACAGAGCCTAGAGATCAATTATTTTATACATGTTTAAATGCTCACCAAGAGTCAAATGATATATGGTATATCGATAGTGGTTGTTCTAACCACATGACTGGCAACAAAAATTCATTTGTTAGTCTAGATGAAAACATAAAAACACAAATTACTCTTGGTGATGGAAGCAACCAAGAGGTTGCTGGCAAGGGGACAATAGCTGTCAGAACAAAAAAGGGCTCATCTAAATTTATTAATGATGTTTTCTATGTCCCCGGGCTTGCACAAAATTTGTTAAGTGTAGGCCAACTGATCCAAAGAGGCTACATGGTGAAATTTGATGCTAATAAATGCCTTATATTTGATAAGAAAAAAGGGCAATTAATTACTACCACTCAAATGGCTCCTAATAAAATATTCCCATTAAGAATGCAATTGGAGCATAATGTTGCCCTAAGTTCTATGGTGGATGAGTCCACATTGTGGCATTTGAGATTCGGGCATCTAAATTTTAACAGTTTAAAACTGTTAAAACAAACAGAAATGGTGATTGGGCTTCCACCTATAACAAATGAAAGAAAAATATGTGAGGGTTGTATATATGGCAAAATGCATAGATTGCCATTCCCCACTTCATCTTGGAGGGCTAGAGCTCCATTAGAGCTCGTTCACGCAGATATATGGGGCCCTACCAGAAATCCGTCTCTTGGCGAAAAAAGATATTTTCTATTACTTGTCGATGATTTCACTCGCATGATGTGGGTATATATCTTGGAGCAAAATTCAGAAGCATTTTCCCACTTCATGCAATTTAAAGCCCTTACAGAAAAACAAAGTGGGCATTCAATAAAAATTCTTAAAACAGATGGTGGGGGAGAATTTACAAGTAAGGAATTCAACAACTTCTGTAAGGTGCATGGAATTAAAAGAGAATTAACAGTAAGACGCACACCTCAACAAAATGGTGTTGCGAAAAGGAAAAATAGAACGATTGCTGAAATGGCCCGTAGTATGATGCAAGCTAAGAATTTACCAAAATATTTTTGGGCCGAAGCTGTCTATACAGCAGTGTATACTCTCAATAGGTTTCCCACGAAAGTAGTGAAAGGTATGACACCCTACGAAGCTTGGCATAAGAGAAAGCCAAGAGTAGAGCACCTCATAGTATTCGGGTGCATAGCATATGCCCACATCCCGAAAGAAAATCGGGAAAAACTTGATGGTAAAGGAGAAACATGTATATTAATTGGATACAGTGATGAATCTAAGGGGTATCGTCTCTAGCAGCCTGAATCCAAGAAATTAATCATCTCAAGAGATGTCATCTTCGACGAAGGAGCACAATGGATGTGGACGGAGAAGGAAATCTCAACCACATGAAGGAGATTTTCTTCAACCAAGTCCAAGTGAAGATGAAGGCCCAAATCATCCAGCAACGCAGTCATCCTCTATTCCATCATCACCGAGATCTGCAACAACATCCTCGAGATCGGTGAGTCCAACATCAGGATCAAGCTCTCAAAGCTCAGCTCCAGTAGTGCGACGTTCACAAAGAGATAGGCGACCACCAGGCTACTTGGAGGATTTCCAGTGCAATCAAGCTATCATGGCTCTCTTCACAAGCGAACCACAAAGTTTTCAAGAAGCTGCTCGAGAAGACAAATGGATCGAGGCCATGAATGAAGAAATCAAGATGATCGAGAAAAACAACACATGGGAGCTTGTTGAGAAACCTGGAGACAAAGAAGTCATCGGGCTCAAATGGGTCTACAAGGTCAAGTATAACGAAGATGGCTCCATCCAGAAATACAAGGCTCGTCTCGTCGCAAAAGGTTACTCCCAACAACCAGGGATTGACTTTAACGAGACATATGCTCCCGTTGTCCGCATGGAGACTATCAGGTCAATCCTTGCTCTTGCTGCTCAACTTAAATTACCAGTCTTTCAATTAGATGTAAAATCAGCATTTCTAAATGGGGAGCTCGAAGAAGAAGTATATGTTGAGCAACCGCAAGGATATCTCATCGAAGGCAAAGAAGACAAAGTATGCCGCCTTCGTAAAGCTCTTTATGGGCTTAAGCAAGCACCCAGGGCCTGGAATAGCAAAATAGATGGCTACCTACTTCAAAATGGGTTTACAAAAAGCCCAGGCGAGCCATCACTATATGTCAAGGCCCAAGGATCACAAGATTTTCTCATATTGTGCCTTTATGTAGATGATCTAATCTACACAGGCACTAATCCGAAAATGATTAAAGAATTTAAGACGACAATGATGTCGGAATATGAAATGACCGACCTTGGAGCCATGAAGTACTTCCTTGGCATGCAAGTCAAGCAAAGCCCAGGAAGAATATTTCTTTCGCAAGAGAAATATGCAGACGACCTGCTCAAGAAATACAACATGAGTGAATGCAAGCCATTAGCTACACCAATGGCACTTAATGAAAGGCTATCTAAGAACGATGGCAAAGAAAAGGTCGATGCATCAATATATTGAAGTTTGGTCGGCTCTCTCATTTATCTTACACATACAAGGCCGACATAGTACATGTTTGTCAGCATTGTATTAAGGTT
This sequence comes from Beta lomatogona, assembly GCA_947646795.1. Classification (NCBI taxonomy): domain Eukaryota; kingdom Viridiplantae; phylum Streptophyta; class Magnoliopsida; order Caryophyllales; family Amaranthaceae; genus Beta; species Beta lomatogona. The sequence goes on from CANSNZ010001471.1 coordinate 1,693,923, forward strand.
CATGAGTGAGCCAAGTAAAGCTCACTTGGCAGCAGCAAAAAGGATTCTCAGGTACGTCAAGGGAACAAAAGGTTATGGAATTTTGTACGAAACAGAGGAGAATCACAAGCTAATAGGATACACAGACAGCGATTGGACCGGAAGTATTGACGATCGAAAAAGTACGAGTGGCTACGTCTTCCTACTGGGAACCAAGGCCATATCTTGGTCATCAAAGAAACAAGCAACAGTAGCTTTGTCATCAGCAGAAGCAGAGTACGTAGCAGCAACAAGTGCAGCATGTGAAACGGTATGGCTTAAAAGAATTCTCGAAGATCTACAACAGACATCAGAAGAACCAACAACTATCTCCTGCGACAACATGTCTGCAATAGCCATGACGAAAAATCCGGTCTTTCACAGCCGCACGAATTACATCGAGATACGACAACATTTCATTCGTGAGCTAGTTGACAAACAAGAAATCGAGCTACAATTCTGCAAGACGGGGGAGCAGCTCGCTGACATATTCACTAAAGCAATTCCAACAGAGAAGTTCATCCAATTCAGAAGACAACTTGGAGTCCAAGATTTTTCAGATTAAGGGGGAGTATTAGATATTAATCTAGAAAATCTTGTAGAAAAATCATGTAATATATCTAGAACAATCTAGGATATGCCAAAAAAAATATCTTTGTAATCTAGAAATTAGTAACTAGAAAAATCTAGTTGAGGTCTAAGATATCCTAGAAAAGTCTATAGCAAAATCTAATGGATAGTTCTAGGCATTTCTAGCTTAGAATAATCTAGACTAACTCTATGAATGTCGGTTTAGACAACTATAAACAGGTCTTAATGCCCTTGTTTGTAAAGAACAGAACCAAGCATCATTAATAAAAAGTTCAACCATTCATAAAAAGCTTTCCCTCATTTTTGTACTTCACTCCATCATAAACAAAAACTAACATTCAACTATTGAGACATTACTCTCCTAACATAAACATAAAAAGCCCACTACAATTTTCATTAACAAATTTCCATCATAATTTCTGATAATTTATTCTAAATGATAATCACATGACAATACAACTTAAATCTCCTTCTTGTTCTTCCAAGATTTAATACATCAGGATACAAAATGATAATCAGATCAGTCGAACATATGAAAATTACAATTAACATTCGAAAGTTGGTTTTATTTAATCTCAACAAGGATTTTGATGCGTGCTTCACCCCTCTTTTTCTCTTCTTCAGAACAAGGCCTTCAGTTGTGCCTTAATCTATAGTATTTGGTAATGAGACAGGCAGACAGCATTCATGAACTCCTCATCTGATTCAAGAGCTTTCATTGAGTTAGGAGGTAAACATATTTCCAAATCCACACTTCCTCCACCCTCATAACCTTCATAAGAAGTCACCTATCCTACAAATTTATTCGCATACCCACTACGAAGAGCAACTGCTTTTCCGAGCCCAAATTCATTCCCGTACATGTCGAATCTTGGCGAGCTTCCCATCACCACACTGTAACAATCAAACAGCTTATCAAGCTGGAAAACAACAGGTGATTTCAGCCATTCATTAATGAATTCTCGCAGTATTCTATCATCGTGATTCATCACGGCCTGGTGTAACAATGACGCGGCCCACCCTAAGTTATGATCAAGTAGCTCACCAACTGTGGTAGTTGTCTTCAGCGCGCTTATACAATTACCAAAATACTCCTGAGGCAGAGGTGGATTTAATCTATGCCTGTTATTAGCTGCTAATCTGCAATTTGTGAATTGTTCAAAAGATAGACAGTTTGCTCGAACTATTGCTCGCCAGCAGAGTGCTGACAATGCTTGAAACGATGAGATTTTGTTGGTTGTGTTGAAGTCCTCATTTGCTCTCGCTTTAAGTTGTGCCATAGAATCGGATGAGAAATGGAAGATCCTCTCTCTGAGTTCGGGTGCTTCAAATCTGCTAATAAATTCTTCTGGTTCGGTGAAGGGGAGTAGGAAAGGCGGACCATACCCTTCAGGAAACCAACGTTTATGAATTGGAATACGCGATGAAGGAACTCCTTCATCACATATTCCTAGATGGATTTTAGACCATATGTTCCAGAAGTTCCAGTAGGAGGTTCCATCACCGATGGAGTGATTCATAGAACAAGCAATGAAAATACCATCTAAAAGCTCAGTGACTTGAATGGTTAACAAAGACTTAAAATGACCATCATGGTTAACATCTTTGTCATGGTCAAAAAATGATTGAACCACTAGAGGAACATCGGTTGGTGAAAGTAAGTTTGATATGGTCATATCTGACGTAGCATGGATGAACCTCGCACCAAGGCCTTTGTTGCAGTCGACGAAGATGAGACATTTGTGCTGATCTTCGTCTACTTGTGTCGCAAGTTGACCAGCTAATGGGTAGAAATGGACGAGGGTGAGTGAAAGAGAGTCCTTGAGATTTTGAAGGAATTTGTGAATGGAGAATTGTTGGTTATCTAAGTTTGAAGGTTCGGTGAAGAGTAGACCCTTTTGGATGTAATGACCAGAGAGCATAGCTAAATCCATCGGAGATAAGTAGTATAGTTGTTTGGCTTCTTTCACTTCATACTTTGGCTTGATGAAGCATTCTGAGATATGTGTAACAATGGCTGATGCTGATGCGGAACTCATTTTTTGTGATTTTTAGATTGCAGAGTTTGTGATTTCTGGGAGCAGGTGAATGAAGGAAGATTCATCCTATCTAGTCCATAAGTAATTGTATCTTTGGATGCATTTTGTTAGATTGTAATAATTCAATGACTTCAGACTGCCCAACGACCTCTATTTCTTAGATTATTCAACTACCTAGGAAAGTTCAATCAAGTTTCCATTCGTCTACCTAATACTCCAGTCAACATAGTGGTGTCAAAACAGGTTCTCAAACGGGTTAAGGTATACCCACTGACAACTGCAGCCGACCCGGACAGGTCGGGATCTCGATTGTCGTGCCCCAGGTCATGATTGGTCAGGTTTTGTTCAACTGGGTCGAACACTTTTGAATCATGGGATTCCCGGGTGCCGGACAGGTCTGAGCGCTCCATTTACAAGTCGATCCATTCCCGGGTATGATAGCCCGTTGACATTTTTTGCCGAATTTGCGCAGGTCGTATTTAGGTTTCATGTACGGTTGAGTTAAGTCAAATGTACTCGGTTGAATTAGTAATGAACTTAGTTTGATCATTGTGAAACATCGGGTTCATTCACTATTGAACGTCAATTCAACTTCGGGTAACTCCTGATCGGGCCATCTTGATTTTGTTATGGATTTTGTAAACGGATCATATTAATAAAAGTATCAAGATCTAGATCGACATATATATACATATGTGTGTGTGCGATAAATATATGGATGACAACGAAAAACCAATAAAAACACTATATTGATTACCGTGATGTTTAGTGTATTCTCTTAGTCAACTCTTATATCGAATAATTAACTGCGTAAAACACTCTAATGAGTAAAGGAGTAGAACGACCCTTCATATGTTTTAATATTATATATTATAACCAACGACAATAATAACGAGTAGATGATCAATTCCAAACTTTATATAAATGATTTATTATTATAAGCATTATGATTGATATATAAGTTTGTAAATAGCTATGATGGTAATGAGAATAATAATACTAATAAACATAAAGCGACAATGATAATAGGTAAAATACAAATAATAACAGTAATAGTAACAAGGCTAACAATAGCAATAGTAATACAAATAAGAACAGGAATACTAACAATAACAATAACAATATAAATACTAATATGTTGAATCATTTTAATATAAGATTGATATCAAAATAATTGTAAAACCAATCTAATACTCTATTGATTATAAATTAGTATAACGACTCTTAATATGTTATAACAAATGACAATCATACATTCATATGTTTACAACGACGGTTCATATGAGGCCTAAGTGATTATAACGAGGGTTCATATGTTGCACAATAATAATAATAATAAATTATACCCCAGAATCATTATCCCTTGTAAAGCTAACCATAACTTATTAAAATAAGTTAAGTGTTAACAAGTAACAACCATAAGTAAAATAGTTAACAAGTACTTACTGGCTACTAGATAGTAACTTGTTAACAACCATATAGTTTAATACTAGTATAAGATTAACAACCATAACACTCCCTTATCTTTATAAGTTATAAGATTATTTAAGTTAATTGTTTTTATGTTATACTATAGTTTAATACTAGTATAGTATTTATGGTCTTATCTTAACTTTGTATGTATATATATATATATATATATATATATATATGTGACTATAAAGAAACTATTATTGTGTTACGTCCTAAATCCTAATATCGGACCATCAGCAATAATCGACAAACTGTTACTATGTTACATTACGTCTTACATGTTAGCATTAAACTAATTCCTAATCACCGCATCTAACACGTTCACATATTTCTAATTTATAAATTTAGAATAATAATTCTTAAAAATCAATAATATATACTTATTTAATTTCAAAAGTTTATAATTTCAATTAATTTCTAATAATACTGCTAATTTCTAAAGTTAATAAATAGAATTAGAAATTTAGAATACTCAAATCAAAATAATATCAAAATACAATAATAATCTATTAGTAGTTTAGGCCATTGATTTTAGAAAGATGAAAATCCAACCATTGATTAAGTTGGCAATCCATGTAATTGGCCAATCTCAATTCTCATTGGTCAGAAAATATTGTCATGGATTGTAAATTGAGACCATTGATTTGAGAAGTATCAAAATCCAACCATTGAATTAAGTTTCCTTTCTAACCCTAAACCCACCTTCTTTCCTCCCATCCTCATTAGTCATTCCTTATTCACAGCCTCCCTTCATCATCCTCAATCCTCTTCTCTCTCCCCTGACTTCCCTTTCTCTCGCTGTTTCCTCTGAATATTTACATATCAAATAAAGAGAAAATAAAAGAGGAGATGACATCTTTCTCAAATTATTAAGCTGCTTAACAGCAACATGAATCTTTGAATTTGTGAAATCTTCAAAATCAAAATCATCCGAATCAGAAACCTAACATATGTTACCATTATTATTCACATCATCAACAACAACGTACTCCTCTATATACACAATCAAACCCACCTTCACCAATCAAAAGACTTCGACTAAACCCACGCGTAGCGGATTTCAACTCAGCAAAAGTATACTATTAATTTTCCTAATTTTGTTTATCAACTCCATAATTTCCAACTTCCTTTGAGCTAATATCTCAACTTTTACCTGCAACTTTTCAATTTCAGTTGTTCTGCATAATTATACTATTAATTTTCCTAATTTTGTTTATCAATTGATGTATAAATTCTTCGCTCACTGGCTTCAAAACCACCACCGCACCACGGGACCACGACAGCGGCACCACCCAGTCGACGCGGGACATTATCCCTGACGCTGCAGCTCGCGTCGCCAGCATCCCTTTTTGGTTTTCTTTGTTGCTATTGTTTTTGAATTGGTTGGAGGTGTTGTATTTGATGTATTTTTGATATTTTCTATGCATTTTTTTTATAATTTCGTTGTAAATTTCTATATTTATATTCAGATTTTTTTTTTGTATTTCGTTGTTAATTTCTTTGTAATTTTTGATGTTATTTTCGTTGGTTTTTTATCATTATTTTTCTGTAATTTTGATATTGATTTGATATTTAATTAGTTAATTCAAGTGATATTTGTTGATTAATTTAAGTAAGGTTTTTGGTTAATTCAAGTAATTATTTTGGTTTGATTTTAATTTGATAGTGATAAGTCTAACAGGTTTGTATTTGCTGGTCAATACAAGAGTGAAATAAAATCACTTGCCTCTCTTTCATATGTCAATTATATATTATTTAGATTTTTAAAGATGTATAAAATATCATGTTATTAAAAAATATAATTATAACAGTACCAACTTATAAATAGTTATAAGGGAATGATATAGTATACATTCAGTAAAATATAAAATTAATATATTTAAATGATTTTGTAAATATAAAATAATATTTGGATTTTAGTAATTTTGTGGGGTTTAGTCGTCCAAATAGGTTGGTTTGAAAAATTGGATCAAATAAGACAAAATTGATTCATCTGGTTATCATGAATTATGGTTGAATTCGGTTGGTCATAAATAAATCGGGTATCTACTGGGTCTAGTCTGTTTAGGGGTTGAGTTACAATCAGGTTCTAGTTTAAATGCAGGTTTGTGTGGTCAGGTCAAAATATGATCTTGCCGGGTGTCGGTCAGGTCTGGGTAATCCCAGGTCAGGTTTCGGTCAGGTCTGGGAACTGACCTTCACAGGTCGAACCAGGTTCAAGTCAGGTCGATATCAGGTTGACCCAGCGGTCAGATCTGTTTCTGACACCTTAGGTACTATTGGAATATAACCCGTGCAGTGTGCATGATGCACGGCGACACGGAAGAATTAAAATAATAAGTGGAACCATACGGGTTGTAGACTCATAACTAGTTTGTAGGTCCGGGCTATACCCCGGGTACTTATAGTTTTCATTATTAATAATTTATTTTAAAATGATATCATCAAATATCATTTGGTTCACTCGTTAACACTTTAATTCCTGTTAGGTGCAGGTGTGAGTAGTATTTGTCCCACATTGAAAAAGTAAGCAAAGAGCTTTCAGTTTATAACCCAAGCGGGCTACTCCTCCTATTGCCTATTGGTTTTTTGGTGGAACCTCACTGTGGGCTCTGGTTTGTGGGCTTCTGGGTTTCTTTCCCTTGTGTTCTCCCCAATCCGTTACAACAAATTGGAATCAATTTCAGTCTATGGCAAATCGAGATGCGGGCTTTATTGAAGCAACAAGGGTTGTGGGGACCGTTGGCAAAGAAGTCAACGGATTCAGTCACCGCTGAGATGGACATTCTGGAGGAGAAGACACATTCAACGATTATGTTGTGACTTTCTGACGACATAATTACTGAAGTCGCGGAGCAGGAAACCGCCGTCGGTCTGTAGTTGAAGTTAGAGAGTCTATACATGAGGAAATCTCTAACCAACAACTTGCTCTTGAAGCAACGTCTGTTCAGCCTGCGTATGCATAAAGGTACGTCTCTGAGGGACCTTCTAGATAAATTGAATACTATCTTACTAGATCTTCGTAATATTGATGTTAAAGTAGATGATGAGGATGCTGCTTTAATTATTTTAGTATCTTTGCCTTTATCGTATGAGAATTTTGTGGATTCTTTTATAGTTGGGAAAGATAGTCTGTCATTAGAAGAAGTAAGATCTGCTCTTCATACTAGAAAGGTCCGTCATCAGGCATCTGGTTCTAGTACAAAAAATCAAGCATCGGGATTAATTGTTGTTGGGGGTAAGGGACAAGGAAAATCTGGTAAAAAGAAATCGAACCATTAAAATTCGAATTCTAAGGGTCCTAAAACTAATGATGTTTGTAATTATTGTAAGGAAAAAGGGCATTAGAAAAATGAATGTCCTAAGAAAAAGAAGTAGCAGGAAAAGAATGAGGGTTCTGCTGCTCTGGCAGAAACAGAAGGTAACTTTGAGGAAGATCTGGCCATATTTGCTAATAACCAGTCACATTGTAGGGATGTGTGGGTTCTTGATTCTGGGGCATCGTATCATATTAGTCCATGCAAGGAGTGGTTTTCGACTTATGAGCAGATAGATGGGGGCAATGTTTCTATGGCCAACAGTGCTGCCTGTAAAGTAGTTGGAATAGGCTCCATCAGGTTGAGGACTTATGATGGTACATTCTGGACCTTGAACAAAGTTAGGCATGTACTACTAATGATAAAGAATCTGATATCTTTGAGTTTTCTTGACAATAAGGGTTTCAGTTTTCAAGGTGAAGGTGGAGTTATGAGTGTTTACAAAGGTTCAAAGGTGGTTCTGAAAGGTATTAAAAATGGTACCTTATATCTTCTTTAAGGTTCGACTGTGACAGGTTCCGCTACTGTTGCATCATATGAGATTCACAAGGTGGATATGACCAAGCTGTGGCATATAAGGCTTGGACATTAGGGTGAAAGGGGGATACAAATTCTGTCAAAAAGGGATCTTCTATGTGGGCACAAGGTGTAGGATCTAGAGTTCCGCGAGCATTGTGTGTTTGGGAAGCTTCATCGCAGCAAGTTTCCAAAGGTTGTTCATACAACAAAGGGCACACTTGATTATATCCATTCTGATTGTTGGGGTCCTTCCCGAGTTGAATCTATTGGAGGTCACAAGTATTTTGTGTCGATGACCGATAATTATTTAGTAATGACTTGGGTAATTATAATGAAGCATAAAAGTGAGGCTTTCAAGAATTTCAAGCAGTGGAAGGCTTTGGTGGAAAATCAAGCTGAAAGGAAGATCAAAAGGCTACAAACTGATAATGGTCTGGAATTCTGTTGGTCTGAGTTTAATGAGTTCTGCAAACACTAGTGGAAAAAAACAGAAGGGCTGCGGTCAAAACAGCCCTAAGGGCTGCGTTTTTAGCCAGTAGCCCTTTTCGTAGGGTGCGGTTTTGGGCCTAAACCGCAGCCCTTCATTGTACAAAGAGCTGAGGTTTTTGCTAAACCTCGCAGCCCTTCTAACCCCAAAAAAAAAAAATTTGTTTTTGCATTTTATAGTTCGAAATATATCCAAAAACAGTTACCGATTATATATTGTTTTTATTTGAACATCACGAAATTATAAAGAACAGTACAAAATATAAATTCATGAAACGAAATCAACAAGATTTGAATAAAAATATCATCAATTACAACTCTAAACCATTCACTCTCATATTCTTCAAATCAAATCGACAAATTATTGATCAAAACAAACAAATGAAAACATAAACTGCAGATCTTCAACATTATTCTCAAATTTCATAAACCGATGCAGTAATTCTTCAAGTAAAACACACCAAAAATCACATCAACCAACCATATAAACGACAAAAAAAACAACCAAAAAATTCAAAAAAAAAATACAATAAATACAAAAAAAAAATCAGATCTAAGATATGCAAAAGAAGAAGAACGAGCCATCGCCATCTTTGTCGAACAAGCTAAAAGCTTCCTTAAACTCAGTGATCTGTTCGTCTGTGAGTTGTTCACGTTATCTGAAATTTCGGCTTGCTGTTGTTGCGTCGTTGCTGTGGTGTTGATGTTCGTTCCGGTGGGTGCGTGTTGTTGCGTCATTGTTGTGGTGTTGTTGTTCGTCTCCTACGCATTCTCTCTCCTTCATTCGTTCCGGTGGCTGCGCGTGGTGTTGCTGTTGTTGCGTGTTGTTGTGTTGTTGCGTCGTTGCTTGTTGTTGTGTTGTTCTGTTCTGCCGCATAGGGAAGGAGGGAGAAGGGAGGAGGGTGAGAAAGAAGGGAGGAGGGTGAGAGAGAAGGGAGAAGGAGGTGTGGTGTTGTGTTTGTGAGAAACCCTACTACCCGCTTAACAATATATTAAGCCCGCGCGAATTCCTTTCAAAAAAAAATTTTTAAAACAAAGCCCATAAAGGGTTGTGGTTAGCCCCGCAGCCCTTCACTAAAAGGGCTGCGGTTTTAGCATTGACCGCAGCCCTTCACTATTAAGGGCTGCGTTTTTCAAAAAACGCAGCCCTTGAACCGCAGCCTTTGCGTTTTTTTCCACTACTAAAAAATGAAGGGATTGCTCGCCATCATACTGTCAGGGATACTCCACAACAGTGTGGGGTAGCAAAACGCATGAATCATACACTGTTGGAGAAAGCGAGGTGCATGCTCTCTAATGATGGGTTAGCTAGAAGATTTTGGGCAGAAGCTGTAAGTACAGCTTACTATCTGATCAACCCTGGACCTCACACAGGTATTGATTGCAAAACACCTTATGAGGTGTGGTTTGGTAATCCTGCAGATTATTCTTTGTTGAGAGTTTTTGGTTCTACTGTTTATTATCATGTAAGTGAGGGTAAATTAGAACCTAGAGCTAAGAATGAAGGGTGTATTTGTGGGTTTTGGGAGTGGAGTTAAGGGCTATATAATCTGGTCACCTTCTGAGAGTAGAGTTATACTTAGTAGAAGTGTAATATTTGATGAAAATTATATGCTTAACTCTAATGTGAAGTCTACAGTGGTGTCTGTTAGTAGCAATGTTGATAATCAGGTGGAGCTGCAAGTCACTCATGATGAGAGTGAATCACAACATCAAGGTGGAGAAGATCAACATGGTGCTACTAAATCTTCTAGTCATCAATCAACCTCTTCTGAAGCCCATCGACCTAGCATAGCACTTGATAGAGCTAGAAGAGTTGGTGTGGGACCTCCGAGGAGGTATGGTTTTGAGGATATGGTTGCGTATGCAATGCAGGTTGCTGAAGAGGTGGAGGTGGACACTCATGAGCCATCCACCTATAAAGAAGTTAATTCAGGTATGCACTGCAGGTTGCTGAAGAGGTGGAGGTGGACACTCATGAGCCATCCACCTATAAAGAAGCTGTTTCAGGTAGTGAGTTTGCCCAATGGCTCGCTGCAATGGGAGATGAAATGGAGTCTCTGGATAAAAATCAGACTTGGGAGCTAGTCAAACGTCCTAAGGAGAGAAAGATTGTCAAGTGCAAATGGATTCTGAAGAAGAAGGAAGGGACCTCACCTTCTGAGGGGTCAAGTATAAAGCTCGGGTTGTTGCAACAGGGTTCACGCAAAGGGAAGGAGTTGATTATAATGAGATTTTCTCACCAGTGGTTAGGGGTGTGCACCGGTCCAGGACTGGACCGGACCGGAACCGGCTGGACCAGTGGACCGGAATCCGGGGTTTTCCTGGACCGGGACTGGACCGGAATTTTTCCGGTCCGGTCCTGGACCTCTTGGACTGGAATTTTATTTTTAAAAAAAAAATCTTTTTTATTTTATTTAAATATATTTATAAATTATATACATTAAAAATTAATAATTTTAATGTCAATAATCCTAAAAGAATAAATAGTAGGTTTTTAAGTTTCTAACTTTCTACCTTTTAAATTTTTTTTAACATATACATTTTTTTTTTTCCTAAAATAATAGAAATTCCGGTCCGGACCGGTTTGTGCACACCCCTACCAGTGGTCATACACACTTCTATCAGGGTGTTACTAGCAATAGTTGCACATCAGGATCTTGAACTTGAGCAATAGATGTGAAAACAGCTTTCCTACATGGGGAGTTGGAAGAGTAGATTTATATGACTCAACCAGATGGGTTCCAAGATCCCGAAAAAGAAGACTATGTTTGCAGGTTGAAGAATTCCTTGTATGGGCTAAAGCAGTCTCCAAGGCAGTGGTACAAAAGGTTTGATAGCTATATGATTGAGTTGGGCTACAACAGGAGTCTGTATGATTGTTGTATGTACCACAACAAGCTGGATGATGGATCATTGATTTATCTGGTCCTGTATGTAGATGATATGCTCATAGTTGCAAAGTCCAAGTCTGATATTCAGAGGTTGAAGGGCCTTCTCAGTGCTGAGTTTGAGATGAAGGATTTGGGTGTTGCGAAAAAGATTTTGGGGATGGAGATATATAGGGAAAGAGATCAGAGAAAGCTTTTCTCGTCACAGAAAGGTTACATTCAGAAGATTTTGTCAAGGTTTGGCATGTCAACAGCTAAGCCTATAGATACTCCAAGTGCGTCCAATAATCATTTGTCTGTTGCTTTGGCACCAAAGTCTATTGAGGAGAAGGAGTACATGAGTCGAGTTCCTTATGCTAGTGCAGTAAGGAGCTTGATGTATGCTATGGTTTGCACTAGACCGGATCTTGCACATGCAGTCAGTGTTGTTAGTAGGTTCATGGGTGATCCTGGTAAGGAGCATTGGCAGGCAGTCAAGAAGATTTTTCGTTACCTTAGAGGTACGTCTAATGTTGGTCTCATTTATGGGAATGATACTCAATGTTTAGTTACTGGTTATTCTGATTCGATTCTGATTATGCTGGAGATGTTAACAATAGAAGGTCTATGACTGGTTATGTATTTACTCTTGGTGGCTCTGTTGTTAGTTGGAAAGCAACTTTGCGGGCTACAGTTACTTTGTTTACTACTGAAGTAGAGTACATGGCGTTGACAGAAGCTGCTAAAGAGGGAATATGGTTAAAAGGGCTAGTCAGTGATCTTGGTTTACATCATGATCAGGCCATTGTGTATTGTGACAGTTTGAGTGCAATATGCTTAGCCAAGGATCAAGTCCATCATGAGAGGACTAAGCACATTGATGTGAGAGATGATTGTCTGAGGAGTGAGACAAGGGTTAAGGTGAAGAAGGTAGGTACAACTGATAATCCTGCTGATATGTTCACCAAGCCAGTTCCGCAAAGTAAGTTTCAACATTGTTTGGACTTGCTCAATGTTCGTGGTTGTTAGTTGCCCTGTGGGGCAAGTCTGGGGTTCTTAGGGGCTAATCTGGTGTCCTTAAGGGATAATTCTGGTCTGGTTGTCTTTCGGGGAAAAACTGGTTGCAGGGAAAATCTGGGCATTATGTTCAATGCATCTGTTATCTGGTTCGTGGTGAGAGGATTCAAGTCAAGGTGGAGATTTGTAAGATCGATGCCTTGAATCTGGTGAAGACGTAGGCGAAATAGGGGAGTTTGAGGGTTCGTCCCGGTTAATCGGGCGAGGTCGCCCGCGCAGGCGGCTTGACCCGGGAGACTGGGAGAGTGTCCGGGCAATTTTCCGCCAAAATCGTATGCGCGCCCGACCGGGCGACCGGGCGGATTTGTTTTTGACGCGGGATGGCGATTCCGAGTCGGGGTATAAATAGGCTTTTAAGCTTAATCGGTAATTCGACGATTTAGTCATAATCACATTTGTAATTCTGTTTTCCTCCACATCAATAAATCAGTTCTCTCTATGCGAATTTTCTTTGTTTTGTAATGGCAATAGGAGAAGTAGCCCGCTTGGGTTATAAACTGAAAGCTCTTTGCTTACTTTTTCAATGTGGGACAAATACGACTAAGACTTGCACCAAACATTATCCCCCTCAAGTGTGAGCTTATACACTCCCCCTTGAACAGATTCGCACCCAAAACCTACAGAGCTTAGCTCTAAGGCAAGGCGACACTAACAGATCGACAGATTCGCACCCAAAACCTACAGAGCTTAGCTCTAAGGCAAGGCGACACTGACAGACCGGCCTCAATGCCATAAGACCTAACACAGACTATGTCCCTATCAGATGGTGCGACAAGATCGACCTGGCTCTGGTACCACTTGTTATAACGGATTGGGGAGAACACAACGGAGAGAAACCCAAAAGCCCACAAACCAGATCCCACAGCGAGGTTCCACCCCAAAACAATTGGCAATAGGAGGAGTAGCCCGCTTGGGTTATAGACTGAAAGTTCTTTGCTTACTTTTTCAATGTGGGACAAATACTACTCACACTTGCACCTAACAATGTTGCCCTCAAGTGTGAGCCTATACACTCCCCCTTGAACAGATTCGCACCCAGAACCTACAGAGCTCAGCTCTATGGCAAGGCGACACTCACAGACCGGCCTTAATGCCATAAGACCTAACACAAACTGTGTCCCTATCAGATGGTGCTACAAGATCGAACCTGGCTCTGGTACCGGTTGTTATAACGGATTGGGGAGAACACAAGGGAGAGAAACCCAGAAGCCCACAAACCAGAGCCCACGGCGAGGTTCCATCCCAAAACCAATTGGCAATAGGAGGAGTAGCCCGCTTGGGTTATAAACTGAAAGCTCTTTGCTTACTTTTTCAATGTGGGACAAATACTACTCACACTTGCACCTAGCACTTCCTCCGTTTTTTTTACATTTTACACTTTTGAAAAACACGGTTACCTAGGCAAAATTTTAATTGAAGATTAAGCAAAAGTAAGGGTGGGGGATTAAAGGGAGTGGGGACCACCAGTGAGCCACCACCACCAAATGGATCACCAGTGAGCCACCGTTGCGACCACCAGTGAGCCACCACTACCAAATGGATCACCAGTGAGCCACCGCTGCGACCACCAACCCCCCACCACCCCCACACACGCAAACCCCCTCCCACCACCCCCCCCCGCAGCCTCCCCTCCCCCACCACTTCGAATCCCGCAGCCCCCTCCCCCACCCCTTCGAATCCCGCACCACCCCTCTCCCCCACCCCCTTCGAATCCCGCTGCCCCTCCCCCACCCCCCTTCGATTCCCGCAACCCCTCCCCACACCCCCCCTTCGATTCTTGTATCCCCCGCCCTCCCTCCACCCCCCTTCGAAAAACCCCAAAAAAATCTAGCCAAAATCTGGGCAAGTTTGAAAACGCACAGGAGAGAGAGGATTTAGGTGAGTCCCGTCCAAAGGTGACGCCATCTACGCCATTTGCGATGGCAGAATCGATTGGTAGGAGAGAGAGGATTTCGGTGGTTTCTCGACTGCAGGGGAGGGGGGGGGGCTGCGCGGTGTGGGGGGAAGGGGATGGGGCTGCAGGGTAGGGGTAGGGGTGGGAGGGGGTGGTGAGGAGGGGGGCTTCGGCGGTGGTGGGGATGGGGCGGGGGGGGGAAAGGGCTGGCTGGGGTGGGTGGGGGAGGGGTGGTGGAAGAGAGATAGGTGGTTTAATTAATTTAGATTAGTATATAATAAGGTTAAATAAAGTAGGTTTAATTTTGGTTAATTGTTATAAGTAAGGGTAAATCGATAATTTTGCAACATAAAGCTTTCCATTTTGGGGAAGAAAAAAAGTGTAACATGTATTTTGCACCATTCCGTTTAAGGAAAATGTAACATGTAAAAAAAAACATAGGAAATATATAAATTTGAAGGTCATGGGATCAAATCTTATACAATGCATTTAATATTTTTTTTTGTATATGAATCATGTGTAGTAAAACAACCTAAGGGAGAGCGCCACGTGGCGTTTTTCCTTGGTTAAGAACACCTTTTAATATATTAGTATAGATAGATAGTTAGGTAGATATGTTAAATGAATAAAAATGTCCAAATATCATGTGCAATTGTTTGAGGTTCAGATGGTGGAGTAGTAATATTACTTCACATTTCATATCCCTAAGGTCTACGGATCAAACCTCATGGGACTCGTTTGAGGAATTCCCCTTATCCCTCTTCAATTGAGCCCCTTCATCTTACCTTAAAAAAATGTGATCCAAATATCAACTTTTTATATTTTTTATTAATTAGAAATTGAAGATATCGAAGGTCAAAGGTCCATCTTGGAGATTGTATAAAAAATAACACTATTTAATGGGATGAATGGAATAATTTTTTTACCCTTTTTTTATTATTATATATATATTTTTAATCTTCTCCAGCAAATCATAATATGATCCTAATATCTAACACTCTCAAGTATTTATAAATGAACTTATAAAGTATCATGCCCTACCATATCACATAGACTATTTAAGAAAGTATATACACTCCTGTCACTACAAGAATTTTTACATATAGAGGCAACATCTTAAGGCAACCAATTTTTTATAGCCTCTAAAAGTGCTTTTTAGCATTAGTTAATTATGTTTGCCACTAAAAGTTGTTTTTAGCATCAGTGACATTTTTTATATGCCCCTAAAAATACTTTTTAGCGTTAATGAAATTATGGTTGCCTCTGAATTTTTTTTTTAGCATCAACCAAATTTAGGTTGCCCTTAAAAGTACATTTTAGCATTAATGAAATAATGGTTGCCTCTAAAACTTCTTTTTAGCATTATGAATCAAGGTTGCAAATTTTTTTTTAGCAGTAGCTTAATTTTGATTGCTCCTTATTAGTGAAATTGATGTTACCTCTAAAAATTCATTATTAGCATTAGTGATATTGTGGTTGCCTTTAAAAGATATTTTTAGCATTACTTAGATTGCCCCTAATTTTTTTTTTTTTTTGCATTGGTGAAGGTTAGGTAGCCTCTAAAGGCTTTTTCAATCATTACAGAAATTTACGTTGCCATATAAAATTTGTAACTATATTGAATGAACTGATTATAAAAAATGACGGTGTACTAAATGTTCATTAGTGGTGTCAAAACAGGTTCTCAAACAGGTTCTGGGTATACACACGGTGAACCAGGTCAGACCCGGACAAGTTAGGATTCTGACAGTCAGTGCCCCAGGTCGTGATTGGTCAGGTTTTGTTCAACTGGGTCGATCACATTTGAATCATGGGATTTCCGGGTGCCGGACAGGTTTGAGCGTTCCATTTACAAGTCGATCTATTCCCGGGTATGATCGCCCGTGGACATTTTTTAACAGGGTTTGCGCATGTCGTATTTGGGTTTCATGTACGTTTTGGTTGAGTCAATTGTACTCGGGTTGAATTACTAAAGACCTTAGTTCGATCATTGTGAAGCATCGGGTCCATTCGCTATTGAACGCCAATTCACCTTCGGATAACTCCTGGCCGGATCATTTTAATTTTGTTATGGATTTTGTAAACGAACCATATTATTAAAAGTCTTAAGATCGACATATATATACATATGTGTATGTTCTATAAATATATTGATGATAACGAAAAACTAATAAAAACACTATATTGTTTACCGTGATGTTTAGTGTATTCTCTTAGTCAACTCTTATTTCGACTAATCAACTGCGTAAAACCACTATAATGAGTAAAGGAGTAGAACGACTCTTCATATGTTCTAATAGTATATATTATAACCAACGACAATAATAACGAGTAGACGATCAATTCCAAGCTTTATATAGATAATTTATTATTATAAGCATTATGATTGATATATAAGTTTGTAAATAGCTATGATGATAATGAGAATAATAATAATAATAATAATAATAATAATAATAATAATAATAATAATAATAATAATAATAATAATAATAATAATAATAATAATAATAATAATAAACATAAAGCGACGACAATATAAATACTAATAGTAATAGTAGCAACAATGCTAATAATAGCAATAACAATAACAAACATAACGCGGTATATATGTATTATGTTTAATCATTTTAGTATAAAATTAGTATCAAAATAATTGTAAAACCAATCTAATATTCTATATATTGATTATAAATTAGTATAACGACTCTTGATATGTTATAATGCTATAACAAATGACAATCATATGTTGATAACTATGATTCATATGAGGCACACGTGATTATAACGAGGGTTCATATGTTGTACAATAATAATAAACATAACAACAGTTTATATAAATGAGTAAAGTTACTAAAGTAAGGCTTAGATTATTGGCTAATGCTTTATTGCATTTATGTGTTACTCCAACTGAGTATATAATTAAACAATATGCGTAAAGTCACTAATGATCAATCATCAAACGATTAAGTCAAATCAACTTGTGTGAACATTCGGTTACACGTTTATCTTACTAAAATCCCAATTTTTTCGATTTTTTCTAAAATCCTAACTTCTTAGAAATCAAAATCAAGAAGTTAATTGTTAACAAGGTTAATCTACCATAAGCCAATAATTTAATAAGTACTTACTGCAGAATAACTTGTTAACAACCATATCGTAACTTAGCACTTAGTCAGTTACTCACTTAAACCTATTAACTCAGTAATTCACTAACTTGTTAGTTGTTAATTGTTGCTAAGTGCAAAAATACTAATTAATAGATAATTGATAGAGTGATAACATATTAATGATATTACAAAGTTAACACAATAACAAGTATCAACAATAAGACATAAGTCAAATTGCAAATGTAATTATTAAGACATTAAGTCCTAAATCCTAATATCGGGCCATTAACAATAATCAGCTAAATGTTACTGTGTTACGTCTTACATGTTAGCATTAAACTAATCCCTAATCACCACATCTAACATGTTCACATATTTCTAATTTATAATAACAATTTCTTAAAAATCAATAATACTTATTTAATTTTAAAAGTTTATAATTTCTATTAATTTCTAATAATACTACTAATAATTTCTAAAATTACTAAACTACTAATATTAGAATTATAAATTTAGAATACTGAAATCAAAATAATATCAAAATACAATACTAGTTTATTAGTAGTTTAGGCCATTGATTTTAGAAAGATGAAAATCCAACCATCGGTTATGTTAGCAATCCATGTGATTGGCCACTCTCAATTCTCATTGGTCAAAAAATAATGTCATGGATTATGAATTAAGACCATTGATTTGATAAAGATCAAAATCCAACCATTGAATCCCTCTCTAACCCTAAACCCTCCCTCTTTCCTCACGGTTCACAGGCCATAGCCTCCCTCTTCATCATCCCCAATCCTCTTCCATCTTCTCTCTCCCCTGACTCCTCTCACTATCTTTCATCATCCTCAATTTCTAAAGTTCCAACAATGAACCATCCATATTCATGAATTGAAGTTAACAATTCAAGTCTTACATCTAGACAAATTACCTAAATCACCTATCAAATTGATACCCCAAACCTCTCACTTCTCTCATCTTTCCACTCCTCCCTCTTCGTGTTGTCTTTGTCTAAAGCCACAAAATCATTCTTTCCATTAGGGATGATAAAATTGTATTGTTAATTCTGTTCCTAAATTAAATAAAAATTGTACTAAGCAAAACCATTTGGTGTTCTTTCAAGGACAATCCCTCCAACATGTTTCGAGACCCTAAGAACCCATTCCCATTTTTCTCTCTCCTCTATCTTTGTTGTTGCTGTATTGCGTCCAACAGCGCGTCATCGTTGCTGTAGCATACTCTTGGTGCTGTCATCGCCGCTGCAAGCCGATGCTCTGGTGAGCTATTGTGGTTGCTGTTGTTGATGGTCCGTTGTTGTTGTTGCCTTGCTTCTAACGCAGCTGTTGGACATTTGGACTATAGTTCTTGATTATTTTCGTATTGATTGATTATTTTCGTATTTTTGTAATTTAATTTATTTGTAATTTCCACCACCATTACGACGATTTTTTTTCGTTTTCTGTAATTTGTAGATTTTCTTTTTTTTATATTTCCGTTTTGTTGATTTTTTTTAATTATGATTTTCGTTTTATTGATTTTCGGATTGTTGAATGTGGCTGTTTTGTTGATTTTTTTTTAATTATGATTTTCGTTTTGTCAAATGTGGCTGGAATTTGGATTGCTTGAATGTTGAACGTAGTTGGTTTTTTGTTTGAATTTGGATTTGCTTGCGTGACGCAAGCTTGTAGGCAGTACGTTTCCATTTTTTTGACATATTATGAGCCACAACTGCTCCGGTTTTAAGGTGAAAATCGAATTAGTTAACCCATAACTGATCCGGTTTTCACCTTAAATTGGGATCAGTTAATGGTTAACTAATCGTAATTTCATGTTACCTTTTACCTTTGCAAAACATTCACATATTTCAACCTTATAATATAATAGTGACATAGTGTAGTTGTAGACTTGTAATTATTTGGTTAGAAAATCACTCGGTCAAGTCATAAGTTATTAATCATAATGTTACGTTAACGTTAATTTTAGTAAAATACTCGCATCTTTCAAGTTATTAAACATTATAATAATAAGTTTAACAAAAAAAATAAAAGTAAAAATAATTGACTTGTGAATTTGAGTACAATTTGATCTAGATAATAATAAATTAATTTGGTTACAAAACAATTTTGGTTGAGTTAAGTTCCTTTTTTAATTAAAATCTGTCAAGTTCAACTCAATTTTTGTCAATTTAGTTTTAGTAAAAATAATTTACAATAATTGAATTTTAATAATTTTGTGGGGTTTAGTTGTCCAAATTGATTGGTTTGAAAAATTGGATCAAATAAGGCATATCTTATTTTATCTAGTTAACATTAATTATACTCCCTCCGTCCCAGAAAGATCTGAACAGTTGTTGGGACACATAGTTTAATGTAATAAGTTGTAGTGTGGTTATCAAATATTATTATATTAAAAAATAGATGTGATAGGAGTCCGTGAGATATTTTTATTGGAGGAGAGAGAAGTTGGGTAACTTTTTATTGATAAATTAAAGGTAGAGTGTAGGCCAAAGGAGTGTAAAACAAATAATATATTAATAGTGGAACATGCCAAAAATAGAAGTGTTCAAACTAATTTGGGACAAACATAAAAGGAAAGTATTCAGACTATTCGGAAACAGAGGGAATAGTTGAATTTGGGTCGATCATAAACAATTCGGGTTGAACCTGATATTTACTAAGTCTAGTCGGGTTTTGTGTTAATATTTGGTTGGGTTACAGTCAGGTTCGGGTTTGAATGCAGGTCTGTGTGGTTAGGTTAGAATATAATCTTATCAGATGCTGGTCAGGTCTGGGTAATCCCAGGTTAGGTTTCAATCAGGCCTGGGGACTGACCCTCATAGGTCGAACCAGGTTCAAGTCAGGTCAATATCAGGTTGACCCAGCGGTCAGATGATCAATGGACCTTAATCATATGTAGCTTTGTTATTTATATGGTTTGAGTAAGTTGAATCTTAAAAAGTTAATATGATGTGAGTTGCCTATCAAGTAACTATCAATCATTATACTACAACAAAAAGGAGCTTCCATGGCCATTATATTGGTCTTTCGTGGCGAATATATTTGCTGCAAAAACCTTTAGGATTAAAATATTATTCGTTACAAGATCCATCGTTTCTATATCATATCGAATCGATTTTCACAATTGCTGGGGTAGGCGCAAAAGGGTTGTACCGTTGTAGCTATACCGGCGATTATTGCGATTATAATCACCATTAATACTGTACTGTGCTTTACCCTCCATTTAGCTTTAGCATCAATTGTAATCACCACTATTTCCTAGGAGGCGATTGTAATTGCTACAAAAGACAATGATTTATCTTTACTTAAGAACTATTATGTCGATTACAATTGCCTCTAAAGAGAATATTAACTACTATCCTTGTGTCGATTACAACTGCCACTTTAAGTGCTATTAATTGCCGATAAATAATCCCAATCATATTGCCGATACAAAAATGCATGCAAATGTCATAATAGCCAGGCTAATAATTTCAAGACATAAAAGAGATAAAGTCTAAGTCTAATATCTTCCCCCCCCCCACACACACACACACACACACACATATATATATATGGAAAAATTGTTTTAAATAAATCAACATTTGCGCGGTCTTCTCATTTTAAGTCTACCTTTTGATTATACCTGATTGAGTTAAACTTGTATGTCTGTTTTCTTCTATTGAGTTTTAATCAGTTTGTGACTTGTTTAGTAGGTTACTTATGATACGTGTTACAATGTCCCACCCTCACCCTCGCCTGTTTTAGAAGAAGACACTTGTAACACGTATCATAAGTAACCTAATAAACAAGTCACAAATAGGTTAAAACTCAATAGAAGAAAACAGACATACAAGGCTAACTCAATCAGGGATAATCAAAAGGTAAACTTAAAATGGGAAGATCGCGCAAAGGTTGACTTATTTAAAACAATTTTTCATATATATATATATGATAACTTCAAAGTTGGCAAAATTTACATTAAAACTCTTATATCAAAAGAGAGTCTAATGTCTCCATAACAAGATAAGCAATTACGTGCAAACCAAATGTTACTCATAAAGAGAAAAAAGTATATATCTTCCTAGTAGCTTCATACGCTCACCAAAAACCTGCTACTCTGCTACTTCCAACCTATAGGCTATAGTAGGAAGCTATATAACAGAAAAGTGAGCCAATCATATGAACAAACATAGGAATATTAGTAAGATCCTTGGCACTAAAACTAAACGAAGTGCAAATACATAACAATAGCAAATTTGATTCAACAAATGAAAATATAACCATTAGCACTTACTTTACAAGCAAAAAACAAGCGTAACATAAACAATCACCATATAAATCTCTACATATCCCAGGAAAGTAAGAAAATGCTGTCAAAATATCAACAGTCCCAAATCCCATTTCACCAATCAACATCATTTTTCTTTTCTAAAATTGTGGTGACATTTTAATGGCAAAAGCAATTACATTGGCACTACTAGTAACACAATCACATATTTTAAATTAAATCCTACATACCCAATTAAATCGAAAACCCACAATCATTTCATTATCATGTACCCAAATTTCAGCTAAAATTCCCATAATACCAACCATAAATAATACAACTAATAATCCGTCAACTGAAAATTTTTTCATGCAAAAAAAATTCATTTCAAGCAAAAAGAGATAGACCCAATTTAATAAATCACAAATTCAGGAACATCAAAGAAATACAGAAACTTGGTAGATTAATCAATTAAAACATCAGAAGAAGTCACAACTTTATGGTTGGGACTTTTGCTGATCAATGGTGATTGATAATATGACTAGTTGAGATGGCTGGTTGTGAAGATTTTCCATATTAGATAAAGGGCTTTGAAATATTGAAATTTGTTTGGCTTACGCTTTTACGCATTTATTGTGATATGTATAAGAATTTTGTGTATAATGGATTTGTTACCGAAGATTGTATAACATTAATTGTTATTCAACATATTTATCATTTTTTTCTTTGAAAAAAATGAAGCAAAATCTGGACGTTGTTATGCGACGCAAAATAATTTTGCGTTGACATAATAGAAACCGAAAATACAAATCTCTACAACAAAATAATTATTTGTTGTAGTAGTATATATTGCCTCTAGTTATATTTCGAAGCAAAATCATATGGTTGCCCTTAAATATATGTGGTTTTTTTAAACAACTTTTTGTATTGCCTCTAGTTATATTTCGAGGCAAAATCATATGGTAGCCCCTAAATATATATAGTTTTAGAAGCAACTTTTTATATTGCCTTTAATTATATTTCGAGGCAACATGATATGGTTGCTTCTAAATATATGTGGTTTTTAGAAGCAATTTTCTATATATTGCTTCGAGTTGTATTTTGAGGCAAGAATATATGGTTGCTTCTAGATGTAAAGCCTTTAGAAGCAACAAGTTATGTTGCCTCAAAAAGGAGCTTTT
The DNA here is from genome assembly GCA_947646795.1 of Beta lomatogona. Taxonomy (NCBI): domain Eukaryota; kingdom Viridiplantae; phylum Streptophyta; class Magnoliopsida; order Caryophyllales; family Amaranthaceae; genus Beta; species Beta lomatogona. The sequence goes on from CANSNZ010001471.1 coordinate 1,716,764, forward strand.
AGAGGCAACCTTTAATTAGCGACGGATTTATTAGAGACAACCTGTAATTTGTTTCAAAAAGTAATTAGAGGCTACATCTTTGTTTTCATAGGCAAATCTACCTTGCCCCTATAGGCGATTTTTCTTGTAGTATACTCCAAGGGTTGCCTTTTCGTGATCATGATGAAAAAGAAAGTTCATTGTATAGATGTTGTTTTCTTTCATTATTGACTCTTCTTTCATAACATGATCCTGAATATTCCAAAGTTGTTTTCAAAATGGCACCTGGCAATTGTCAACTCACTTCTTCAGTTGTCCAAAAGGATACCATTGAGCTTATGCAAAAGAGACAACTGAAGCAATACTTGAAGATATAAATGGTGGTTTTTTTTTTGCTATTCTTATTGATGAGTCCGTCGCTGTTTCTAATAAGGAACAAATGGCTCTTTGCTTGAGATATATTGATAAAAAGGGAGACGTATGTAAGCATTTTTTTGGTATTGTTCCTGTTCCCGATACTACTTCTTTGACTCTTAAAGGTGCTATGGAGTCATTACTCATGGAGTACTCTTTGACTTTCTCCCAAGTTCGAGGGTAGGGTTATGATGGGGCCAGCAATATGCAAGGTTCAATCAATGGCCTCAAAACTTTGTATTATAGGAATATCCTCAAGCATATTTTTGTGCATTGTTTTGCGCATCAACTTCAATTGACACAAGTTGCCATTGCTAAAAATAATTAAATTTGTGGTTGGCTTTTTGTTGATGTATGTGTGATCTAACTAACATGTGTGTTTGAGATGTGCATATCACATTAACATTGAACAAGTCATGGAAGGTTGAATATATCACATCATGAAGGAATTCCAATAAGTGAAGTTATTGAGGAAGAAATCCAAAGAGATAAGAAGTAAGTCTGATTATATAGATGTGCTGGTAGACTTTATGTAAGTTCCTAAGCTGGAACCAAATATGAAGAGTTCAAGAAAAATGATACAGAAGCAAGCAGCAACAAAGTTCCTAGAAGGAACACAAATAGAACGGATCCTAAGTATATCCTAAGAGGAACATTGAATATGAAGCTCTAGAGCAGTTCCTGAGTGGGAGCAGCAAGATAAAGTTTCAGAGTTGAAACAAGAAGTTCTCGAGCAGGAACTTTGAGTGCGAAGTTCCTTAAAGAAACTAGCACATCGAAGTTCCATAGGCGGAGCTATCAGCATGCGATTCTTGAGTTGGAGCAGCATGGAGCATGAAGGCAGATTATATGAGTTATTTTCTAGGATTCATGTAGGTATGTGGAAACTAAAAGGTAATGGAACAAGATGTCAAAAGGAACTCGTGGAACTTAGAGTCAGTGAGTCTGTTGCATATTATTATCTTAATCTGTAGGATTTATTTAGAGTTTGTTTCATAATAAATCTCTACTTGGTTCATTGTTATTAGATAATATGCATTAGGGCCTGTTCTCCCTAACTTATTTTCAGTTCAGTTCAGTTCAATTCAGTTCAGTTCAGTTGCAATCAGTTCAGTTCAGTTTCTAATTTATTATCATTTTTTTTTTGCTAAGAAAGAAAGAATATATTGCACCAAAGAAAACAGGACATACATCCTAAACGCTCCAAAGTGTTGAACACCCCAACTAGGTTGGCCCCTTCAAACCACTAGGAGGCAAACAAACTATACAACCCTTTCAACAACAACAAAAAACCCCACTCAAACAACAACCAAAACATTCAAACCTATAAGCTTCTAAATATCTGCAGTCCTAATTCTGTTTGGTAACTGTGCACCTATCCTCATTTTTACAGTATATCTAATCTCTTTCATCACCTGTTCAACAGTTCGAATTTGGGAATTCCAAATAGCATTATTCCTCTCTCTCCATACAATATACACCGTGGCCAGGATAGCAGCCATTACCACCCTTCTTTTGAATTTGCTTCCACTGAATCTTCTGCCAATCCATCTGAGACTAAGATGCAAATGTTTGTTTGTCATGTGAAGTCCCAGCCATTGTTTAATATAATTCAAACACTGCATACTATATGGGCATTCAAAGAATATATGCTCATGGGTTTCAATAGCATTTTCACACAAGGCACATTGTGAGCTGTTGCATATGCCAATGCCATTAAGTCTAGCTCTTGTCTGTAGTCTTCTCTTCCAAGCTAGCCATCCTATAAAACCGTGCTTTGGGACATTGTAGGTATCCCATATTTGTTTGCATTCATGGTGGCTGGCACCTCTATCTTGCAGCTCCTTATACATGGCAGTAGTGTTGTATTGTTGCTTTGCTAGCCATGCCTGCCCACATATTGTAGTAATGTGATCCCTAGCCTGACAAATGAGTTTCACTGCCCAGCTAGCTGATTGAGGGGCTTGAAAAGTTGCCCAATTACTATGTTTAATTTATCTAGCATGAATCCATTTAACCCAAAGGTTATCCTCTTTCATGGCAATACTCCAAGTCTGTTTTCCTACAATTGCATTATTCCAAATAGCAAGGGACCTAAAACCCAATCCCCCATAGCTTTTGGGTTTACACACATCATCCCAACTTACATAACTGGGTCTATTGCTAAAGCATTGGCCAGTCCATAAGAAGGCTCTACAGATAGCATTTATCTGTTTAATCACAGCCTTAGGAAGAAAAAAGATTTGTGACCAATATACACAAATGCTAAGGAGCACCGAATTCACCAATTGCCTTCTCCCTGTAAAAGATATATGCCTTGAACTCCACACTCTTATTTTGCCTACCATTTTTTCTATGAGTTTTTCACACTCTACTGCAGTAAGCTTTTTTGTGCTAATTGGTACTCCTAAGTACCTAAATGGCAACTGTTCATACTTAAAGCCAGAGCTGTTAACCAAATCTTGGATCTCCTGCACATCAAGACCACAGCTATACATAGCTGACTTAGAAGGATTAGCTTTTAACCCAGTAGTAGCATGAAACAGCTTCAACCCTTGCAGAATCATACATACAGAACTTGCATCACCTTTGCAAAAAAGGATCAAGTCATCTGCAAAGCATAGGTGGTTCAATCCCATAGACTTGCATCGAGGATGGAATTTAAAATTATCTTGCTTGCTCACATGAGACATGATGCGAGTAAAGTATTCCATACTGAGGACAAAGAGAAGGGGAGACATAGGGTCCCCTTGTCTTAATCCTCTTTTGGAATGAAAAAAGTCCGTTGGGGAACCATTTAACATGATAGTGAAGGTCACATTTGTCACACACACCATGACAAGTTTAATAAACTGTTCCAGGGAACCCTAAAGCTTGCATCAACTCTTCAAGGAAAGGCCAACACACATTGTCATAAGCTTTTTAGATATCCACTTTCAACAAGCAGCACTTCTGTTTTTGTTTCCTTCTGTACATCTTTACAATATCTTGACAAAGCAAGATATTATGTAAAATGCTTCTATTTGAAATAAAAGCTCCCTGAGTTTGAGAGACTAACTCAGGTAACACCAGCTTTAATTTCTCACAAAGCAATTTAGTTATACACTTATAAATGGCTGAACAACAAGAAATTGGTCGAAAGTCACTTACATGAGTGGGATTTTTCACCTTGGGAATCAACGTTATAGAGGTGACATTAATAGCCTTCAATAATTTCCCTGTGTGGAAAAAAATCAAGGACAACATTTGCAATTTCCTCACCAATAGTATCCCAACAGTATTTAAAAAAGTAACTGTTGTAACCATCAAGCCCATGGGCTTTCTCCTTTGGAATGGAGAAGAGAACTCTTTTTACATCCTCCCTAGTGAAATTGCATCTCAGATTCTCCCTCTGCATATCATTCAACACCTTGCCATTCTCAATAATGTCATTTTTCACAAGACATATGTCTTCTAATGTCTCACCCAACAATTCTTGATAGAAGCTGACAAAGGCATCCCTAACATGTTGATCTTCATTCACTAAGATCCCTTGATTGTTGTGAATAGCATGAATCTTATTGGAGCTTCTTCTGGCCTTGATAGCTTGATGGAACATCTTGGTGTTATCATCACCAACAATGATCCATTGCTCTTTTACTTTTTGGCTTAGGAAAGACAAATAAGTATCCTGAGCTTGCCTATACTCCTTAGTAGCCTGCTTTTCTGCTCTTGAATGGTCATGCTCACTTGGATGACTGTGAGCCATCTCCTGTATAGCCATGAGATTGTTCCAAGCTGCAGTTGCTCTAGCTTGCACATCAGAATATCCCTGTTGATTGAGAAGCTTCAACTCCCCCTTCAATCTTTTCAATTTCTGGAATACTTTATACATTCTACACCCCACCACAGGCTGATCCCAACTTTTCTTCACGGTTTCAAGAAACATAGTGGACTTAGTCCACATATTAAAAATCCTGAAAGGTTTTTTCCCGTGATTATCCCCTGGGCAGTGATCAAAATCCCCTTCTGGGAAATACATCATCTCTGTATTTTCAAACACATCTAACCAAGGCCCATTAACCAGAGCCCTATCACTTCTTGAAAAAACCCTCTGAGAGCCCTCTTGCTTATTAGACCAAGTGTAAAATCTACCTGTGCTTTTGATATCAACAACTTCACAGTTCTCAACACACTCTCTAAACTCCCTAATTTCACTTTCTCTAACCACATAACCAATTCTCTCATCCATATTTAACACAACATTAAAATTTCCTATTATTATCCATGGTTTATCACCTGTTTCAGCTGCTTCAATATGCCCCATAACTCCTCTCTTTCTGTTCTTTCATTGAACCCATATACAAAGGTGCAAGCAAAAGGAGGGCACTGCCCCATAGGCTCAATCAAGCAGTGCACCAGTTGTTGTGTCATGTTCAGAACTGTAACAGTAAAAGCCCCAGGTTGCCAGGCAACAATGATCCTTCCTCTATCAATTATACAACTATTTATGGTAAAACACCAACCTGGACAGAGATGTTGGTAAAGCTGACCTATGCTAGCCATCTTCACCTTTGATTCTAGGAGGATAAAAAGTTTAATGTTGTGAGTTGAGATAAATCTCTTCACCTCACTCTGCTTATTTCTCCTATTCAGCCCCCTAACATTCCACACCATTATGTTATCCATGCCCCTCCTCAGGGGCCTTTAACCCCTGCATCTCATCAGGTGGTATATCAACTTCGTAGAACAAAGCAGCTGTAGTTGTGTCATTCAAAATATCAAACTGATTTCTAACTGGAGTGACAGCATGTGATTCCTTTTCCATGTATGTAGGTTCTGTGATATTTGTAATCACATGTTCCACACCTTTAGGTTGTGTTGTTTTATCGACCACGTTTGCCCCCTGTTTTGTCTCCTTCACTCTCCACACCTTTTGCAGCTTCTGCTTTGGAACACACACCTCATTGGAGTGCCCATAACCCTTACAGTTTATGCAAATGACTGGTTTCCAAGCATAATACAACTGCTGTTTTTTTATCTCTCCAGTTTCACTCTTAAACATGATATAATCTGGGAATTCCTGATTAACTCTTACTTCCACTAACACCTTTGCAAACAACAACCTGTCTCTCTTGAGAGTGACCTGATCAACTTGTAAAAAATTACCTAAGCTGCTTATGATCTTGCTTAAACTTCTTTCTCCCCAATATTTCAATTCTAACCCATGTAATTCAACCCATATTGGAACTTTCTCCACACACGAATTGCTCCAATCTTCATCAGATTTCCAAGGTTTCAATATGACTGGCTTACCATCAAAAAATAAGAACTCAGCATCAAGAATTGCATCTCTCTGGGCCCTTGTTGTAAATCTTATGATGGTCATTCCATTCTGAAATGGTGCTATTTTATCTATACCCAATTTACTCTAATGTCTTCTAAAGAAGCCATCCATTACATGAAAATGGGGTTTTGCACCTAGAACATATCCAACAATGGAGTTTTCCCAAAACTCGATCTCCTCTTGAATATCCTCCCATACAATTTCAAGAATATTATTTTCTTGAGTCTGATTATTACTCAATTCATCAATTCGATTATTCAGTATCTCAGATTCAACATTATCAACACTATCATTCTTATTAGTTTCAATTTTCGCATTCCATGGAACCCTATTTCCACCAATTGGCGATTTTGACCCATTTTTAGAGCCAATATTAATCACATTTAACCACTCTGAATATAATTGTTTCTCCGCAGATTGTTTCTTCAAATCAATCAAAGAAGATTTAGGGGAAATAATCTCACCTTCTTCTTCGCTTGAATCATTTCCTCCCGTTTTCTGCAGATCTTTCATTTCCCTCATCCACTTCCTGAGCTGAATTCACCTTCGTCAATGGCGGATCAACAGTTTTCGTCCTCCCCTTATTGCCCTTACTTCCTGTCTTGACATTCTTTGACCCTCGAGGTCTGCCCATGGCGCCCAGAGAACTGGAGACTTCGCGGGAGAGAAGTTTTAAAAAACAAGAAGTCTATTTTTGTACTTCTCAGCTTTAGTAATTTATTATCATAACTATTAGTTATAATTTAATTCAGTTCAGTTCAGTTGCAATCAGTTCAGTTCAGTTTAGTTCAGTTCAGTTCAGTTCAGTTCAGTTGCAATCAGTTCAGTTCAATTTAGTTCAATTTAGTTCAGTTCAGTTCTTTTATGCCGAAGAGAACAGGCCCTTAGTTATTTTAGCATAAGATTAAGTTTTAAATAAAAGATAATTTCTAAATAAAATAAGTTTTAGTTTAGGATTTCGATTTTGATATCTTTTATTTCTTTATTTTAATCTTATCTATTTTTGGAAAAATAGCCTAGATTTATAATACGTATAATGAGTTTTTGTGAGTGCTGGAACTTGTAAGTTCCTGTACAAACAGGAACTCGTGTATTTATATCATGTTTATGAAAAAGTTTTCAGTAAAATATGTTTGCATAAGAAAATAAATAAAAAGTGAGTTTTGGAAAAATATCTCTTGGATATATTTTGATTAAAAAGTTACTTTTTCTCCAAGTATTTATTTTCTTTTTGTTAATTTTGTGGCTGGTTCACCAAAAAGGAAAGAATTTCTTCGAAAGAAGCAAGCTCAACCAGTTGAAGAAGCATTGTTTTTAGGTGAACTTGAATTGGGAACAGGTTTAAAACAAGAACGTGGCTTGGGTAGACCTTGTGACACTCGTTGGGGGTCTCCCTGTAAAACAATTTTGAATGTCCGTGATTTGTATATATCCTGCAATTCTTGAGTCACTCGATAAATTTGGTGAAATTTCGATGCAATTGATTCAAACAAAGCACAAGCACTTACATACTTGTTGATGTCATTTGATTTTGTGTTTGTGGCACACTTGATGTTTTCTATATTTGGAATCACAAATGCATTGAATGTGGCTTTGCAAAAACATTATCAAGACATTGTAAATGTTATGGCCATGGTTGATGTAACCAAGACTAATCTACAGAAGATGAGAGATGAAGGATGAGATTCTCATATGGAGAAAGTTACTTATTTAATGGCTAAATATGACATCGAGGTTCCAAACATGGAAAAAAGATATCATAGAAGGATGTTTAGAGGTAAGAGCCCACAAGTTACAAATCTTCATCATTTTCGAGTTGAAGTTTTCTTAAGTGTCATTGGCCTTTAATTGCAAGAACTTAGCTTGAAAATTGGGTTCCGGAGATGAGTATGGAACTACTTGTGTGTATGTCTCATTTTAATCCTACTAACCGGTTTTCTTCCTTCGACAAAAGATATCCCAATGAGTTTTCAAGTACCGAAATGATATTTTTTGATTGGTCACTTGAAAATTTCATTGTTGATGTTAGAGGAGATGAGAGATTTTGGAACTTAAAGAGACTTAACGAGCTTTCAGTGAAACTTGTTGAGACAGAGAAGTCTGAAACACATGATCGGGTCTACTTGCTTTTGAAGTTGGTGTTGGTTCTTCCCGTTGCAACTGCAAGTGTAGAAAAAGTATTTTCTGGAATGATGCAAGTGAAAGATAAATTGCGTAATAGCATGGGAGATCAAATGTTGAATGATTGCTTGATTACTTATTTAGAGAAAGATTTGTATTTGAACGTTAGCAAGAATGACATTATAAATCGATATCAAAACATGAAAACTCGCCGAGAACAATTGTAATATAATCTAAGTAATATTTGGTTGTAATATGAATATTTATTGCTTTTGGAAACTTTTATTAATTTTTTTTTTTAATGTATTATATATTGGACATTGGTTGTGTTGTGAATTCGGATTAGTGTGGTGACCAACCATTCTCAAATTTATGGATCCGCCATTGTTCATCATATAGGAATATTACAAATGCATTTGAAGAGGATGGGATAAAGTCATGAAATTATACACATTAAGGTTCTGTTCTGTTCAACTTATTTTAACTTATTTCAGAAAATATAAGACAAAATAAGATGAGATAAGATAAAATAAGTTGAATAAAACGGATTAACTCTATGTTAGACAACACAATAAACTTGAATATAAGTTCAGATAAGATAAGTTTAGATAATACTTCCTCCGTTTCTAGATAAGTGCAACATAGAGAATTGGCACACAGACCAATGCACCTAGAGAGAGAAAGTTGGGGACCACACTTAAAAGAGAATTAGACAACTTAATTAAATAAAGCATCTATGCTAATTACCCAACAACTTTATATCCCCAACACCTTCCACTTGCCATCCACCACAACACCACCACCACCACCGGCCACCACCACCGCCACCAGCCGCCGCCACCACCACCGGAGAATATCTTACCTCTCCCCCACCCCTGCCCATCGGAAAACCGCCTTCCCCAAAACCTGCCCACTATAATACACCCGATTTTCCCTCCCCCACCCCCAAAACCAACATCCTCCCCTTCGAAACCACGCCCAAAACCATCTAAAACTTGTAGATCTTGGGTTTTTAAGGTTAATTTGATCGAAAACACCCCCATTTTCCCTCCCCCACCCACGAAACCAACACCTTCCACCGATGCCAATAAACTAACACCCCAGAGAGCAGGAGGGAGAGTCGCGAAGAAGAAGGAGAAGAAGAAGGGGTCTGGAGAACGCGAAGGAGGCAGAGAAAAAGAAGGGGGTCTGGGAGAGGAGGAGGGAGAGTCGCGTGCGGTGAAGGTCGTTGGGGTGAAGTGGAGGGAGTCGAGGATGTAGGCAAAGAATAGGCCGGCGCATGGGGAGATTGTGAGGACGATGTGGGTGAAAGGGGAAGGTTGTATCGCCGGTGAAGGGGGGCTGGTACTGGTGTCGGGCCGGTACTGGTACCGTCGGGCTGGTCGTGGTGTTGGGTTGGTTGAGTTGGGTTGAGGAGAGAGAGTGGTGAGTTGAGTTGAGGAGAGAGAGATAGAATGGTGGTTTGAGTTGAGGAGAGAAAAAGAGATGTGGGTGGGTTGAGAGAGGTGGCTGAGATGAGTTGGGGTTAGGTGGGTTGATTAATTAGTTTTGTTTAGGTTGGTAGATGGTAAGTTAATTAAGTTGTTGGGGAATTAAGTAATGGCATTTCTGTAAATAAAAAGAAAAAAACTTTCCACTATGAGCTATGTTGCACTTATTATGACATTTCCTAAAATGGGAAATGTTGCACTTATTTAGAAACGGAGGAAGTATAAGATAAATTGAAATATGATAAGATAAGATAAGATAAGAATAAGTTGAATCAAACAGAGCCTGATTGATACAGAGAAAGTGAAGAAGATGTTAATAAAATAAAACAAGAAGAAAACTTGGAAGTTTTCATATTTGTGCACCTTGCACTTGTTGTGGTGATCATTGCTTGCCTTCTTCTTGTCAAACATCTCTCATCAGTCTCATGATTGGTATTATTTCCATATCTAATAGATCAAGTCAGATCCTAAGCTTTTTATAACTTAAAACAGGGATCAGCTTTTGGGCAAGCAACTATTCCTAGTTAGTTTGATATAAGTTCTTGAAAATTATTGAACATACTTCCAAAATATGGGCTTAATCTTGTTTACTCCATCCACAATAGAAATTTGATAGGTAATAAAGATAGCACTAGCTGGTAGCGACACATTACACGATTCAAATTCTTATTTCTTATGGGCCATCCTAACAGGTATGAAAACCAAAGCCTAGATAAGTGTCCTGCACTTTCAAACCAACTGGTTTGGGCGTAACCGAATAAGATCTATTAAGAAGTAGAGAATTTTGTTTAGTTAAGAAAACAAAAAGAGGAGATAGGCGAAACCGTGCTCCGTTCATTGGATGTTGGGCAATGGAGGAATTTCCAGCCCAATTGGAGATTGAAATGGGGGCGCATTTGGTGATTCCGCTGGGAGCCCAATAACCATGACTCGATGGGAAGCTGCAGCTGGAACCCAGCCCATCCAATTGCTGGGCCCAACCTCGTTATGCTATGGGGGGTGGGGCTTGTCACTCTCCATTCTCCAACCCTCTGCAACTAGGGCATCAAGTGTATATGGGGGTGGAATCGTTGCTTCCACGTGCTGATGAAGATGATGATTATGCTGATGAGGAGACCCAGGAGCATTAGGATGGTCCGACGGCAAGGCTGAAGACGTGCACCTTCGAAAAGTCATCCAAAAATACTAGTGGGGCCACACTGTAAAACCTTAGGCATGAAAGAAACCGCATTGATGAGGCACTGCGTCTGCATGAGACTCAACATATTCAGAGCTTCGAAGGGTATTTCGATCTATAGGATCAGGGGTGGAGGTGCCTTCACATCTCAGATCTGGCTGTGGTGATAATCGACCTGTGCGGTCCGAACCCAGCCTAAAGCGTCTCCATGGAGATGGGTGAAAGTTATGGATCGGAGGCTTGATGGGGTTAGGGGAGACTCCTACCTATTAGAGAAATCAGGAGGCGGGTTCGTATAAGTCTCCGAGCCCGGTGAACACCGTCGAGGGCTTAGATGCTCCTCCGGTTCCCAAAAATCCTCCAATTCATCCAAATCCGAGTTGTGATGACGTGGGAACATATATGGGTCGGGGTGAGGCTGATTTAAGTTGGGGATAATAGATCGGAGATCCATATGAGTGTTCCTATTGACGATATGATGTTTGAAACCCCGAACCATGTTCGTGTAAAAAAGGGCATGACTCGGCCCATGCATCAGAGTAAGTCGACAAGCTTCAAAAACGCAAAATAGGCGATGAAGGATGTAGTGAGCATCGTAGGGTGAGAGATTACAGCGCCCAGTGTGACGTCCAACACACCCACACTCCTTACAAAACTTGTATATCCCTTCATGCCTAAAATAAACCCAAATTACTTCATCATCGACGAGGGGGAGGAAGAATATATATATAATCCTGGGTTGAGGGGTTGTGAGATGTCAACGAGGATTCGTGCCCACAAAAAAGGCTGGTAAGGCAAGCTCGACCTATGGTTTTCCACTTCCTCAACTACCCCACATGGCTGAGCATGCGTGTCACCCATTCATAATCTAAATACCTCCACGGCAGTCCATGTATTCATATCCATACGTGCATCGTATCGAAGTTGATATTGCCTGGAACTTGAAAATTTGAAGCTTTGACGGAACGTGACTAGTTTTTCGTCGATGGTTGTTGTGTGTTGCAGGAGATCGCATCCCTGTCGCTACGTTTTTGACATTTGAAAACATTATAGCTGCCCGTTCTATGGATGCGAATAGGTGCCTAGAGAGATTTATTTATTAAAGTATTTACGTAATCATAGGTGTGTATTAATTTATTTATTATATTAAGCAAACATTTTAAAAAAAGCTTTGTATAATTTTTTTAATAAGAGCATGTTTGTTTCAGGCAGGCCCTTAGCTAGGTTGTATCATCTTATGATCGAGAATAGAGTACGGTATGGAAAAACAAGAAGAGGTATGCATAAAAGTATATGTTCCAAGGGGAAATCCTATAATTTCGTCCGTTTTCAGGGTTCGAAAAGCGTCGATTATCAAGAACAGGAATCTTACGATATGTTGGAAGTCTCGTATGATAATCATCCACGCCTGAACAGTATTTGAATGTCATAAAAAAAATCCTGTGCATTTTGAACGAGTAGAAAAACTAGTATATAAGCTGACATTTGCTACTTGCGGGAGGAAAAAGAAAATTTAACGCATCCCAAACAATCATCCATATTTAAAAAACTCAAACAAATAAAATACAGATACTACTCTCTCTCCATTCCTATTCGTTCTTTCGACTCTGATTTTTTTTTCTCTCTCAAAAAGATTCTTAATAGGAAAAACAAATAAGAATGGGGGAGTTTTTTTTTTCTCACTAGTCACTATAAATAGAGATTTATTGTGATATACTTTTGACACATTTTATTTGATAAATTGAAAAATGAACTTCTTTGTTTTTGGTGATTATTAAGATCTAAGAGAAACTATTGGAAAAAGATTGTCACATAATCTTAAAAATATTAAAAGCAAGAAATTGGAAAAATGCTTGTGAATAGTGGTATGAGTCTTGTTAATTAATTCTTCCTTTTTTAGTTCCATGAAATACCTAATTTGTTAATTGATTTTCTCTGTTTTTGCAGCAACAGACGAAAGAGAGATAGAGATCAAACGATTCAGTGAATATTCGGCGCTAAGAAGCCCTTTGATTATGTTACAGATGGTTCTTATCAGGTATTTCTCTTTTTTGGTTTTGATTTTGTTAAATTTCAAATGTAGAGATATTTATAGGGTTTTCAAGTGGCTAATATTTAGGAATGATTATTTATTAAAGGGAAAATTTGCCAAAAAAAACCTTTTACAAGTTCATTTTTGCGAAAAAAAACCTTATAAAGCATTTTTTGCGAAAACAAACCAAAATGAAAATTATTTTTGCAAGATGAAACCGAGCCACCACTACCAGCAGCCCCCAACCCTCCCTCCACCCCCTCAGGCGGCACCCCCACCCCCCCTTCGCCCCTACCCTCTCTCCTCTTCATTCTATCCTCCCTCACCCCTCCCCTCTCTCCTCTCCCTTCGTCCATCTCCCCCCAAACCGCTGCGCCACCCAAAACCCCCCCACCGCTGCGCCACCCAGAAACAATGGTTTTCGTTCTTCAATTTTTGGTAGTTTCCGTTTCATTTGTGGTGGTCGTGGGTAGTGGGTTTCGTGGTGGTAATGGGTTTCGTTTTGTGGTGTTATGGTCATGTGATGTTGGTGGGTTTAGGTTTTCTGGGTTGCGGAGGGGGGAGCTATTGGGGGGATGGGGTGGGCTGCAGGTGGTGGGGGTTGGGTACGCGGCGGTGGGGGGGGATGGACGAAGGGAGAAGAGAGGGGGAGGGGTGAGGGAGGGAAGAAGGGGGGATGGACGAAGGGGCAAAGGGGGTGGGGGCTGCCGCTTGAGGGGGTGGAGGGGAGGGGTTAGAGGCAGGCTGGTGCGGGTGGGGGTGGGGTGGGGGGGGCCGGGTGGTGAAATGGGAGCTGCAGGGGTGGGATGGGGGTTGGGCGCAGGTGTTGGTAGTGGTGGCTAGAGGTGGTCAACGCCGGAAATTCTATGGTCAACACCAGAAAATGATATTAAGTTTCATCTTGCAAAAACAATTTACATTTTGATTTGTTTTCGCAAAAAATGCTTTATAGGTTTTTTTTTTCACAAAAATGAACTCGTAAAAGTTTTTTTTTGCAAATTTTCCTTTATTAAAGTATAATTTTAGTTTCCAATAGCCTAATCTTTAGCTTCCGTTTGTTTCTCTACAGATTTTGTTTCAATTATCTTTCTGTTTTCAAGCTTTAGATATGGATTTATATTTGTCGTTTGTGTGTGTTAACTTGAACATATAAAAGGTGAATTAATAAGCTTGGAGCATTATACTTATGACTATTGCCTTCCTATTGGCCTTTTTCTTTGCATTAATTGCTACTTCATCAATAGTCTCTCATAAAATTTTCTGAGTCTTTTTGCAGCCAATTTGGAGGAGAGGAAGTTCCTTAATGGGTGATGGACCAAGAACTATATAGATCATACCAAATTATTTTGAGACTTCAGCTTCTGCAGATTCTCCTTTACCCGAAAGTTCACATACCTCAAATTCTGGTGAAGATTATCCTCGTACATCAACATCGGCAGGGGCGGATCTAGCGTGGGTGTAGTGGGTTCAATTGAACCCACGCAAAATCCTGAAAAAAAATGGAAAAACTGGCGAAAAACTTAAAAACAAAAATACTATATTAATGTTTAGTGCGCTGTTGGCTTGGTTGAAAACACTTGACTCAGTGGTCAGGGCTGCATCAAAGTTTTCCCTAACTTAGTTGGACGCGGGTATCAATCCCCATAAAGAGCATTTTGCTTCCTCTCTTTCTTATTTTTCTTTTCTTGTTTTACTTGGCAAGCTCCTGCCTCCTACGGCTTTCCATTTTTTGGGTTTTTATTTTTTAGATGCGACTTCAACTTTTTATTTTTTCTTTTAAGTCTTATGGAATATATCTTTCTCATTTTGTTCATTTTATTTTGTGAAAATCTATTTAAACATTCTCAACTTTTACCGATCATTTGAAAATAATTTTGACTTTGAATTGTTACGAGAAATTCCAAAAAGTTTGGGTGTTATCTTATCAAATAATTTGGACTCTTTATTTTTTGAAACTTAATATTTTTAACTGCTATAAGTAACTTCTACATTTCTTACACTCTCCTTATAAGTTATAACAGTTAGAAATGTGTTACTTCTCCTTTATTTTTCTATATGGAATATATCCAAAATGGTTAACGTATGCAAGAAAAGTAAGGGCATGGATTATTTTTGAGAAAGCCCTCTAAAACAAGAGAAAGTTCCTGAATAATACAAAGTTGGGATTATTTTCAAAAAATGGTTGAAAGTTGAGAAGTTGGGTTAGTGCTAATTACTAATTATTGCATGGGATAATTTTAACATTTAACGAATGGATGATAAACAAATTATAATAAGTCACATAATTGATTTTACTACTTTTAAATGTACTTTTTTGTTGTAATTTAAAATTTGGACTAGTGTATTGCAACTTTAACTAATCTATCTTGATTTTTTTTTCTTCGAATGATTTCGAACCCACGTGGGTTAATTCCTGGATCCGCCACTGAACATCGGGCACAATATCTCATCTAGAAAGAAACTCATTTTCTTCAAAAGGAAGTACTGCCGGTGCCACCAGGTACCTTATTATTTTTAAAGCAAAAATTATAAGCATTTTCTGTTAATACTTATCTTCTATTTCTTGTCAACTTCCTTCGGACTTCAAGTTCTTTCACAATCATTCATTGACTAGGAACAATGATAGAACTGCTTCATTCATGTTGAGGTTATTTAGTTTAAAAGGGCTATGCAAGATAACTGGTCTTAATGGTGAAGATTAGGTAGACGTGATCAACTTTGCTAAGCCCTCGTATAATTTCGTGCTAAGAATGTAATTTTGACTCTTCTATCATCTGCTCATAGGTTGAGCTCGGTGCTGTAAAGCTAGTGTTGTGACTCTAAGTCAATGTTATTTTGATGATGATAAACGCTTTATGCTATAACATGTATGTATGTAACAGTGATCCAAGAAAGCTATCAAGATTGGATGTTCATGAAAGATCAAGAACTTGAAGATATGGAAGCTTAGGTCTAGTTATGTTCTTAGTCATGTTTATGCAATGTAATTAACGTATTGGAACTTTGTGCTAAATTAGAAATATGAAATTAGGATGGTTAACTATTTTCTTAGAGTTAAGAAAATAGGTAATTATATTAATTTCGTGTGTCTATATTTAAAGAATATAAAAAGGGGAGTTTTTAATTTCGAAAATTAGTTTTGAAAGGAAAATATTTATTGTAAAGATTTTCGGATAAAAAGTTTTATAAAAAGAAAAACTGATTTTTATAGAAAGCGATTTTGATAAAGATTTTTGGATAAAAATTGATTTAAAATCTGATTAATAGTTGCATAAGATATGGAGGAATCCTTATCTTATAAGGAAAAGAAAAAATCAGTTCTTGTAGGAAAAGAATTCTATCCCTTTATTTTAGGAATAAAAATTGTTCAAAAAGATAATACATCTTGGAGAAGGATTCTTATTCAGTTGATGGAATTATATAAGGGATAGAAATCATTATAGCAACAGACGTTTTCAGCTTTGGAGAGAAAAAGATTTTGAGAGCTGAAAACGAACTCCCACAGCACAGTGTACGACACAGAGTTCTAGTAAGTTAAGGTTTCTAAACAACGATTGTAACGATCCTCTAATTGCTTGAATAAGAAGCACGCTTGTGAGGAATCTTTCTTTCTGTAATTCTTATATTATAGAGAGTAGCAACACTTAGGGTTAAGTGTTGGGGAGCACTACTAGAGTTAGTAGTGGGGGAATCGAATTGTATCAAGGGTTTGGTATTTTACGATTCAAATAATAAAAGAGTAGTTTGTGTGGACGTAGATCTCAGAGGTGAGATTGAACCACGTTAAATTACTGTGTCTTATTATTTGATTTCATTGTTTTATTGTTTGATACAATTTCGTTCGAGCAAAAACATCAATCGGAGAATTTACGAGTGAATAACACAGTGCACGGCACTGTGCCATAAGAGTGTTTTTGCGAAAATCGATTAGTTTTAGCCACTCAATTCAACCCCCCCTTCTTGAGTGTCACCTTGAGTTCCATCAAGTGGTATCAGAGCAGGATATTCTCGAAAGGCTCATCCCTAGAGAATAGAAGTCATGAACATGCAAGATAACTCTCGAGATAGACACACAAAGTGTCCGATTTTTAACGGAAAATACTACGGATGTTGGAAGGCTAGGATGAGGATCTACATCCAAGGATCGGACTATGAATGCTGAAAAATGATAAGGAAAGGACCAATCCTTATCCAAGCCAAAAATGCTGAAGGAAAGATGGTCGACAAGGATGAAGACGACTACAATTCAGTTGACTATGCAAAAGCCACTTCAAAGCTATGAGTATTCTCCAATATGGAATTGGACCTGATGAATACTCAAGGATCTCGGCTTGTACTACAGCAAAAGAAATATGGGACACGCTGGAGTTGGCCCACGAAGGTACGAATGAGGTAAAATAATCTAGAATAGATTTGCTTGTCCAACAGTATGAATTGTTTACTATGAATAAGGACGAATCTATTAAAGAGATGTTCACTAGATTTACACTAATCACTAATGAATTACGTTCTCTAGGCAAAACATATACTTCTGAAGATTTAGTGAGAAAGGTGTTAAGAAGTTTAACAAATCGATGGCTCCCAAAAATAACCGCTATTCAAGAAGCTAAAGATTTGACTAAACTTTCACTAGAACAACTTATTGGATCATTAATGACTCATGAACTTGTCTTAGCTTCTAAAATTAATAAACCAAAAGGTAAAGGTATAGCCTTGAGAACTGAATTGGAAATTGAAAATAGTGATAGTGATGATGATATTGATTTTCTTACTAGGAGATTTAAAAAATTTCTCAAAAAGAACAAAAACAACAATCCTAGAAAAGATGAAAATTTCAAAGGTAAGAGCACTACCTCTAACTTTAAGAAAAGTGCTACTAATTCGAGTTGTTTCAAGTGTGGAGAGTTAAATCACAGGATTAAAGAATGTCCCCTATGGGATGATGAAAAGCCCAAGGAAAAACGGGAGCCATCCAAGAAAGAATTCAAGAGAGCAATGATAGCTGTCGTTTGGGGAGATTCAGATTCTGATGAAGAACAGTCACAGTGCCATGAAGAAAAATTATGTCTGAATGCTGTACAGACATCACAAAGAAGGGCACAGTGCCAGGACGACTCTCGCTTGTGTCTAATGGCGAACAGTTCGAACTCCCAAGATGAAACTGAAGACAGTGAGGTAAGTCTTCTTTCTCTAAAACCTTCAATACATCTTCTTTCAAAAAACCAACTTGTTACTTTGCTGGGAAATATCATTGATGATTGTCAAGAAATGAATGATGATTTTTCAAACATGAGAAAAGAGGTGAAAAATTTAACTAAGCAAAAGATTGGGTTGGAATTGGAATATAAGGATTTATTAAAGGATTGTAAGGAATTGATGAAAAAGAATGATGAACTTGAAAAAACTATTGAAGAGAAAAATGTTGAGTTAAATGCTTTAAGGTGCGAAAAGTCTCTCGCAAAAGAAGTTGTTAATAACACTATGCCATACACGGTGCTAGAGGCTAAAAATTCGGATCTTGAAAATCAAATTGAATCGTTAAAACATGAGTTAACTGAGTTAAAAGAATCAAGACAAAGATCCAGAATTGTTCCACTTATGCTACCTCATGATGCTAAGTTAAGTGATGAACTTAATAAAGTTAAAAGAGATTTGGAAATTTCGAGAAAAAGAAATAGCGATCTAAACACTTCTGTTGAATTCTTAGAATCACAATTGACTATTGCTCGAAAAATGTATGAAAAATGGTTAGATGGTCAAAAAGCCTTAGAATATATCTCCAGTACAACTAGCAATCGAAACAGAATTGGTTTAGGATATACAGACTAGAGGCACATTGTAAGGCACAATGCCAAAAATTTTGAAAGAGACTTTCGTAAAAGAAAATATGTTGATCTACTTGAATATTTGATTTGCAACTTTTGTGGAAAAAATGGACACCTTATGGATAACTGTAATATCAAGAAAAGGAGTGTTGCAAAAAATGTAAAGAACGTAAATCAAATATGGGTTAGAAAAGACTTGTTAGAAGCTCAACGAAAGACAAAGGGACCCAAGCAGATCTGGGTTCCTAAAACTAACAAGTGATCTTTTTGCAGGCAAACGTGAGAGGACGCAGCCTATGGTATCTCGACAACGGCTGCTTAAGACATATGACTAGTGATAAATCTGAATTCCTCTCACTAGTAGCCTACCATGGAGGGTGTGTTACATTTGGCGATAACAAAAAGGGATAAATAATTGGTTTTTGAAAGGTCGGCAAATCCGTAACACACTCCATAGAGAATGTGATGTTGGTAAGTGGTTTGAAAAACAGTTTGTTAAGCATACCACAATTGTGTGATCAAGGTAATTATGTTGAAATTCATGCATGAATATTTTACAAGATAATTTGTGGCTTTGGGATTAATTTTTGGAAATTAGTGCTTGTTGTCCTCCTTTAAATATGTTAATTAGAGTGTTGATGCATGTCTTTGTGAAGCTTTGTGAGTAAAGGTCTACTTGATATAAAAAGGACTCGTAATGGTCTAATGATGTTGTCCTAATGTCATGATCCTAAGTTGCCGAACTAATGAGCTATATGATCCTAAGTTGCCGACTTTTTGAGCTATGAAATGCAACTTCTTTCTCCTATAGCAAGCTTGATCTTTATCCCAATAATCTGATTTTCTATTTATGAGTTTGACATTTGTGCCTCATTATTTCTTTCTTTCATATGTCTCTCCTCATCTTCATTTCCCTATTATATTCCTTCTTTTCCTCACCCATTGATCCAAAGTTCAACAAGTGCTTTTAATCTTGGTTAATGATAATTTATGAGGCAAGAACATCTTGATAAGATGATGGAAGAAAAAGACGCATCAGTTAAGGGGGAACATGAAAAGGTTGGAATGAAACACAAATACGTGAAAGAATGAAAGGTACTGATTCACACTGTGCAAGGCACAGTGCCAGGAGATGCATCAAAAAGAAAATGAGGTCCGAATTAACTTATTATCTTTGATCTCTTATTGATTGACTCTAGTTATATTGTATGGTCTGCTTTTCCTTCATAAAAGAAAAAAGAAAAGAAAAGAAAAGGAGAGTAAGACACTTATTTTAGATAAGTCCTAGAGTTCAATTCAAATGTGAAGAAAATTATCAAAGTTTTGAAGATCATCATTTTGGATTCCAGTATTCCGAAGATTAGTTATATTTGGAAGGTAAAAGATTGTTCACTGGCACAGAAACACACACAGTGCCACAGTGAAGAAAGTCCTATGATGCTTATTTGCGGAAGTTGAAAATCTTTAAAGAAAGGTTTAAGCACTTGTTGAGCCAATTGCCATTTCAAATCTTCAAGTTTGCATTACTTTTCTTTATCTTACTTTCTTAGCTATCAGCCATGATCCTTCATGATTATTTCTTGCTTCATAATTTCGGATTGTGAGTTGGATTTTTTTTGCTTAATGACTTCGGATTGTGAGTTGGATTATGACATAGCACCAGCATCCTTAGTATTTATTGCTTGAGCTACTTGCATTATTTTGCTGACTATATCTCACTTTGACTCGTGAAACATGTCGATGCTCTCCTTTTTTATAATGTCAAAAGGGAAGATGGGTATAATACTTAGACTAATGAATAATTGGCTATCTTGGTTACCATGTTACTTGTGAATGATGTTGAGTTATTTTTCCCTAATGTGATTAATGGTGCATATTTTGAGGGGGAAGTATTATTTGTTTGTCATCATAAAAAAGGGGGAATTTGTTGTGACTCTAAGTCAATGTTATTTTGATGATGATAAACGCTTTATGCTATAACATGTATGTATGTAACAGTGATCTAAGAAAACTATCAAGATTGGATGTTCATGAAAGATCAAGAACTTGAAGATATGGAAGCTTAGGTCTAGTTATGTTCTTAGTCATGTTTATGCAATGTAATTAACGTATTGGAACTTTGTGCTAAATTAGAAATATGAAATTAGGATGGTTAACTATTTTCTTAGAGTTAAGAAAATAGGTAATTATATTAATTTCATGTGTCTATATTTAAAGAATATAAAAAGGGGAGTTTTTAATTTCGAAAATTAGTTTTGAAAGGAAAATATTTATTGTAAAGATTTTCGGATAAAAAGTTTTATAAAAAGAAAAACTGATTTTTAAAGAAAGCGATTTTGATAAAGATTTTTGGATACAAAATTGATTTAAAATCTGATTAATAGTTGGCATAATATATGGAATCCTTATCTTATAAGGAAAAGAAAAAATCAGTTTTTATAAAAGATAAAATTGGATTTTGAATAGGAAAAGAATTCTATCCCTTTATTTTAGAAATAAAATTGTTCAAAAAGATAATACATCTTGGAGAAGGATTCTTATTCAGTTGATGGAATTATATAAGGGATATAAATCATTATAGCAACAGACGTTCTCAGATTTGGAGAGAAAAAGATTTTGAGAGCTGAAAACGAACTCCCACAGCACAGTGTACGGCACAGAGTTCTAGTAAGTTAAGGTTTCTAAACAACGATTGTAACGATCCTCTAATTGCTTGAATAAGAAGCACGCTTGTGAGGAATCTTTCTTTTTGTAATTCTTATATTATAGAGAGTAGCAACACTTAGGGTTAAGTGTTGGGGAGCACTACTAGAGTTAGTAGTGGGGAATCGAATTGTATCAAGGGTTTGGTATTTTACAATTCAAATAATAAAAGAGTAGTTTGTGTGGACGTAGATCTCAGAGGTGAGATTGAACCACGTTAAATTCCTGTGTCTTATTATTTGATTTCATTGTTTTATTGTTTGATACAATTTCGTTCGAGCAAAAACATCAATCGGAGAATTTACGAGTGAATAACACAGTGCACGGTACTGTGCCATAAGAGTGTTTTTGCGAAAATCGATTAGTTTTAACCACTCAATTCAACCCCCCTTCTTGAGTGTCACCTTGAGTTCCTACAACTAGAATCCCTTTGATCAGAACTTGCCGATGGAGAAGAGAGAGAGAGGCTCATCTCAAAGCACAGTATGAAATGCCTCTCTCTTTTTCATGTTACATGCATTGAACTCATAGTTTTATTCTTTCACTAACTTGTACTCTCTAATATAGGTTGGAGCATCTTGATAAAAATTTGCGTTGGGCACGAACAGGATACTTAGTTATGTTTAAAATACTTCAGTATCTGGACCAACTTCAATTAGTATTAGTTCTGTTTTGATGTAATTAGTTTTTTTGAAGTCTTTCAGCGATGGGCGCCACTACCAAGTGAACTACCTCCTATTGATGATTCTGATGTCGATGACTGGATTCCACGATTTACAATCCTGCAAGGATCCTGTATTTTCTTCTTCCTGTCTTCTACAGGTAATACCGTGCTGCATGTACTTCAAATATATATGTATTCATGCATGCTCTCGCCTCCCAAGATGTTTCTCGGGAGGGAAGGACTACTTAAGGAAGGTGTTAAATGGATTATAGTTGAAGTTATGATATTTACTAATTCCATGTGGAGTAGAGGATGTAATTGTATTATCTCTCTCCATTTCTCCATTTCTACAATCTCTAATGCAGGCTTTGACCATTAACACACTTCATTATGTATTGGTAAATATTATAAAAAATTGACATCTTCAAAAGGCACATTACAAAGAATCTAACTAGGTTCTACTTGATTATGCTGTGATATGTATGCTACCGCTGTTTTTTTAGTTGCAACATTTGATTATTTTAATAAACACACCAAAAAGTCAAATGTTGCAACTTCAAAAAACAGAGAAAGTATTATTTAGAGTTTACTGTCAAATTTGAACTTTGACCACAAAAAACTAATTATAACTGTTAAATTGAAACAAATTTGAACATATTCAAGTATTTGATATTGTAATACTGTAATCTGTAAAATGTAGTTTGATATGATCAATTCAAAAGGGCTAAGTGGAATTGGGCGTATTTGAGATGTCATGTGGGGGCTAAGCCCATTCTTACTCCTTTGCACACTGCTAAACTTGGATGCTCTTGTGTGTGTTTTTTCCACTTGTTTTTGGGTGTAGTAGTGTTTGCCTGGAGGCATTGGGTTCTTGTGTGTGGATTTGGTTTGGGTACGTGTTGCTAAAGTGTTTGATTGCATCGGAGCATATTGCCTCTTTTCTATTTGATGGTTTGTATGTCGGAGCTGTTTGTGTTAAATTGTTTATTAACATTGGAACTTATTGCCTGATAATTATTAAGTTGTTGCAGATTTGAGTCCTCAAGATTCAACTCTTCTTTCCGATATTGTTGAAGTGGGCTCATTGCCATGCAATAGTTTATTTTACAATTGAGGGTGTTGCTGAATATTTGACAGTTCCTAGCTTTTGTTTTTTTTTTTTTTTTTTTTTTGACAAAGTAAAACAAACAAAAACTAAAACCGCCGCTCTTTTCTAGCTTTTACAGCTAAATCATGAGCTTTAACAACCTTTTGTCTACTAACTTTACTAATACAAAAACCTTCATAACTACTAAGAAGTCTTAAAATATCCTGAACTATATTTCTAGATAACTTGTGAACCTTTTTTGGATTTCTCATGCTTTGAACTAGTACCAGAGAATCAGTAAGTATTTTGATGTTTGCAATAGAACGCACTTTAATACCCATTAACCCTCTGAGTAGAGAACAAGACTCAGCTTGATCCGCCGTCATTGCGAAGCTCTTCCCTTTACCTGAATCCAACACCACTGAATCCTGCATTAAAACCCATCCAAAAGCCGCCTTACACTCTTGCCTTCCATTTGTCTTCTCATCCTTCCAAGCTCCATCCACTATAAGAGTATATATGTCTTGATCAATATTCATCCAGTTGTTGCTTATATGACTATTGCAGGCCTCAGTAATGCCTCTGGCTTTTGTAGTAGAACTTGGCGGGTCTTCATCTCGGATATTAAACGATTTTTCCCATCTCTCTCTCCAAGAGTTAATGAGTTTAAAAAAAACCCTCTTCATTTATCAAATTCTTCTTATTGAAAATTTTGTTGTTTCTGAAATTCCAAATTCCCCAAAGAACTGCTACAAATTCGAAAAGATGTTCCTCTGGATCCTTCTTTAGATTCATTAAAAACCACATCCAATTTCTTGCCCATGTATAAATATCACAGTTTTCAATTTGTTGGCTTTTGATCCCCAATTGAGAGCAATTCCAAAACTTTTTCACTAACTCACAATCTTTGAATAGATGAGTATCCGATTCCTCGCATTCCTCGCAAAGAATGCAAGGTCTCTCGCTTAGGATTTTCCTTCTCCTAAGGTTTACTCCGGTGGCTAAAGCACCATTTAATAGCTTCCAACAGAATAACTTCCATTTTGGCCAAATTTTTTGCTTCCAAAATAACTTCCAAAATACTGATTCCTCTTGGTCTTTCTTATTCTTTTTCAAAAAATAACAATAACCTGATTTGATGTTGTACTCCCCATGGGCAGTATGCAGCCACGAGACCTCATCTTGTTGCTGGTTCATGGGAATATGAATGGCTTTGATCATATTTATCGTGTTCTCATCAAAAAGATTACTCAATTTTCCCAAGTTCCAAGACCCATCTGAATTAATCAGCTCACACACCCACTTCTGCTTCCCCGCCTCTTCCTCTGAAATTGTGTCTTTGAAAACAGTAGGTTTAAAATCCCCTTTCCAGATATCTTCCCTAATTAGTGTAGTTTTACCATCACCAATCAAGCTACCTACACCTCGGCTAAAGAGTGAACACTTTTCATTAGACTTCTTCCTCCCCAAGTACAATTTCTATGAATTGTGCCTTTCATGCTCTTGTAGAACAAATCTGAGGAGTATTTAGCATTGAACACTTTGCTAATAAGGAGACAATTATTTGTTCTTATTCTCCAAGCCTGTTTGAAGAGAGTTGCAATATTCATTGCTTCAAGATTTGTTAACCCCAACCCTCCTTCCGATTTGTGTCTTTCCAAGACTTCTCTTTTCCTCCAATAAATTGGTTTCCTATCTTTATTAGACGCCCACCAGAATTTCAGCAGACAAGAAGTGGTTTTTTGTAAAACTTTTTTCGGGAATAGGTAAGTGGCCATTATATGTGCAGCAAAAGCAATCAGGATACTATTGATTAGGAGTAATTTACCTTCTTGGTTCAAGTTAATGAACTTCCAAGAAGATAACGTAGACACCACCTTCTGATTCAGATCTTGGAAAGCACCTAAGGATCGTCCATCAACTTCCACCGGACACCCGAGATATTTTCCCAAGGAAGGTTTAGCACCCACTCCTAGTCTTTTCGACAATAATCTCACAAATTTTTGCGGCGTATTTTTGCTGAAAACTGTGAACGATTTTTTGCGTTCACCATTTCTCCTGAAATTAAACAGAATTGATCCAAGACTTTTTTCATGTTCCAACAATTATCCATAGTGCCCTTAAGGAAAAATAAGGCATCATCTGCGAAAAACATATGATTAACTGACGGAGCCTGCCTTGCCAATTTCAACCCTGTAATGCTTTTATCTTCTTGAGCTCTCACAAGCTTTCTTGAAAGAGTCTCCATGCACAGAATGAATAAATACGGGGAAAGTGGGTCCCCTTGACGTAACCCAGCTTTAGGAAAAATCTTCCTTGAAGGTTCTCCATTAACAAGAACTGAGTACGTAACAGTAGTGATACATTGCATAATAATGTGCACCCAAGTAGGAGGCATACCCAACTTCCTTAACACCTTTTCCACAAAAATCCAATTAACTCTATCATAGGCCTTGTTTAGATCCAAGTTTAGAGTTAATAAATAGTCTTTTCCTTTCTTTTTCCTCTTTATAAGATTTAGCATTTCATGAGCCAAGAGACAATTATCGTTAATTGATCTTCCTTTGATGAATGCACTTTGAAAAGGACCAATGATATCTCTAAGAACTGGTGGCAATCTCTTCACCATAACTTTTGAAATTAGTTTATAAGATGAATTGTATAAACTAATTGGTCTGAATTGACTAACCTCTTCCGGTCTATCCACCTTTGGAATTAAGGTAATGAAGGTGTTATTTGTTTCTTTTAGCATGTACCCTCCTTCAAGGAATCTAAGCGTTGCATTGCAAAACTCCTCCCCACAAGATTCCCAATTTTTCTGAATAAACCCCGGAGGGGCTCCATCCGGCCCAGGGGACTTAATCGCCTTCATTTCGAACATTGCCTCCTTAACTTCCTTCATTGTAAATTTATGGTTTAGATGAGTTAAATGTTCACAAGATAAAACCGGAAGATCCTCCAACCAACTATTTACTTCCATATTTCCATGGCTTTGGGGATAAGTGTCTTGGAAAAGATTTGAGAAGTACTCGACAAAGGCATGCTTTATGTCATCTGTGTTAGAAATCCAAACGCCTTCCTGGTTCTTGATAGCTCTAATGGTATTTGAAGCTTGTTTGGACTTTACACACTTGAAAAAGAATCTTGTTGATTGATCGCCTAAAGTGTCCCAATTATGCCTTGCTCTTTGCTTCCAATACTCAAGCTTAACATCAGTCGAAGCTCGAATTGCTCTTCTCTTCTTAAAACTATCACTTGCCATCTCCTTATTCTGAATCATTTCTTGGTCCCCCATAAGATCGCTTTTAATATCGTCCCATTTGATTTCATTTTCCTTTTTATAGTTCAAGCACCACTCTTTGCACCACTCTTTTGTAGTTCCAAGCTTTCTTTGGACAGCAAACATTGACGACCCTTGCACATTTGTTTCCCAAATTCTTTTGACTCCTTTTGTGACTTCATCAAAATCAAGGCACCAATTCTCTATTTTGTAGACTCTTTTTTTTTTTTGGGTAACAGGTTTACAGTCCAAAATGATGGGTCCATGATCCGAAATGAAAATAGGATAGTTTATAATTATCGCATCCGGAAACTCACTTCTCCACTCATCATTGCAATAAGCTCTATCTATTCTTTCACAAATAATTTCATTTGCCTCCCTATTATTTGACCAAGTATACGGCACACCGTGGAAGGGAAGGTCCATGAGATTACACGCAAGTTTCCAACTGCTAAAGTCATTAGCACCTGGAATAGTAATCGATCCTCCCAATTTTTGAGAGGGAGTTTCGACTTGGTTAAAATCCCCTAGGATTACATGTTTCCCAGGATGGGACCATATAAAGGCTTTTATAGTCTCCCACACTTCTCCTTTGTTTTGAACAACAGGTGCACCATACACACACACCACATAATATATTATGATGCATTCATCAATAACCTTACAGCATACATAATTAGCAGAAATAAAAAGGACATCAACACTAATTCTTTTGTTCCAGCACAAAATTAGGCCCCCAGAGAGACCAATTGAGTCATGTCCTAACCAGCTAACAAAGCCTAAGCTAGACACTACAGAATCTAAAGAAGACACTGCACTTTTAGTTTTCGATAAAAAAAGAAAATCAAATGCTTCGCTGTCAACAAGCCATTTGAGGAAGGGAATTGTAGGGGAGTTGACAGACTTAAGACCTCTATAATTCCAAGCAGCAGCTTTCATATCTTCAATGGGGGCTGAACAGGGCCAGCCACCACACCCAAGCTTGATGAAAAATCATCCGACGTGGGGACAGAATTATCCCCCTTACTAAGATCAAAATTGAAGTTGAACTTTCCTCTGAAAGATTTCTGAAATTTGTTCCTTTTTTTTACAGGAACCCAGAGCATGTTAGGGTCCTCGCAATTCTCTTCAACTGTTTCCATAGCAACTGCTCTCCTTTTGTTTTTGGATTTTGATATTTGAACATTTCCCCACACCTTCCCAGTCCAATTACTGCTTGGAAACACTAACCCCTTTTTCTTCATTCTTTCTCTTCTCTCCCTTCTAACTTTCTCCACTCCTTTCTTTTTTAAATTTTTATGGCTCACTCTTTCAGTAGAAAGATCTAAGGAAACCTCAGACCACAAGCTTTTATCTTTCGGCCCAGAAAACGCCAATTTCCCCAAGTCCAGTTTGGCTAATTCAGAATTTTCCGAATAATACACCTCATCCAACACAATAATGTTTGGGCCCAATTCCTCCTCTACAGCAAGCCCCAACCCAATAAGTGTTTTTTGAAACAGGTTAGACAAATGGGCTGGTTCAGCGGTTTGACTCACCTCCATAATACGCAGGTATTTGGGAAAATTTGTCAAAGGGAAGTGAGAAGGGTCTTTATAGACATCCTTAAAAAGGGGAGGGAATTTAACACTGGAAGAGGAAGGGAAAGTCTTAAATTCAACTCCTACACTGGGAGTCCAATTTTGAGAGTGACGGCTTGTCATTGATATATTGCACTTTGACCAAGCTAAAGAAAATATTTTCAACGGGACTGACTCAGAACAACTAGAATTACTATACAATCCCATAAAAGAAAGATGGTTGGGAAGGTTGCACTGGGGAAAAAACACCTCAGAGGGAGCAACAATGCCTTTTTCATTACTAATGCTACTTCTAATTTCAAGAAATTCAGGGAGACTGGACTTTTTGAACCACAGCTCATAACTCTTAGAATTTAAGACTCCAGGGGGATGGAAGTAAAGTCTTTGGTAGCACAGGTTTATAGGGTAGGACTTTGGGGATGAAGACACTCAAAGAAAAAATGCCAACAATAAATTGAGGCCAAGAACTGGTTTTTCGACGCTTTTCTTTATATAGCCAAGAATCATGGTAGGAGTTTCTTTTGCGACTAGTAAAGCTTAAAGATTGGATATTAGAACAGGACTTACCAATATCTTCTTGGCTCCGCTGGATTTGCGGTTGTTTTCCTATGACAGTAGGCTGAGAATTTTTTGTAAATAGCTTGCGAGGTTCAGCCACCTTTCTTCTAAGCCAGAGAGGCTTCTTATTCCTATCTTTACAATTTTCACTGGAGGACGAACTGGACTCCCTTTTTCTTTTATAAGAACACCCATCCTGCCTTCCCCTTTTCCTTTTCCGATTATTACCAGAACTTTCAGAGGGACTTGAGTAATCTGATTGGGAAGAATAATCAGAGAAACTTTCTGCAAACGGAATTTCGTTGGATGGGAAGACTGTCAAATCAATTTTTGATGTTCTCAGAAATTCGTTCAATCATAAAATTTGAATGGTATTTGCAGACCTCTCCCATTCTTTTCCCGAATCGTTTCTGCGCTTCCTCCGAGGATAATTTACAATTCCCTGTTTTATGCCCAATTTTGCCACAATTTTTGCAGAAAATGAAGATGCCTTCATAACGGAAATCTACCCATTTGAAACACTTTGGATTGTACTCATAGAAAAAACCTGGGATAATGGGTTTATCCAAATCCACGTACACTTTTGCTCTTAAGAATTCTTTAGGACCCTCCCTCAAAGAATTTTCGTCAAATCGGATAAACCTCCCAATTTTTTCCAAAGCCCTTCTCGCAACATGCGAATGATTTGATGAGAGAGGGATACCCTCTACTTTGATCCACAATGGAGCAATTGCAAAATTAAAACTGCTAATTGAAGCACTAGGGAACCAACATTAAAAAGTAAGCAAAGCTCCTTGAAAGCATGCATTACCTCTTGTCAGAAGAATGTCTCTGTCATCTATATGAGAACAAAAAAAGAACGTATTTCCTGTTTTACCCACTGTTACCTCTTCATTCGTTATCCAGCTTGAACTGATCCAGCTTTGAATTTGTGAAATGGAGAACTTTCGATGGTCTTTGAATCTTCCTACAACCGCCATTGGGAAGACTACATCTGATGGGACCATATCCCCCACCTGAGAATAAACTTTAGGTCCCATTCGTTTGAGTTCACCTTCTAGAGCATCCTTAATATTGAACTCATAACATTTCATAATTACCTAGATGAGGTTGATTTCTTATTAAAAGATAGGAAAAAAATAAAGAAGACAAATAGAAAGGCTAGCAAACAGAAGCGTCAATTTAGCTGAAAAGTATGAAAGAAAGCGAAGGAATGTGAGAGAGTTTGTAACTTGGTTTTCTTTTCTTGTCTAGAAAAAGAAAGCTCTAGTTAAACTAGAGAGAAAAAGCTCTAGAGAGAGAAACTCTAGAAATTTGGCTAATGCTTGAAAGGATGATATTGATATATTATTATCAAGAATATTGCATTCTTCATTAGCTTTAGCCTTGAGTGTTGAAATTCCTAGCTTTTGTCTTAATTTTAAGTTATATCGAACAATATCTTTTTCTTAATTTTAAGCTCTATTGCAAATGGTTGGCTGCCTATCTCCATCTCCATTTATATTAACTATATATTACATTCTTGCCCTTCTCATTATTCTATGATTTCTATCTCACTCTACGTTCCGAGCTTCAGAACTAGCAAACAAAAGGCCCAATGGCTAGCGAAACAGCCATCACAACATCATCCTAATAACATGTTGAGCTTCCTTAATGACACACTTGATTGGTATGCTTGAACCCCAGACTCTAGAGTGTCAGACTAATGGTGAGGTCTTGCCTAAAGCGTTCATTTGGGAGTGTTATATGCCTTAAAATTCCACTAGTGTTGCCGACAGCCTCATTGATTTATCACGATATACTACCTCTATTTTATTTAGATGCAACATTTGCCTTTTTAGTGAGTATATTAAAATAATCAAATGTTGCATTTAATGAAAAATTGCGGCAATATATATCTAGCACCTTCTGCAACTGTGTTGGCGACTTTATATGGTGCCAGTTTGTTGTATAATTCATATAAAAGTAATATGCTCTCATAGTCGGATGGAGAGAACACATATTGTGAGAATGGTGACTTGATCGTGTGCTAGGAGCCTTAGGGGGGCTCAATATGGTGTGGAGAAGAAGTTGGGTAAAGCTGGGCAGTTACTGAAGACAAAGACGCCAGGCAGGAGCTCGTGCCCGGCTCGCGCACTAGAAGTGCCCGGGTCGGGCATATCGAGCGACAGGATGCTTTTGTCAGGGCCTAGTGCCCGGCTCGTGCACTAAAAGTGCCCGGGTCGGGCACTTCGAGCAAAACTGGGGTTTTGTCAGTTTCCAGTGCCCGGGTCGCGCACTTCGACGGAATGCGCGATTCGGCCCTTTCTAATGTCGTTTCTTCCAATTCTAAACCTAGATTAAAAGAGGTTTAGGAGCCGTTTAGCATGAGTGAGAGAAAGATCATCAAAACACAAGAGAGAAAACAATAGAGAAGTTCTAGAGATAGAGCTTTGAGAGATTCATTGAAGAGAGTATTCAAGTAATTCTCTTGCCTATTGTATTCATTGTTCCTCTTGATCATAGTGAAAGTGTTTATCCCTGCCCTGAGGACGTAGCTATCAAATTGATAGTGAACCTCGTTAAATCTTGCGTGTTCTTTATTCGTTTTTTCGCGTTTGATTGTTTGTTTATTCGCTTCCGTTGCAACACATATCTTATTTCCTCGGACTATGAGGGCATATTAATTTATGCGTATCACCCAAATAAGATAGGTGTTCTCTCCATCCGACTATGAGAGCATATTACTTTAAACAAATCCCAAACTCAAAAATTTCACCCAAAGAAGAGAGAGAAAGAAATGAGAAATCAAACCCAAAGTAAAAAAAAAAACACCTTTTTTCCTGCATTAATCCTCTTATTATTACTCCATTTTCATAATAATTTCACCAAGGATTTTGTCACACAAAAAAAAGGACAAATATTTCCCAAATCATCATCTATTGAAACAAGAATTCCTCTCTTTCTCTTTCTCTGTCCTGATCCTACCCATTTACCATTAGCATTAATGATTTAATGGTGGGTGTTGGATAGATTGCACAACTACTAGTTAAACCTTCGACACCCATATCATCAAAACACCATCAAAACACCATTTTGATGGATCTTCTAATTGCAATTGGACAATCCATCACGTTTCCTCCTTTTTTTATCAACCCTGACCACCTCTTTTTCTTCCCTTCTCCTGTAACTCTACTGTTTGTGTTAGGGTTGTGAGTGCGTAGCGGAAGCAGATTAAAGATGTAGAGATTGAGCAAAATAAATGGAGTTGGAAATATGTGGCAAGAAAAGTAGTAAGAGAGGGACACACAATTTAACGTGGGAAAAATCCTCAAATAGAGGCAAAAAACCCACGAACGACGAGTACCCAAAATCCACTATATAAATTAGGAGAGTACAAGAATCACCCGAAACTTATTAGGGTGAGTACTACAAATAGAACTCTCACTATAATATAAACTCACTAAAAGTAGTACAAAAAGATAGTGGATTAGGAGATTGTGTGTATTAGAATCTCCGACCACATAGTATCTTAGAGAGCCAAATCTCCATAACGGAGCTAATAGTAACAAACCTACACATTGTAGGTAATATCTCTCTAAGCCTAAATATTATGTAGAAGGAACACTTATAAAGTGTATAAGAGGATCGGAGCCTAGAATTGGAGGAGTGTGTAATGGTGGATTGCCTATTTGCCTCCAAAAGTATGCCCAACATCATGTATCTATAGTTGGCAAAGTCGGTTAACAGAGCCGACAAACATGAGCCTCCAATATGTAGGATAATGTTCAAGCATTAGAATAATGTAGAATCATCAAGAACCTGCTTGCCTGATTATTGGAGGTCTAGAAAAATCATGAGAATTCATGATATCAAGGCAAACCTTGATTATAAATGCCAACTTAGCTGTTGTGCCCCAATATACTCACGTGGGCTATGCACCAAAATGGGCCACAATGGAATTTGGGCCACACTAAACCCAACAGTTTATCATTGTCATTATCTCCTTCACTCTCCATTTTTGTGGAATCAAAGCTCCATCTTGGTCCAATCTTTGCCTCTCTCCTCCATACGCTGCTCCAGTTTGCTTATCTCATATCATGTTCTTAGAGGGACGACGTTTCTCTTACGAGGACATTAGTTGTTGCAATGGTCAAGGGAGGTGAACTAGTGATACGTCGTCGGAGAGAGGAAAGAGGTTGGTGGCAGCAGCCGAGCAGGGTAGGAGTAGAGGAGAGAAAATTAACATGTGGAAGTGAAATAAGAAATAACAGGGGTAGGGAAAATTTTTTTAAGTCAAGTGACTTTTAATGAAGTCACGTGATCAGTTTACTTGCTATAGCAAGTGGGTAACGTGATGGGCCCTATATAAAACAATGCCCCCCAAAGTTTGGACCTCCGCAGGTTAATTGATAGTTGGGACCTATTAAAAATGTTCGACAATAGTTGGGACCCCTGCTGTCAATTTTTTCTTGTAAAATAGGAAAAATTATTTTAAATAAACCAACATTTGTGTGGTCTTCCCCTTTTAAGTTAAACTTTTGATTATTCCTGGTCAAGTTAACTTTGTAGCACCATTAACTTTAATTAGACTACATGACCGTTAACTAGATAAACTGGTAAATAAAAAAGTTTGACCTTAACCAAACCCATTGACCCACCCATTAACCCACCCAAAAGTAAATTACCCCATCGAACATTAATAATTTCTCTCTTTTTATTTGATCATTTCATCATGTCCATTCTATGTGTACGAAGCTAAGCTTCAGCAGCCCTGAGACGCTTGGCCATGGCATCCGCCTACTCCGCAGCAGTCCAAAGGAAGCGCCTGCCCAGGCCCAAGGGAGAAAAGCCCAAATTCATTATACTCTTTTTACTTTTAAGCTTAGAAAAGATAAATTTGACTGGAACTATAGTGTAAACAGTTGCATTCATCACTCTCCATAGTCAACACCATTTCAACTCCCCTTCTCACCAAATTTAATTTTGGAAAATTTCCATGTTAATTTAAATCCTTCTACAAACTTTAAAAAAACTATCAAATTTCAATCCCCTCATATCAATCAATCTTATAATATTGTCAACATCTTTTAGTTCAAGATGATTTTCCCTGTTAATGGTTGTTTGGGCTCATTTAATCAGCAGCCCAATGAAGGAGCATAAAAGCCTACTGAAGCCTGGGACAGGTGGCAGCTGTGGGTCCCACACGAAAGTTGACCTAATCACCAGCATTAGGGGAATCTCCAAAGGGGTGAAGCAATCATTGCCCGAAAAGGTAACATGCCCATTGACACCAAAAAGGCCCATCTGAACAATGTTTCCTGTCTGGGAAATCCCCAACACTATAAAAACCAACTGCCTCATCAATGAACAGGTATTCAATTCTCACCTAACAAAACTAGAGCATCTCTCTCTAGACTTGATTTCTCACTCTACCTCAATCACATCTGACTTGAGCGTCGGAGGGGCGATCCCGGAAACACCCCCGGGGTAGTCTAACCTTGTCTTGCAGGATTCCGGCGTACAGATATCGGAGCTCAGGCGATCGCTCTTGGGGCCCACATCTCCTTTCTCAACCAATCCTTAATTTCTTAGCAGAAACAGTTTGGCGCCGTCTGTGGGGAAGTTACAATCAAGGTCGCTTCGCCACCACTTATTAAGATCGATTCCGCAATGGCCCCGCCCAAGAGCACTTGCACTCGCCGGCCCTCGGCACGGGCTCGGAGGTCCGAGAGGAGTCCATCCCCATCTCTTCAACGAAGGTCCGAACGCCCCAAAACACCGACCGTTCAAACCCTTGATCATGAGGAAGCGAGCATTCCATAGACAGCGGGACCCCTCTCGTCGGCTACGGCCCGCCGATCCCCATCCTATATCCACGGCGGATATAAATATGATAGCCGCTCGGCTCCAAGAAACCTTGCAACGAGCTCGATAGATATGCTGGCCAACCTGCAGTAAGGACTCCCTTCACCCCCTAAAGACCAAGCCCTGGTCCCTTCCCTTCGGGCAGAGAACCACGGTCGGCCCTAGCCGGCAGCAATCGGGTGCAGGGAATACAGCCCGGCCGGGTCGGCGCCGATCAAGGCAAGGGGGAAGGAGACCGACTCGAATCTAAAGGAAGATCGGCTAGGCTCGTGAAGAGACTCACATATCCAAATCCCCTGGGCAACGTGGGTCAAAGCAAAATGATGCCCGACACTTCCTCAACGAGAAGCGCCTCGGCAAGGGTTATGATGCGAGGCACATATTAAACAAAAAGGCCGCTCGGCGCGAGGGTCATGGTGATTCAGGTGCGGTCGAACTTCGTTCGGATCAACGACGGGGCACTCAAGTTCATGGTCCCATTCACGGGGCCATACTCGAGGCACCCAACCCGGGAAAGGTCAAAACGCCCTCTGTCGAGCCATTCGCGGGCCTAACCGACCCGGATGATCACATGGCAACATACAAAGCTCAAATGAGTGTTCAGACGGGGTGTGAGGCCACTTGGTGTCGCTTCTTCCCGACAACACTCAAAGGTCTGGCCCTGAGCTGGTTCCAAGAGCTCCCATGGGTATTATAATCGATTTCTCGGTCCTCGAAGACCTATTCATCCAACAATTTGTTGCCGGGAAGAGACAAAAGAAAACGAGTCTCCACTTAATGGGAATCAAGCGAGAAAAGAATGAAAGCCTGGCCGACTATATTAAAAGATTCAATGAGGAGTCATTGAAGATTTCGTATCTCATAGACGCGGTAGCATTCGCCGCCCTAATGTCGGACTCCACTGGTCGGCTAAGGTGGTCCCTGGCCGAAAACGAAGTCAAAACCTTCTCTGAGGCAATGACTCGAGCTCAAAGATTCATCCAAGCAACCGACATATGCCGTCACTCAGACGATGGGAGCAAAAAGAGGAAGGATGAAGGAAATGCCAGGGATCATCGAAGCGCGAAGACGGGTGGTCGGTCGGATAGATTCAACGACCATGGCATCGACCCCGGTTCAGCAAAAACAGGAGAGAGATATACTTGGACATGAAGGACAAAGTCACTCTCCCTCGACCACCTCCCATCAAAACATCAGCCGCTCGAAGAGACAAGAGCCTTTGGTGTGAATATCACAAAGAATGCGGGCACACCACTAAGGATTGTAGGGAACTCAAGAAATCCCTTAACAACCTAGCTGATCAGGGGAAGCTAAACCGGTACCTCAAGCATACTAGTGAAGAGAAGGGCAAGCAAAAAGTCGGTCAATCCAATAGCGGAGACACTGAAGGGTTCATCGGAGTCATAGCGGGTGGCTTCGCGTCGGGAGGCCTAACCGGCCGATCACGCAAAGCCCACCTCCAAAGTCTAAAACATCGGGTACTCGATGTTAACCACCCCGACCCGACTGCCCTACAATGACATTCGGGGAATCCAATCGGCCACTACACACGCCCCACGACGACCCC
The DNA here is from genome assembly GCA_947646795.1 of Beta lomatogona. Taxonomy (NCBI): domain Eukaryota; kingdom Viridiplantae; phylum Streptophyta; class Magnoliopsida; order Caryophyllales; family Amaranthaceae; genus Beta; species Beta lomatogona. Next base: position 1,752,414 of record CANSNZ010001471.1, read on the forward strand.
TTGGTCATCGAGCTCAAAGTGGCCAACACCCGAGTCAAACAAGTGCTGGTGGATAGCGGATCCTCGGCCGACATAATCACGTTGGAGTGCCTCATGAAACTGAAATATAATGAAAAAGATATAACCCCACTCAATCAGCCACTCATAGGCTTCGGGGAAACTCGGTACACCCTGTCGGATCGTAAAGTTGCCCACTCTGGATAGGGAGAAGGACAAAGGAAGAAGCCTACCGATTGATTTCCTAGTGGTGGACATCCTCTCGCCATACAACATCATAATGGGAAGACCAACTCTGAACAAGGTCAAGGCCGCAATTTCCATCTATCGCTCCTCATGCAATTCGAAACCGACGAAGGTAGAGTCGGAAAGATCCAGGGGGATCAAGAAGCAGCCAGGAGTGTTATGTGAACAGCTTAAAAAGCAAGGTCGACGTCCAAGAGGACTCAAGAAAAGAAAGCGAGAGGATGGTCGCCTCCAAGTGAGCTCGGGGTCTACCTTACGGAGAATCCCAAACAATACGAGCGCCCTCAGCCAGCTGAGGAGGACGAAGAAGTCATCATCGATGAGGAACATGGTCGGACTCTGAGAGTAGGCAAGGCCATGGACCCTCAAACAAGAAGGGAGATAATCCAAGTTCTAACAGAATACCGAGACGTCTTCGCCTATGAAGCCAATGAAATGCCCGGGCTCGATCCTAAAGTTATGTGCCACGAGCTAAACATCAAAGAGGGGTTCAAGCCGGTCAAACAAAAGTTGAGGCATCAAGGCCCCGAGAGGAACGCCGCAGCAGCAGCAGCGAAGTTAAGAAATTGCTCGAGCGGGGTTCATTGAAGAATGTCGTACTGAATGGCTGGCCAATGTTGTCCTCGTCAAGAAGTCGAGTTGGGCATGGAGAATGTGTGTGGATTTCACAGACCTAAATAAGGCCTGTCCAAAAGACAACCACCCTCTGGCCCAAGATTGATAGGTTGGCGACTCAACTGCAGGTCATGCCCTCTTAAGCTTCATGGATGCAAATGCGGGGTACCATCAAATCCCGATGGCCGAACAGACCGAGTCCATACTGCGTTCATCACCAACCAGGGGGTGTATTGCTACAAAATGATGCCCTTCGGGCTGAAAAATGCAGGGCAATATATCGCGCACCGTCAACAAAATTTTTAGCAATCAACTTGGTCGGAATATAGAGGTATATGTTGATGACATGATCGTCAAAAGCAAAGTCCACGGCCATCATCCTCGACTTAAGGGAGACCTCGGGACGTTGAGGCGTTTCCGCATGATGTTAAACCCGAAGAAATGCGTCTTTGGAGTAAAGGGAGGAAGTGCCTCATTCCTGGTGGATGAGAGGGGAATCGAAGCTAATCCCGACAAAATCAAAGCAATAATGGAAATGAAATCTCCTCGAATGTAAGAGAAGTACAACGCCTAACCGGCTGTCTGGCCGCCCTGGTCGCTTCCTATCCCGGTCGATGGATAAGAGCTTACATTTCTTCAAAACTCGAAAAGAAAAGAGTTTACTTGGGATGGTGAGGCCGAATGTGCCTTCACCTCCCTAAAAGAACACCTACTAGCTCTCCCAAAGTTGATCTCCCTTGCCGGGAAACCCCGTTCATCTATTTGGCAACTTGAATATGCGCTCGCGCCGTTTTGATAATGGAGAGAAGAAAAGCAACACCCGGTCTACTTCATCGGTCATGCTTTTGGGGCGGAGGCCAAATATAGCGAAGTGGAAAAATGGTCTTTGCCTTAGTAATGGCTATCGAAGCTCAAACCTTACTTCCGGGCCCATCCTATTAAGGTCCTCACAAGCCGCCGTTCGTAAAAGTCGTTGAGAGCAGGAACCACTCCAGTCGAATGAGCGATTGGGCGGATCAGTTGGCCGACTTCGGGTTGGAGTACGAGCCCGGGAGGGCGATAAAAGCCTAGGCTCGGCGATTTCATAACAGAATGCACATCCAGGCCCCACCTGGCCAAGAAGACGATTGGGAGTTGCAAGTGGGACGGCTCGTCCACCAAATCGAGATGTGGAGCTGGGTTGGTCATCAAACCCCGGTCGGGAGAAGATGGAGTACGCCATCAAGTTTGAATTCTTAGGCTCCAACAACGAAGCTGAATACGAAGCCCTGATCCTCGGATTGGAACTATGCATCCTGGCGGGAGCAACTATGATCGAGGCCAAATCCGACTCACGGTTGATAGTGGGTCGTATCGGGCGAATATGAAGCCAAGGAAGACAACATGAGAATGTATTTGGCCAAGGCAAGAGACATAATCAAACAATTGTCCCAATTCAAGATCACCCACATACCCCGATCGGAAAATCAGCAAGCTGATGCTCGCTCGAATGGCTAGTTCGGCGGAAGGGTCTGGCTCCCGAACAATCATGTGGGAAGTCCTTGCGACCCAAAGATCAATACCAAAGAGCATTCATATTAAATCGGACATCCGAATGGATGGATGAGGTAGTCGGATACCCGAGGGACTGGAAACTACCCGAGAATCACAAGGAGGCTGATCGGATCAAACGCAAATCAGATGGTTCCTATGGCATGAGGGTCAACTCTAAAGAAGTCCTTCACCCATCGCTTAAATGTGTCACCCCCGAAGAAGGAGATTACATCCTCGGGGAAATCCACCAAGGGGCTTGTGGGAGTCACCAAGGAGGGAGAACCATAGCGGAAAGGCTCTCCGAGCCGGATACTACCGGCTTAACTCTTAAAAATGACGCCCGGGAGCTGGTGAAGAAATGTCGGTCTGCCGGATCCATTCGGACATTCCCCGAGCACCGACCACCCCCTAACAACAATTCAAGCGTCTTGCCATTCGACAAGTGGGGCATGGACCTACTCGGACCATTTCCCCGGCCTCGGGGACGAGAAAGTTTCTAATAGTCGTAATCGACTACTTCACCAAATGGTAAGCCGAACCACTCTCCTCCATCACGGATAAACAAGTCCAAGCGTTCATTTGGAGAAACATCATCACCGGATTCGGGGTCCCCGAGTCCTAATCTTCGACAATGGGCGACAATTCAACAAGGGCCCTACTAGAGATTATTGTGCCCGGTTCGGAATACACACTAAATTCTCGGCAGTATCCCGACCACAAACAAATGGGCAAGCTGAATCGGCCAATAAGATAGTGCTCAAGGGAATCAAGAAGTCCTTGGAGGCAGCTAAAGGAGCATGGGTTGATGACCTACCAGGGTCCTCGGTCGGCCGAACTACGACCAAAGAAGCAACGGGTCACTCACCATTCGCCTTGTGTATGGGAGTGAGGTTGTTTTACCCGTAAGATTGGCATCCCATCCCCTCGGATGACCTTCTATGAATATAAGAAGAACGAGGAAGAGAAACTTGTTAACCTAGACCTGTTGCCGAAACAAGGGGCAACGCGCTGCTAAAATCCATCCTGTCAAGCAAAGGGTCACTCGGATGTTTAATCGCCGAGTGATGAGCCGCCCAAATTCAACTCGGCGACCGGGTTGTTTCGGAAAGTCAAGCCACCGGGCTCTCACACTTGAAGGGGAAACTAGGACCTAACTGGGACGGTCCATACAAAGTAACGAAATCATAAAGCCGGGCACATTCCGACTAGAATCGCCCGAGGGTATACCCTTGGCCCGACCTTGGAATGCAGACAACCTTAAGAAATACTATGTGTAAAGTTTGTTACTTGCAATAGGGGCATAGATTGTAATAGCTTACTCGTAGCCGGTCGGCATTTTTGTAGTCGGAATTAATTTAAGAATTAACCAGTCAAAACAGTTCCAGTCAAAACAGTTAGCATTATCTGCAAGTTATTGTTGGTCGGCAATTGGATTGACAAATAAATCAGTCGTAATTAATTTAAGACTTAACCAGTCAAAACAGCTCGAACTTTTCCTGAAATTATTGCTAGTCGGAATTTTGACCAAGCCAACCTGCTTCGATCGGATTATCGAGCATACAAACAAGCCCGTCGGAAAGAACAAAAGTCAGTCGGGCAGTATTGCAATCAACAAACAAGAAAACAGAAGCCAAAAAATAAGTTTTCATTGATCAAGTCAATCATTACGTAAGAAATGATTACAAAGGCAACTAGGGCAAAATTTAAAAAGCCAAGCACAAGGGCCACATGGACTTAAGAACTGGGAGGAGGGGGAAGATTCGGTCATGCTCTCCGCATTAGGTTCGGAATTATCACCAACCAGCTCCTCACCCCGACCGGCACCCGAGGCCTCATCGACGTTGTCATCGTCAACGTCATCACCGTCGACAACGTTAACATCCACACGGCCCTCATCCTCCTCCTCGTCATCTTCATCAGAGCCGGTCCCCTCAGCTTTCAGCCGAGCCATGATCACTGCGTTTTCGGCATCAACGGACATCTGGTACCCCGACCAGACATCAGCCCAGACCAAGTCGGGTGGGACTCGGCTAAAACCTTTTTCAGACGATCAAGCGCCTCATCCTCCCCCATTTTGTGCGCCGCACTGCCGACCTCATTAGCATAGGCCTCGCTAAAGATCGGATTTCTCCCGGCCGGAAAACCACTGTGCCTCTGGTCTTGACTTGGCCCTCCAACTCGGTCGGCTTGACTTCGAGGTCGGCCACCTTTGTTCGGCCTCCCGCAGCCTTAACCAGGGCCTCCTCCTTGGCAGTTTGGGCATCGTTCCGCGCCGAGACCAGGTCGGCCTTCTCCTCTATCCATTTAGCCCTCTCCCCCTCGAAACCCTTCTGGTCATTCTCAATGGCCTTCAGAGCATCATCGAGCTTCGACTCGGCTATACGCGTGGCCTCGTTGGCACGGTAAACCTCGTCAAAGTGTTTCTTGGCCTTCTCTTTAAGAACGGCCACCTCTTCGGTAAAGCTTACTCGGTTCTGGGCAACATTAGCCATCCGAGCGGAGAACTGAAACAAAAGAAAAAAGGGGTTAGATGTATAGCAAAGTAAAAGAAAGGAGGGCCAACTAGAAAAAGAGCTTACGTCGAGCCAGGAGCGGAAAAGCTCGTTGGTCTCATTAGGACCATGGGTGATCTCAATGTACTCCCGGTCGGCAGGAGTGTATATGTGCTCAAGGGCTGAAGTCCAGCGCTTGTCCTTTTCTCTCCTGCTCAGCCCCGGGAATGGAACGCCCGGTCTCTCCGTGCCCCTCGAGCTATCCCCGGGCAGTTCCTGAAAAGGGGATAAAGGGGTGTATTGGGGGCTCCCGACTGGTCTGAAGTCGGAAGAGTGGAGGGAGATGTCACCCCCATCGGCCTGCTGCGCAAGGCCCCTGGGGCTTATAACTTCTATCGATTTGCTCTTCTCGGCCTTCTCAGCTCGGCCTGCCTCTCCCCCGCTCGGCCTTTGACCGAGCCACTACTCTCTCGGTCTGAGCCACCTTGTCAGAAGACCGCTCCTTCCTCTTCTTGGTCTTCGGTTTAGCAGGGTCCTGAGGCAAGAAATAAACAGTTAGTCAGCCAATTGAATGACCGGTCAGCCAAACATGGGAATAACAAGGTGTTACTCTTACTTTGGGAGGAGCGGGGACGTTCACCGACTTAGCCACGATCTCGGCCTTCAGCCGGGCAGCCCTCATAGCGGCCACGTTCAGTCTATCTGCCATAACCGGATCTACTTCGTCGATATACGCTCGGGCAGGTTCTGTAAATACCAAACAAAGAAGAAAAGAGTTAGCCAAAACAGAAATTCAAAAAACTAAAATCGTCATACCGACCACCCAAAGCCTCCTCCCCGGCAAATTACCCTTTGGGAAGGTCGAGCTTAGGACCCATAGCCGAGAGAAAGTGCTCGCTCTCGGAATAGCTTGCAGTCGGGCAGCCATTGCCCGTGTACGAATACCTCGCCCCGTTGACAATCCTAGCCTCGTCTGCATATAGCAAGCCGCGGCTCCTTCCTCATCATCCAGGTCACCCACTCGGTAATTCAATGCAACGAGGGGCTCATCGAGGGCGGAACCAAAGGAATCCCCCAATCCCCGCCAAAGTACACAAAGGCAAATTCTCGGCGGAACCCTTTCTAGGAGGTAGGGAGATTGAGGACGGTTCGGTACCGGTCTGGATCCGGAAGCTCCACCAACCGGTCCGTTCTTGGTCGCCATAACCTCGACCAACCTATACGGTGCCTCCATAATTTGAGAGTTGGTCTGACGTCAATCGATTGCACATAACTTGGAAGGCGTTGATTCCGCCCGGGAGTTCGGAGAAACTTGGCAGATCGCTAGTTATAAGCGTTCAGCTCTCCTTAACAAAAGGGGTCAAAGGAAACCGAAGCCCCATGTCCATGGACTTATAGTACATCGCGACGCAACCGGGGAGGGCGAGATCACGGTATGGTGGGCCTCCGGTCGGACCAAGTAGAAGGGGTCCTTTCTTTGAAACCTTGTCGCTGTACCCGGAGGTCCTCGGTCAGCGATTTAATCACCCCCGGCTCGGGAAAGAATGAGCCCGGACCGCCTTTTGGATCAAGGTCGGGATATTCCAATCCCCGACCCGATGTGGATGCTTCTCCTCGCTCCCCTCGGCATGGCCCTTACTACATCGAAGATAGATACTTATCTAAGTAACTCCTTGAAGGAGGATAAGCCAATGAAACCTCCCAAGGGAAGGGAATGACTCCCTCGGCTTCATCCTCCACCGAAGAAGACGGACTCGGGGAGAGAACCGCGTCGGGCACAGCCTGGGTCGGGACGTTTATTATCGTCGACACCAGTGTTATTCCCATCCCCCTCACCTCCTCGGCCGATTGTAGGGAGGTGAAGCCGGAGTGTGTTGACGACTCGGACGAATCTCCCATTATTTATTAACAAGGGAGTCGGCCGAGGTTATTCGAAAGAAAAGAAAGAGAAAGAAAAAAACTTAAAACAACTGAAGTGTACCTGGTCGGACGAAGAAACTGGGGCAAGAGCTTGGGAAAATAGAGAAGATTTGGAGATCTTTGAGAGAGAGTGAAGAAATGAACAAATGATCCCCAACTTCTCTCTCCTCTCACAAATATAAAGGAGTACCTCGGGGATGTGCAACGCAAACCCCCCCGATCGTCTAAATGGGCCTCTAATTGAGGCCCACTGACCTACTCAGCCCATTAATGAAGGGTCCAAGCAACTCGAGCCAAAACGTTCCGAGCCCGGGAAGTCAAAGCGTTGAAGGTCCTCCGGGCACCCCTCCAACTCGGCCAAAACCTAAGGACCCAACATTCGAAATGTGAAACCCACTCAGACCATCTTGGGGCTCATTAGCCCCTCATCCGAGTGGCTTCACATCCCATTCGGCCAACAGGAGCCCTCCTCCTTTGCCGAGTCGCTTCGACTTGGTCAAGTATAGCCAAGTACCAGCTAGCACCCACTCGGACCATCTTGAGGCTCATTAGCCCCTCATCCGAGTGGCTTCACATCCCATTCGGCCAACAGGAGCCCTCCTCCTTTGCCGAGTCGCTTCTGTACTTGGTCAAGTATAGCCAAGTACCGGCTAGCACCCACTGGACCATCTTGGGCTCATTAGCCCCTCATCCGAGTGGCTCCACATCCTACTCGACCAACAGGAGCCCTCCTCCTTTGCCGAGTCGCTTCTGTACTTGGTCAAGTGTGACCGAGTACCAACTAGCACCCATCCGAGGACGGAATGACCCGGTCGGCATTCTCCCTTCACCAGGGAGTGACCCGGTCGGCACTCTCCTTCCACCAGGGAGTAACCCGGTCGGTACTCTCCTTTCACCAGGGAGTGACCCGGTCGGCATTTTCCCTTCACAAGGGAGTGACCTGGTCGGCATTCTCCCTTCACTAGGGAGTAACCCGGTCGGTACTCTCCTTTCACTGGGGAGTGACCTGGTCGATTCTCCCTTCACCAGGGAATGACCGGTCGGCATTCTCCCCTCACGGGGAGTGACCGGTCGGCATCCTCCCCTTCAAAGAGGAGATGGCCGGGTGCGCTCTCCCTTCACCAAGGGAGTGACTGGTCAGACTCTCCCCTCACCAGGGAGTGACCCGGTCGGCATTCTCCCTCCATTCCCTGATTCACTAAGGTGTGACCGGGTCGGCCTCCATCCTTCCAGCAAGGAGGGGACCCGGTCGGCATTCTCCCTCCATTCCCTGTTCACTAAGGAGTGACCGGGTCGGCCTCCATCCTTCCAATAAGGAGGGGACCCGGTCGGCATTCTCCCTCCATTCCCTGTTCACTAAGGAGTGACCGGGTCGGCCTCCATCCTTCCAGCAAGGAGGGGACCCGGTCGGTATTCTCCCTCCATTCCCTGTTCACTAAGGAGTGACCGGGTCGGCCTCCATCCTTCCAGCAAGGAGGGGACCCGGTCGGCATTCTCCCTCCATTCCCTGTTCACTAAGGAGTGACCGGGTCGGCCTCCATCCTTCCAGCGAGGAGAGGACCCGGTCGGCGTCTTTCGTCCCAGAAGATGGGGTCCACGTGGACCTCCTCCAAGGGTGAACTCGGTCGACGCCATGGTCCATCCCCCTCGCTTATTCCGCCACGCAGGCTCCCTCCGGGCGGATTTCCGTGATCCCCGTCTATGGCGTGGGGCTAATTGTTTGGGCTCATTTAATCGCGCCCAATGAAGGAGCATAAAAGCCTCACTAAGCCTGGGACAGTGGCTTGTGGGTCCCACACGAAAGTTGACCTAATCACCAGCATTAGGGGAATCTCCAAAGGGGTGAAGCAATCATTGCCCGAAAAGGTAACATGCCCATTGACACCAAAAAGGCCCATCTGAGCAATGTTTCCTGTCTGGGAAATCCCCAACACTATAAAAACCAACTGCCTCATCAATGAACAGGTATTCAATTCTCACCTAACAAAACTAGAGCATCTCTCTCTAGACTTGATTTCTCACTCTACCTCAATCACATCGACTTGAGCTCGGAGGGCGATCCGAAACACCCGGGTAGTCTAACCTTGTCTTGCAGGATTCCGGCGTACAGATATCGGAGCTCAGGCGATCGCTCTTGGGGCCCACATCTCCTTTCTCAACCAATCCTTAATTTCTTAGCAGAAACAATGGTCTTGCTTATTTCGGTTTTAAATAGGATTGAGTTCTTCTATAAATAATTATACTTCCATGCTCTCCATACACATTTTTATTATTTTTTCTGATATTTTTAACAATATTTTGGGTTCAAAATTTGATGTTTTGGGAGCAATTGTTGGTTTCATTAAGCGGTTTTAACTTGAGTTTTGTTAGCAAATACAATGAGTCAATGATACATCGTGTGTGTTAAACATTTTATATATCAGATGAATTGGATGTAAACTTGTTTGCATTGTGATTTCGTTTCGTCAATTGTGTATCAGATTTTTTTTTTTGTATTCTTTAAACCTGCAATTATGTAATTGAGTATGTATGATTTTTCTTGTTCGGGTAGATATGTTAGTCAGTTAGTGTGTAATCCTAACTTATAGAAAAGCATGAAACTTGGAGTTGCTTGTTAAATGCTCATTGTTGCCTGCTTGTTTAATTGTTTAATCTTTTAAGTGTTATGTTGACACTATTATCACTTATCAGTAGTTTTGTGTCTGAAGATAATGAAGAGAATAAGAAGAGAGAGAGGGGGGGTGTTAAAGAAATGAGGTTTTAGAGGGGAAATATGGAAAAGGAGAAAAGATAGCGGGGGAAGCAACGTTCACTTGACACATCACTCCTGTAACCAGCTCTTATCTACAGTTCTAGGTAACATTTTGATCTAGCCTAATGAAAGTTAATGGTGCTACAAAGCAAACTTGACCAAGAATAATCAAAAGTTTAACTTAATATGGAAAGACTACGTAAAGTTTGGCTTATTAAAAACAATTTTTCCCTTAAAATATACATGTCTTACCGAGGTTGTTTACAATTGTTTAGCAATGTTGCCTTACATTTAGGGATGGCAACGGGTCGGATCTGTACCGGGTCCTTATAGACCCAGATCTAGATCCGTTTCTGAAGGCTAGACCCGGATCCGCCCGGATCCGGCGGGTCTGGAAAAATAGGACCCAGATCCAGGTATTGCGGATCCTACGGATCCGGGTCTAAAACGGGTCCAAAACGGATCCGTCCATCATTTACATTTTTCGCACAACATTTGCATATACAAAAAAAATTCAGGATATACAAGCAGACTTAAATAACGAAAATAACAATGATAAAAAAAAAGAAATTTCGAACCTCATGACTGATTTGAAGTCATTAGCAATACATAATATATCCAGCTGACCATTAATCTTTGCACAATATAAACAAGATATTTGAACTAAAAAAATGCAGTGAAATGATTAAATTTCATGCTAACACAAATTCACATGAAATCTATAAAAAAAATCACATAAATAAAGATAAATCTAAACCCACATAAATGAGGGAGATCTTGCGGGCTGGTGCTTCTTCGTCTGACAAAGGAGAGAGAAAATTGATAAAACCCAATGGTTATGGTTGGTGAGAGCTAGAGAGAAATCGGCGAGCCGCGAAGGAAAAGCTGATGGTGGCAGTCGAGGGTTGGTGGACATTTCTGCTGCGCTCCCCATGGATGGCCAGCATCGATGACATTTCTGCTGCGCTCGCCGTGGATCGGAGTACAGTGAATGGCCAGAAAGAGGATGCTCGGTGGACGTTGGCCGGTGGCCTAGAGAGAGAGAGAGAGAGAGAAGGGTGAGGCTAAGGCGTGGTGGGAGTTAGGGTTTTAGGAAAGGGATCGAGAAAGTGTGCGACAGTGCGATTGTGAATTGTGGTTAAGATGAGACTTAGACTTTGGCAAATAGAGAGGGAGCCCAGTCCAGACCAACTGTTTTTTTAAAAACGGATCTGCGGGTCCGGGTCTTGGGTCAGATCCGAACCCGGATCCGCAAAATGATGACAGGCCCCGGATCCGACCCGGATCCAACGGGTCTAAATTTTTAGGATCCAGATCCGAGAAAACGGATCTGGGTCCAGGGATCTGGGCCGGGTCCAGGATCCATTGACATCCCTACTTACATTTCTTACTCCTTCCTTTGTATCCTATAGTTGGCTGGCGAGTGTCTTTCTCAGACCTTTTATTGGCGAGTGTCTCACAATATGTCAATATGCACATGTTATACTACTAGAGGGCATAAAATATTGTACATATCCTCACCAAAAAGAATATGCAAAATTAGATATGGCCTTGTGACCTACACATATAAAGGCTCAATATGCATATAATATGCTTTCTACTTAATATATCTTGTTATATAACACGTTTACACGCCTTTGTTTTTCCCAACTTGCTTATGCTAATACTTACTAATTAGCTTTTAGGATTAACAATTTTTGCTAACCTGGGAGACCGAGCGTGATAGCACGCGGTCCAACAACTAGTTTTTATAAAAAGAGTAAAAAAAAGGTGGATAACTTTATTTAACATTACCATAAATGGTGCTCCGATATTGTTATTGTTTACAATTAATATAAATTTTGCATGTAAACTTTTAGGTGTTCCCAAGAAATATAAAATTATGTGTGTCTAAACATATTTATTTGCGCGTCTGTTACATATTTTACTTAAATGAGCAACATGTAAAATGGGTAAAAATTGTAAGAGGGAGGTCATTGTTCTAAATTTTTACTCTCTCTGTTTTTTTATTGCTACATTGTTTGGACACGTTTGTCAAGATGTTCTTAAACCCTTAATATCTCTTATTTTATTCAAGTAAAAATTATAAAAATTTAATATTATAAATCTACACATTGATCCGAATCTAACAAGATCACATATGACTATATTTTTACTTATAAAAAAATCACAATAATCGGTCAAAGTTGATACTCCCTCCGTTCCAGAATAGTATGAACACTTTCCTTTTATGTTTGTCCCAATTTAGTTTGAACACTTTCATTTTTGGCATGGTCTCACTATTAATATATTATTTATTTCATACTCCTTTGGCCCACACTTTACATTTTATCAATAAAAAGTTACCAAACTTTCTTTCTCCTCTAATAAAAAATACTCCACTAACTCCTATCACATTTACTTTTTAAATAAAATAACATTTGATAACCACATTACAACTTATCACCTTAAAAAACGTATCCCAACAAGTATTCAAATCTTTCTGGGACGGAGGTACTCCCTCCGTTTTTTGAATTGCTACATTTTCCTTAAATGGTTGTTTCTTTTTAATTGCTACATTGTTTAAAGTTCCTTATTTGGGTACTTGGCCAGCCATAAAGTAAAATTATTATATTTGTTTTTCTCTTTTTCCACCCAAAAATACTACTTTTTCATATTTCCCCATTTTTTTACATTAAAAGGGTCAAAAAGTACCCTACAAAAAGCTTGAAATTGATATTGAATAAATTGTTGTGCATACAATAATGTAGCAATAAAAAAGGGAGGGAATAGTAGTTTGATTTCCAAATGGAAATTTAGCCATAAAAAATGGAGGGGTAATAAGTAGTCGCGGGAGCGTAATAGTTTGGCTTTTTCCGGAGAAAGTGTTGGTAACTCAAAAATTTTGGTACCAAAGCTCAGTTAAAGTGGTACGAAAATAGAGTCATTTGGTACCAAAATTTAACTTTGGTATCAAAATGTAACTTTGGTACCAAGTAAGAGTTACATTGGTACTCCCTCTGTATTTTCTTTTATCTTTCTCACTTGGAATCTTGACACTATTCACAATTAGAGAGAATCTTTTAAATTTTTCTCAATATATAAGAAAAAAATATAGTTATGTAGGGTCTTATTTGATTCGTCTCAATGAGTATTTTATTAATATCCAATAATTATAATTTTTACTAATATGTAATGAAAGATAGTTAAGGTTGAATAAGTGCATTGTCAAACGCGCAAAGTTAAAGTAGGAAAGATAAAAAAATACAGAGGAAGTATTAAACTATTAGTATTACAATGACTCTATTTTGATACTGGTACTAATTTAACTTAACTTTGGTATCAAATATTTTGTGAGATGCCAATCCAAGCTCTTTTTCCGTACGAGGAATAGATTGAAAAGATGGTGAGGGTCTGGGTCTGGGTCTGAGGGACGTAAAGTAAAGCGAAGAAACGGTCATGGTCTGCCATATAAATATAATGTAAAAGCCTGGGACTCTGGGAGTATATATTATATTATTGTTAAAGACTTAAAGTATGACTCGCCTTGTTATAAACGATCATTCTTCATTTCTTCTGAATTTTTTTCTTCACTACACATTCAGAAAAGTAGACTCTTGAGTTGACTAAGAGCAGAAGACGATGGGGTTATGGGATTGGATATACTCAGCCACTGACGCCGTTAAACAGAAAACTCCCGACTTTACGCCGGCGACAGAATTCGGTCGGAAAACCTACGATTATTGTCGTGACACCACTTCTTACGCCGGAGGTGCCGTCACTGCCAAAGCACGTGATCTTCATCAATATTTGTCTGACGATCAAGTTCGTGACAACCTCGGACGTTTCGCCAAAAGTGCCTCCAAAAACAGCGCTCTTTATATAGCCCGATCTTATGGTATATTTTTACAATTTATCGCCGTTAATCAAATATCTTGATCTTATATAATGGTATAGAAAAAATGCTGTTTGTGTATGTCGATGAAGATTGCTGACTGCTATTGTTGTTGGTGAAGGATTTATGTCCTCGACTTAAATGCAATTACTAATTATATTATGGATCGTATTATAGAGATAATAAATTCGTTCTATTGGGTCGTATATACGTCTTGCTAGAGAATGCTATAGAACTTTGGGTTAGGAAATAATAAACCCAAAGCCCAATATAATGGATCCTATTAGGTCACACAAAATACTTGGATCAACAAAAGAAACATAGAGCCCGTAAGGGGCCCTAGGGTGGCTGGCCAAGAGGAAGAGAGAGGAGAATTGATTCTCCTCCTAACCTAATTATATCTATATATATTTGGTTAGGCAATAAGGGAATATGCTAGATATCTTTCATTATTCTTCTCTCTCATATTCTTTCCAAAAGTCACAAAAACTCCATTAGAGTAGAAGAATAATTTATTCCTTCCAACTAGCATTGGTGGAGTGTTGATCCGGGTTGGTGGACCAAGTAGAGGAATCGCAATTGAGGTTCTTAATCCGGGTTATTCAAGCTTTGTGGAATTCACACTTCAAAGGTAAATTCCTAACTATTATGTGATCCTTGAACGTATATGCATGAGATCCTGTTTTAAGTGCTTATGAATTTGATTCATGAAATTCCGCTTAGAGTACTTATATAATCCTACAGTTGGTAGATCAAGTGGTTTAAATTATGTTTTGGGTAATATTTAAAGTAAATTATCAAGTAATTTAGAGTTGTAGAACACTCCAGTTGCTTAATTGTGGTTAACTTTCTCTGCATGTCAATTCTAAGAACTAATGTATATAGTGCTAACTTTATTAGCTTCCATTCTGTGACTGATAAAGTGAAATTGGGTCCAAGGTCATATGACGTGTTTGGGTCAATTCAGGAAATATACAGAGGTTGGATCCGCTAAAAGAAGGTAAAAGCGAGCTAGGAGATGATCAAACTTTAGCAAAGACAAAGGTTTAGTTTATGATGCCCAAGAATTTGGGGTATTATAACTTACAAGAAATTTGGAGCTTTACATGGTTTGTTTAGACGGTGTGGAGTGATGTAAGAATTTGTTTGGTTATATAAGATGTGTTTAATTAACTAAGTTTGGGAATTCGGCCGATTGATAGGATATCTCTCTGGGTTTGTGAAACCTTGGGTTCTTGATGTCATGGTGGCTTAAGTATCGAGAGGTTGGCAGGTCTTGCCTCTAGGAGTAGGGTTATTCAGAGCGGCGTTTTATTAAATTTGCCGGTTGTATTGACTCAAGGTGTTATTACGATCAAAAATTTAGAGTCATTAGTGTTTGATGCAGGGTATGTTTGGGTGCTTATTCTCATTGCTTTTGGCATGCATGTGATGTTTTGTTAAACATGGTGAAAGACCCTACTTATTCAGGAATATTGGTCAAGGATTAAATCTTTGTTTGTGTCAGAAGGTTCTTATATCGAAACACATAATGATCCAGTTGAAACTGTTGGGTTTTCGCCACATTTGCTGTTATACATTGGTCTTTTAGCCCTATTTTTTTATACAGAATGGAATTTTCTACTGCCTGGACAGTATCGCCCAACCGGTAACATGAAGGGCATTATTGCCTCTCTTTGGCTTAGGCCTTAGGGCATCTCGAGTGTTGGTTTTTTGCTGGTACTTGAGATTTTCCAGTAGGATGGACGAACATGCTTAATCATTGGATAGTGTAGCTATACAGCTATACTCAGCTATCTAGCCAAAAACAAGCTACTTTGCCTGCCTCCATTCAGGAAAGAAAGCTGATTATTGATTTACATGTGCCCATCCTAGCTACAATGTGCCAACATCAAGTTGATAATTGAGTAGCTCACTGTTAGAGAAGATTGTGGCTGGAAACGTTGATAGTGCAAATCAAGGTATAATTTTCCGGCAGTATGACCTATGTTGCACTAATCAAATCGACCTACCATAGGCAAATAATCGACTTCTACTACAGTTTGCTAAATTGAGTAACGAAGAATGTGCTTATCGCCAGTGTTGGTTGGCCTGGTGCAGTTTTTTTTCTTCGTATTTTTAGTGTTTTAAATGGCTGGGACCCATAGTAACCCCATCTCCACCAAAAAGCACTCATAGGCAAATATTTGTTCACTAGCAGCCTAAGTAATGAATTTGCTATTGCTCATTTCTCAAGCTAACCAAGCTTATTGGTTTCCGATTTATATTAATCACTTTATTGGTTAGCTTATCATTTCACTTATCTTATTTGATCTCAGTGCCTTGCGTTTTAAATTGTTTTTTGCAAGTTGATGAGTTTTACTGCCTTACCTAACTGCAGTTTCACGTTGTTATTTTATATGTAAAGAAAAGCTATTAGTTAATTTGTATTGCTCTGGTGGTTGGTTATGTTGAATTGAATGTCACTAGTGAAAAAAAAAACATGTAACAAGCCTTTGATTTCACTAACTTCTTAACCATGACATTAGCTATCTTTCAATTTTTCTGGGTTGCAGCTGCTAACCTGTTGGTCATTGCATGGTCTATAGTCCAGTATCACGAGCCAGTTTCTGGCTTCTATGTGGTGGACTGTGTCGACTGTATATTGACTAACTCTCAGGCGTGGGGAAACTATTCACTAGTCCCATCCATTTACCATACTTCGTTTTTCCAAAGGAAAAAAGTTATATAGAGAACACATTCTCTACAATACGAGAGAGAGGAGGACGATGGGGCTCTCTTCGGCCTTTTTCTATTTGATTACCCTTCTCTATTTTCATATATGGAGAACAGTTGGGAAATAGCCAAACTCCTAAAGCCTCTATTGTTCTCAGTACTTCTGTATAAGCCGTATGGGAAGGTGTACATCTGGACTCTAGAGGAGAGATTAGCTGACAGCCGACAGAGATTTGTTGACAGGAAGTGAAGAAATTTAATATGTAATGCATTGTTTCGCTTCCCTTGATAGAAGTTCAACTTATGAAAGTGAAAGTTGTGCAACACTCTCCCGTGTCCTCCGTCCCATGTAAAAAGTAGCTTCTTTTGAGAAGGCTGAGTCGTGCCTCAATTCTGCTTACTAGTTTGTAGATGTAGGAAATTAGCCGGTGCAGATCGAAGAGGTGAAATGGCCCGACCAACTGAAGGGAGGCACCTCCCATTTAAGTATCACACTCTAAACAGTACCATTAAAGAGTGATTTCACGCTTCTAGTATAGTCGCTTAATTGCTTGTTTTCAATTCATTTGCCTATATATGCTGTAATTCACTCATCAGGACTCTGTTATATGTGCAGGGGGTGGTCCGATTATTGATATTGTTTCACGGTCAGTGCAAGAAAAAAAGGCCGATTCAGAGAAGGACAGAATAAAGGAATTAGAGACTAAAGTAGCTAAACTCGAAAAGGAGTTAATCTGTAGGAAAATACCTGAGCAATCAGAAATACCAAAGGTGGTCACAGCATCTAAATCTCAAGATGAGCCCAATGTTGGTGCAATTATGAACCAAAGGCCAGAGGATGTGCTGAAGATCTTTATGATGAAGCAATTTGTCGGTATAAAACTTTTCGATAATCTGATGAATCCTGTTGGTGCTGAATCTAAGAGGAAGGAGAAGCCAGTTTGCAGTATAGATGGACAATGTGAGTGATAGGATAATGATAAGTAATTGTCGTTTATGTGTTATTTTTGTTGTGTGGGCCTTGTATGTGGTGTATGCAAAACATCCCTCTCCCTCTCCCTCTCCCTCAATCCCTCTTTCTGCTTTTCCTAGGTCGACTCGTCTATGTAAATTTGCTATCATGCTAAATTGTGTCATGGGGTCGCACTTGATTAGCGATTAGTTTCAAACAACATGCCAAAAGTCGAAGCTATCAGACTTTGGTTTTAGTATTGTAAGATGCTTTTTTTATAAGATAGGGAGGCTTTCACGTCATTTTTCACTCTCTCCCTCTCTCACGAGAGTCTGAATATGCTCATTGGTTAAAATTCAGATCATTGCAATGATCCACTTTTTGGTGGCCACGGACTAAAACCTGCCGCCAAAAAGTAAAAAGTGCAAGTAGCTAGGCATGTGGCACATTGGAAGCAGAAGCAGGACCCAAATTGTAGGGGAGAGAATGTGAAGATCTAAAAAGTGTAGATCATCCAATGGAGGTATAGAAACCATAAAAAGTAAATAGTAGATCATGAGTGAGGTGGAAGATAGAGGAAGTATCACAAT
The DNA here is from genome assembly GCA_947646795.1 of Beta lomatogona. Classification (NCBI taxonomy): domain Eukaryota; kingdom Viridiplantae; phylum Streptophyta; class Magnoliopsida; order Caryophyllales; family Amaranthaceae; genus Beta; species Beta lomatogona. The sequence continues at coordinate 1,770,100 of CANSNZ010001471.1, forward strand.
AGTTGATGATCCAACATTTTGGATCAACCAATGTGTAAGCTTTTAGGCTTATCCTGGATTACCTAGAAACATCGTGTTGGTTAAGTGTTTCTCGGAAGAGAGTTTTATTTAGAGTATTATGCAATAAAGTGCCACTGACTTTGGTTGAGTCTTGCGTATAGTCTTACAAACCTAAACTCTCTTATAGACCTTGTACTTCCACATGGGAGGCATTATACCATCCAATTTGAAAAGTCTCAAGGAGAAAGAGTCTAAACAATATAGTATAAAAGTTGGTGGAAATCTAATATAGTATATTTTTTAGACTAGAAGAAAGCTCATAAATGTGTTTCTTAGACACAATAGAAGGTACGCAAGTTTCTTGTGTGGAATTACCTTTTATGGGCTCTAGATTCACTTGGAGAAAAAAAAAGAGCTGGTCCGAATAATATATTGGAACGTATTGATAAGGGTGTAGCTAGCACCTCATGGATTAGTAGATTTACTCAAGCTAAATTAAAACACCACCCTTTTACCTCTTCTGATCACTGTCGGGTGTCTCTAGATTTATCAACTATCAAAGTTTCGAAAGCCCCTCCATTTCGTTTTGAGAAAATGTGGTGTCAACGTAAGGATTATGATACGCTGGTTAAAAAGTCTTGGTGTGCTCGATTTGACGGTTCCCATATGTTTAATCTTGTTAAAAAATGCAAACTTTTAAAAGACAACTCTAAGAAATGGAATCTTTTTCAGTTTGGTAATATTTTTAGGCAACTTCGTTTAGTAGATTCCAAATTGGCAAACATTCAGGAGAAGCTCATATCTAACCCTCTATGTCCTTCTCTTGATTTACAACAAGAGCGTTTTCTTCAAAAACGTGAAAGACTCCTAACTTTTAGTCGTGAGTACTGGAAGCAAAAGAGTAAGACTAATTATCTCCATCTTGGAGATGCAAATACTAAATACTAACATACTCATGCCTCCACTAGAAGGAGTAGAAATCAAATTAAGAATTTTACTACAGATGCTAACCAAATCATTTCCTCTCCAGCTAGTATTTCAATTGAAATCACGAGGGAATTTAATAAAAGATTTGTCTCGAATCCTCATTGTTCTTTTGATGTAGAAGTGGATTTCTCCCTCCTTTCTCCTATTATTTCCTCTGAAGATAATTTATTTCTCACCTATATAGTGTCAGTTGAGGAGATCAAAGTTGCAACCTTTGATCTTGCACCTGACAAATCCCCAGGCCCAGATGGCTTCCCTCCGTTCTTTTTCGAAATATTGGACCCTTGTTGGCAATTCGGTAGTAAGAGCGGTCAAAGCTTTCTTCCACTCTGGAAATATTTTGAAAGAGATCAATCACACTTTCCTTGCGCTAATCCCTAAAATTGATAAACCCTCAACTACAAATCATTTTCGTCCAATTAGTTTGTGCTCTACCATTTATAAGACAATTTCGAAAGTTATTTGTAATCGCCTTAAATTAGTTATGGGGAAAATTATCCATCCCCTCCAAGGTGCCTTTGTTCCTGAGCGTCTCATTCAGGATAACATATTAATAGCGCATGAGGTTTATTTTCCATTCGTTTAGTAAAAAATCAGGTGCAGAAGGTTGGATTGCAATCAAATTAGATATGGAAAAAGCATATGATAGGCTAGAATGGAACTATATTTTAGTCTCTCTTAGAAAGTTGGGTTTTTGTCCTGAATGGATTGAATGGATTAAAACCTGTATTTCTACTCCGTCTTTCTCGATTCTCGTCAATGGCGTCCCAGGGGATAGATTTTTTCCTTCGAGAGGCATCCGCCAAGGTGACCCTCTATCATCGTATATTTTTATTCTTTGTGCTGAGTTGCTTACTAGGCAACTCTCCTTTGCAAATTTGCAAAAAGATAAATCTATTGGAGTCTTTATTGGAAAATCTGGAGTGAGAATCCCATTTCTTACTTTTGCAGATGATACAATGATCTTTGCCAAGGCAACTGATCATAGTTGCTCCACTATTAAGGCTATTTTGGATAAATATTGTTCTATGTCAGGGCAATTAGTCAATTTCCATAAGTCTGCTTTCCAATGTTCTCCTAATGTTTCGAATCTTGCTAAAGCAAATTTTTCTAGAATTTTAGGCATGAATGAAACTTCCAATTTAGGGGATTATTTGGGTTGTCCAATAATAGACTCAAGGGTTACCAAAGAAACTTTTGGAAAAGTCTATTCTATGGCTGTTAATCAACTCCCCAAATGGAAAGCCAACTCTCTTTCACAAGCTGGTAGAACGGTTCTAATTCAAGCTAATCTGGCTACCAAAGCCAATTACCAGATGCAAAGTTTTTATCTTCCCAAGCAAATCCTTTCAAGTTTAGATAAAACCTATAGGAACTTCTTTTGGAATAAAGATAATCTAAATAAGACAGCTAACTTGATAGGTTGGGATAAAATTTGTTTGCCAAAACAATACGGGGGTTTAGGAATTCGGAAGGCAGATGTTAATAATATTGCTTTTCAAATGAAACTTCTTTGGAAAATTGTTAAACAAAAAGACAATCTATGGGTAAATTTAGTTAAGAAAAAGTATAGTAAAAATCAGGATATTTTATCTCATAAAGACTCTTTAGTAGCCTCTTGGCAATGGAAAAAACTTATGTCTCTTAGACCTCTGTTTAGGCAGGGGTTGAGATGGCAAGTAGTGGACGGAAAAGAGATCAAATTTTGGGATGATAATTGGATCTTCCAATATCCCCTTAAAAAAATTGTTATTCCCACTTATGAGTCGGAGCATCTTAAAGTGAGTGATGTGATTGATGATCATGGGCTTTGGGATCAGGAGAAAATTGCTTCTCTTGTCCCTCCACATATAGCTTCAATTATTTTGTCTTCTTTTCTTCCTTCTAACCCTCAGCTTGATACTCTTGTGTGGGGCCTGACGGCTATGGGGAGTATTCAGTCAAATCAGGGTCCATGTTGGCTCAAGGTCTTCATAACCCAAATTTTGAAAAAGTTGAGTTTGCTTGGCTTTGGAAGCTTCATGTTCCTCCCAAAATCAAGAACTTTTTATGTAAAGCTTGTCATGATGGGCTTCCTACAAAAAATAGACTTGAAAAGTGTAAGGTTTTTCTTCCTCAGCAATGCGTTCTTTGTAGTAATGCTCCTGAATCTCTTTCCCACCTTTGTTTTGAATGTCCTTTCACTTTAGATGTTTTTGAATGTCTTCATGACAATGGTGTTTGGCCAAAACTCCCTCAAGAGGTCAATTTTTCTAGTCAGTTTTCTTTTCGTTATTGGATAGATTATTGTCATTCTGAGCTTTCTTTAGAAGTGATCAAAAAGTTTTCTTTTGTGTGGTGGTTTATCTAGTTCTATAGAAATAGGGTGATTTTCAATGATAAAGGCATTTCCCCTCGTCGTGCTAGTTTCCAAATTAATAGTTTTTTTGCTCAGTGGTCTAAAGTAGACCGTGAGGTTGGTGACTTATCCCCTGCTTCATCTTCTTCTCCTTCTCTCAAGAATAATCTCCCCCTGACTTCTCGAGCGGGCACCAATCTCATTTGGTCCCCCCCTCCTCTCAACTTTTGCAAGCTAAATTTTGATGGTTCTAAACTTAGTAATGGCAATGCTTCCTTAGGCTTTGTGATTAGAAATAGTGATGGAGAAGTTCTTTTAGTTGGTGCTAAGTCTTTGGGTTCTCACATTTCTATTATTCAAGCCGAGGCTTGGGCTCTTAGTGAAGGCATTAAGGGAGCCTCTTTCCTTAACATCTCTCATCTCATTGTTGAAGGCGATAATTTAGGGGTCATCAATTCTATGAAGAATTCTTGGCCTATTCCGTGGGAGATTACTAACATTATTAAAGATGCATGTGTGGAGGCTCTTCGGTTCCAGGTTTGCGAGTTTCGCCACTGCTTTCGCAAAACTAACAAGGCTGCTGATTTTATGGCTAGGAAGGCGCATGACTACCCTTCCTTGTTATATTGGTTTCCTCCTTATTGTATGGATTTCTCCCTTATCATCTGAAAGGATGTTTTAGGCTGGCCCCCGGACTAGGGTGTTAGTCTAAGCTTGTTCTCCTTGTAAAAAAAAATAAAAAAATAGAAGGTACGCAAATTGGAAAAAGAAAAAAGGGAATGAAAATTGGTACATTGGAAAGAATTACAATTTAAAAGTTAAAACACCTTATTATGCTTCCAAGTAGGAAAATATGAGGATACAAAATGATAATCTGATCATTCAAACACACGAAAATTACAATTAACATAAAAAAACTTGGCTTTTAATTAATGTGAACAAAGATTTTGATGCTTCAATTGTGCCTTAGTCTTTAATTAGTACCCTATAGTTTATGATGAGACAGCATTCATAAATTCCTCATCTGATTCAAGAGCTTTCATGAAGTCAGGAGGTAAACATATTTCCAAATCCACACTTCCTCCACCCTCACAACCTTCATAAGAAGTCACCTTCCCTACAAATTTATTCGCGTACCCGCTACGAAGAGCAACTGCTTTTCCAATCCCAAATTCATTCCCATACATGTCGAATCTCGGCGAGCTTCCCATCATCACACTGCAATCAAACAGCTTATCAAGATGGAAAACAACAGGTGATTTCAGCCATTCATCAACAAAGCCGCGAACTATTTTGTCACTATGGTTTACCACTGTGTGGTGTAACAATGATGCAGCCCACCCTAAGTTATGATCAAGTAGTTCACCAACCGTGGTAGTTGTTTTCAACGGGGTTATACAGTTACCAAAATACGCTTGAGGCAAAGGTGGATCTAATCTCTGCCTGTTATTAGCTGCTAGTCTGCAATCAGTGGACTGATCATTAGATAGACGGTTTGCTCGAACTATTGCTCGCCAGCAGAGTGCTGACAAGGCTTGAAACGATGAGATTTTATTGGTTGTGTTGATTTCCTCATTTGCTCTCGCTTTAAGTCGTGCCATAGACTCGGATGAGAAATGGAAGATCCTCTCTCTGAGCTGAGGTGCATCATATCGGCTAATAAATTCATTTGGTTCGGTAAAGGGGAGTAGGAAAGCCGGACCATGTCCTTCAGGAAACCATCGGTTATGAATCGGAATACGCGATGAAAGAACTACTTCATCGCGTATTCCTAAATGGATCATAGACCAAATGTTCCAAAAATGCCAGAAAGAGGTTCCGTCTCCTAGGGCGTGATTCATAGAACAACCAATGAAAATACCATCTAAAAGCTCAGTGACTTGAATGGTTAACAAAGACTTAAAATGACCATCATGGTTAACATTTTTGTCATGGTCAAAAAATGATTGAACCACTAGAGGAACATCGGTGGGTGAAAGTAGGTCGGATATAGTCATATCTAACGTAGCATGGATGAACCTCGCGCCAGGGCCTTTGTTGCAGTCGACGAAGACCAGACATTTGTGTTGGTCTTCGTCTACTTGGGTCGCGAGTTGGCCTGCTAATGGGTAGAAATGGACGAGGGTGAGTGAAAGCGAGTCCTTGAGATTTTCAAGGAATGTGTGAATGGAAAATGGTTGATCATTTAAGTTTGAAGGTTTGGTGAAGAGTAGACCCTTTTGGATGTAATGAACAGAGAGCATAGCTAAATCCACAGGAGCTAAGTAGTAAGGTTGATTGGCTTCCTTCACTTCATACTTTGGTTTGATGAAGGATTCTGAGATGTGTTCAACAGTTTGTGATGAAGTCATTTTTGTGATTTTTGATTTTAAGGATTGGTGGGGACTTGGGAGGCGAAGGAAGGAACTTCGCTTATTCAAGTTGATAAGTAATGGTGTCTTTAGTTGCATTTTATTAGATTGGTATATTAATAATTAATGAATGACTAATTGACTAAAGAGGCGAAAGCAATCTTTTCTTCAATATTTTATCTTCCTAAGCAACTTCGACCAAGTTTCCATTTGTGTACCATATACCTTTTACCCCTTGCCATTTATAGATTTTTTTACCATTTTTTTTTAATTTGTTTAAAATTGAGTAAGGAAAAGAGGGACCACAATCCACTTATTTCAAAAGGTCTTTTTTAGTAGACATTAATTAAGAAGAGTTGAGACAAATCAGACTATTATTTTATCACTTGTTTTGAGGTTGGTAAGAATAGTCCTAATGCACAGAAATCTCTTATAGGTCAACCTGGCCTACTTTTTTTTTATAAAGTTGGTAAGATGAAGGACCCTACTGAACTGATACCTCGTACATGTATAACTAGCCAGGTTTGCAAGTCGGACTCCTTGGAGGGAGGGGGGATGGTAAGGGAAATCTCACCCCCAAAGAGCCCCTAGTGGGGTTTGATCCCATGACCTTGAAGTTATAAGGCCAAACCTTTACCACTAGGTCCAGCCTTGTTTGGTAGATCAACCTGGCCTACTTATGTAAGAGGACTCTTGAAAGTTGAAAGTAAAGGGAAAGGTTAACAAGAACCCCCCTTTCCTCCTTTAGGATGTGATCTCAAAATCTCATAGTAATTAATCTTGTAAAAGTACTTATTAAATAAATAATTGTAATTCATTTCTCCCTCGAAAAACATATAATTGTAATTCTTTAAAGTCGTTGTTCATGATCTAATGTTCAATTTTTATTTTCTCCATACCTAAATATTTGCTCAATTTGTTTCTTTCGGGGTCATACATTTTTATTACTAACAGAACAAGCTTCTAGTGATGCAATCTCCATATAAAATAAGGGAATATTCTGTAAAATGGACTGATTACCCCAATATTACAATAAAATTTTGCAAATACACCTCGTATAAGATTTTGTTTTAGTTCTTAGTACTCCTTTATCTTTTTAGTTTGCGCATTTGGACTCTTGACATTATTAACAATTAGAGTCATATGAAGTTTTATTTGATTTGTATCAATGAGTACTTTATTGATATTCAATCATTATCATTTTTACTTATATGTAGTGAAATATATTTAAGGTCAAAATTATGCATTGGCAAACGTACATTAGTGAAATATATTTAAGGTCAAAATTATGCATTGGCAAACGTGCATAGTCTAAACAGACAAATTAAAAAATACAGATAAAGTATTATATAAAAAATGCGACAATTACGTGACATTTTGTTAGATTTATTTTCGTCTGTAATTTTAAAACTTTTAAATGTTTGATTATATAATGATAATAATAATACAGCCATTGTCCCTTAATATAGTGCTCACTTCTCATTTTTCACGAGAATTAAGGAAAATGGAATGAGTAGTAGGATTTCCAAAAAAATGTATTTGATGAAGTGCTTTTTTGATACTTTTGTATTGAAACTAGTTTTGAGAGAACAGTTTGGGAAATAGCCAAACTCCTAAAGCCTCTATTGTTCTCGGTAATTCTGTATAAGCCGTATGGGAAAGGTGTACATCTAGGGGACTCACTTTGATGAAGGATTTCCTTTTTCCTTTAAACAAAATCAAAAGACAAGAAATGTTCCTTGGAATGGTGTAAAGCATAAAATGAGGTCACATGTTTTGAGAGAAAAGTAGGGGTATTTTGGAAAGTTTGTGTATAAATTAAGGATAATTTAGTCCAAACAAATTGATAAAAAGAAAATAGGCATAATATTTTGGGACACCAAAAAGGAAATGTGAGCACTATATTATACTCACTCCGTCTCATAATATAGTGTTTCATTTCTATTTTGGGTGTCTCAAAATATAGTGCTTGGCTCTATATTTAATTCCATATTTTTTCATGATTTGCTTAGAAAAATTGTGTCGTCATCATTTATTTGCTTCTTGAAATTAGTTTTTTTCTTTGTTTATTCAACCCAAGGGTTACATTTAATGATCTTTCACCAATTATTCTCCATTCTCTATCCTAAAATCACCTTTTTCCATATAATATTTATTTAAATAAAAAAAAATTTACTTTCCTCTTAAATTCTATTTACCTTCATTCTCGTAAAAAAAAAAAAAAAGAATCAAACATTATATTATGACCTATGGGACGAATGGAGTATAAATGCACTCCCTCTGTATTTTTTTATCTTTCTCACTTGGAATCTTGACACTATTCACAATTAGAAAGAATCTTTTTAATTTTTCTCAATTTATAAGAAAAAATATAATCATGTGGGATCTTGTTTGATTCGTCTCAATGAGTATTTTATTAATATTCAATTATTATAATTTTTACTAATATGTAATGAAAGATATTTAAGGTAGAATAAGTGCATTGGCAAACGTGCAAAGTCAAACTAGGAAAGATAAAAAAATACAGAGGGAGTATTTTGGAGACACTAATAAAGGTGATGGGGGAAGACTTTTATACCATAGGTCAGCGGACAAAGGTAGTACTTTAATTCTATCAAAAGGGTTCCAAACTTTCAACAACCACTCTATTCAAAGCTTTGAATTAGTCACCACCACCACCAACCACAAAAAACCAATAAAAAAGAAAACAGAACAGTCCATAGACTCGCTGGTTCGGACTCACATGCTGAATTCGCTGCATCACATATTGAGACAGCACTTGCTGCCTCTGGATTGCCAAATAAACTTTGAAGTTTTTTTTTTTTTAATAAGATGAAATTGCAGTAAAGAGAATGATTTTTTAGCTTAAAGTATATATACCATATATTTGGGCGTATATATATTTGATGTTTTTTTCCTTTTTAGTTTTATACTTCGTCTATTTTTTTACTTGCAACTGTTTGATTTTCACGCTTATCAATGCATAACTTCAACCATTAATATCTTTAATTACCGATAAGTATAAATTCTAAAAAGTAGATATTTGGAGAATACGCATTGAAACGAATATAACAAGATCCCACATGAATTTGTTTTTCCTTAACTATAAATCACCAAAGATAAACTAAGTGTAGTTTATAAATAGTGTAAAAGTCAAACCATTACAAGTAAAAAAAATAGAGGAAGTACATATGGGACCCACCTTTACTTTCTTCATAACTCATTCCACTTAGATCGAGATAATCCAAATGACATTTTGTTATGGAATGACCCAAACTAGATCATCCAAAAATCATGAGTGGAAGGCTATGATTTTTTACATTACACCTCGTGAATCGTGACAACAATTTCATGATCTAAAAAGACATGAGTGGACATTCTCTTAGAATCTTCGCAACGTATTTTTTTTTCAATATCAACTTTTTATAATTTTTACTTATTAGTCATTAAAGATAATAATGTTTGAAACCATATATAGGCAAGCGTGAAAACATGACATAATGCAACTATTTTTAAACAGAGGAAATACAAAACACATCATCATTGAAAATACTGAAGGGCTAGTTTTCCTTGCATAGGATGAATGTCCCTTTATTTTTTTGAGATGCGGTAATTAACTGGCGAAGTAGGCTCAGCCCTAATGAGTTAGGGGTAAGAAGGAGATCCCAACCCATAAGAAAACTTCCAGAGACTGAAAAGTGGGGATTTATACCCAGAAGCAAATATCCTCACAAAAACACCCCAAATTTAGAGTTAATGAGAGTTGAACTTCCGACCATAAGGTTGGGAGGTGGGAGCTCTAACCATTGCAATCCCACATAATTCTCATATAGGATGAATGTCCCTATTGTCTAATAATTCTGCTCCTAATGGATTCGAATTGATTTTACGACCCCACAATGCGGTACATAAGTAACATGATTAATGTATGCTTTTTGGATCTCAACTTTGTTTCTCTCTCTAGTTCCTCATTGTGTTCACTCATCAATTGTTGGCGCTGATTGATTGCTGGTATAATTGTATAAATGTAAAATGAAGTAATATGTTAGATATTATACCACTTTAAGGATAAATACAAAAACAAAACTAATCATAGCACTATAGCAGGGATTCACTGAAACTAAAGTTGATAAATTAGGATTAATGAAAAACTATATTACTCCAGTAAGATAATAGTGTTTCCAGTACCAAAGGGATCCGTGGCGCAATGGTAGCGCGTCTGACTCCAGATCAGAAGGTTGCGTGTTCGATTCACGTCGGGTTCAAAACCCCGGTCCCAAAAACGGATCTTTTTCGCCTCGATTTACTGGGTGCAGTGCAGCAGTAGAATGAAATAGTGCTGCTAGTGCTAATTTGGTTGATCAGTAAGGGTCCAAAGGAAGAGATTTTGTTGGTAGTAGTATTTTTATTTCACTTGCCTTTTTTTATTGTCTTCGAAAGAGGAATAGAAGATCCTCTTCATAAGTTCTGGAACCTTTCGGTGATTCATCGATTGGAACGGCTAACAATTTTGGTTGGGATAAGGGAAGGTGAATGAGGGGGAAAAAGGCTTTTGGTCGAAAAACTCCAATTCGATTTTGAGAACAGAAAAATCCAACTACGAGTTAGAGGAAAGTCGGAGTCGGATGCTATTAAAATTTGATATATCCAATTCGACTCCGACACCCATTAGAATTTTGTTGCTTTTATTCAGATTATAGATGTATAATGTAATTACATTATTGTAGACACACCACAAGATGAGAGAGAAAGCTAGAAAGAGAAAGAAAGAGGGGAAAAAACCCCAATTGCCAACCCGAGAAACCCTGGAAATTTCGAAAAAATCCCGTAAGCCATCTCAATTTGTTTCAAATCTCTGCAAATTCTTCCTAATTACTGAGACCCTTTCATCTCGTCATTGTCAAAGTACAATTAAGATTTCGTGTTTGCTTTGCGCTAGTTTAGTCTGGATTAAAGTTGGTAAAATCTACGCTATGGGGGTAGGTTTAGTTCTCAATTAAAGTTCTGTTTCAATTGCTTGAGAGAGAGTTTACAGGCTGTTATCCATAATTTGAATCAACCGTTCCAATTAAAGTGCTTTTTTCTAGGGTTTTCTCCGAGATTTGGGGCTTTTAATTGGGTGTTGGTTTTTCCTAAATTAATAGTATGGCAGAGAGCTCGAGTGTTGTGTGAGAGAGTGGAGGTGTTTGTCGTGGTGTCATTCATTATCAGTGAGATTTTCTCTCAAAATCTCTTCGTTTCTTGGCGTGCTGCTCATCAAGTGTGCAGAGTCTTTTATATATTCAGAGTGAAACCCTAGCATTTATGGTGATGGTAAGTTTCAATTTTAAAGTTAGTTTGAAGTGTCTGTGGATTTTTGCTCGTGTGATTTATTCTTGCTATATAAGGGGTTGGAAGGTTGGTTATTCATCTCCACTCTTTCTCCTTCTTCCTATATTGTCTGTTTACTTCAGTTACCGTTGCATTCTTTGCTTTTTGAGAGAAAGTGTAAATTCCCTTAATTTGTTCTTATGTCGTTCAAAAATGATGTCCATTCATTTGGCCCTCGCCATAATGATGGGGTAATCCTTCCTGGTGAAAAAAGTGATCCTATTGTGAGTGATAACCCTGTTGTTATTGCTTCTAATGCTCCTCTTGCTGATTGTGTGCATGATCCTCCGGCTGATGTTGCATTTCCTGAGGCTGTTATCATTGATGAACTCCCTGAAGTTTAGAGAGATATTCAAGAGCTATCCAAATCATGTTTGATAGGTAAGATGTTGGGTGAGCCCTTGGATGTGCGTACCATAGTTTCTCGTACTAAGGATGAATGGAAGTTTGTTAGAGGGGATGTTGAGTTCATTGAAATGGGTAACCATTGGATTTTGTTAAAATTTGCTAACCCAAACGATATTTGCTTGGTGTGGTCAGAGAGACCTTGGCATGTCCAAGGTGAACTCTTTGTGCTACAAGCCTGGAAACCTCTTTTTGACCCTTTTCTAAAAGAGATCAAATGGGTTGATCTCTGGGTGCGTATTCCCAAATTCCCTACTGAATTACTAAACTATGAGTCCATTGCCAATTTCTTTGCTGCTAACAATGTGGGTGTGTTGATTAAACTTGATTCTAATTCTCTGTTAAGAAACAAGTTGAGATTTGCTAGAATATGCTGAATTATTAGAGCTGGTGGTAAAGTGTGTGGGTATAACATCTGGTATGAGGATTTCTCTACCAGTTGTTCCTTCTGTGGCTCTGAGGAGCATGCTATTGATGTCTACCCTTAGCTTCATGCTCCTAAAAATGAAATTTCTATTTCTCTGCTGAAAAGTCCTAAGCAAAAACGTTTGGCTGAGATTCTATCTTTGGCTTCAAGGCAGGATAAGCTTGTCACCAATGCTGAGAAAGCCAATGTGCTGCAAGCCAAGCCTAAGTCAGTTTCTAGAGTCCCTTATAAAAAGAAGTTTATGAGTCAGAAATCTATGTCCCATGATAAGTTTGATGTTGGTTCTGATTAGAAAAGAGAAGTTGGTATCGTTTTCAAAGATAGACCTCTTGTCCGTACTTGTAAAATTGATGAACTTGTTTATGGAAAAGGTAAAGGGAAGGCTGTTCTTTTTGCTACAGCTCCAGATTGTTTTGAGGTGAGTGACTTTGATGATGAAGCTGGGTTTAATGCTGCTCCTAGCCATTTACCTTCTGATGCTTGTTTCCAAGCTGCTCTGAACGATGTTTCGCGCTGCGAGAGAAGTGAGGGTGTAAGGATGACTCTTGCTCCACCTATGTATATGTCCAAGGTGTTGTCTCCAGTCCCGCTTCAAATTGTCTACCATGAGGAGTTCATGCAAGGTAATCAGTTTGGCCCCTTATCTATCTTAAATGATCATGCTCTTGGTGATCTATCAGTGTTTAAATCTGGTGTTGAAAATACCATGATTATTCATGATGATGATAATTCTCTTGGTGAGTTTCATACTCAACCTGAGAACTCCTTCCATTCAGTTGACTCTGAGAGCTCCATTGTTAGGCACATTAGTGCCATGGGTGTTGAGGAGGAGCCCTTTATGGAACCCACTTCTCTATCCAGTGCTTCCAAGAGAAGGAAAGGTAATGTTGAGGAGGATTCAGCATCCTCAGCTCTGAAGAGATCCAAGGTTTAAGTTCCCCGGGTAGAGGGATGGTTTTTTGGATGATTAAATTGTTTTAAATGTCTTTGGGCTTTTGGAATATACGTGGATGCAAAAGGAATAATGCATTAGAAGAAGTAAAACTTTTTTGCAATGTAAATAGTTTATCTATTGTGATGCTATGCGAAACCAAATCTATCCTTCCCCCCTCCCATGCTTGTTTGAGGAGGACTAGTCTCAAATACTTTGAATGCATCCCTACCCAAGGATTGTCAGGTGGCATCTGGTTATTGTGGAAAGATGATGTGATTAACCCCTTTAATCTTCATATATTATCTATTGCTTCTCGTTTTATAGCATGTAAAATCCCGTTGTTAAATTCTGGGATTTCGTTTGTCATTTTGTTTCTTTATGCTCCTGCTAATTCCATGGAAAAAATCGAGTTTTGGGAGAAAGTGTTTAATTTTGTTAGCACTTTAAGTGAGCCGTTTATTTTAATGGGTGATTTCAATGAATTAAACACCAAGGATGACAAATTTTTTTTTTTTGGGGGGGGGGGCGCCTTTTAAGTTCTTTAGACTAAATCGGCTTAATAACATATTGTCTTCTACTAATTGCTTAGAGCTGGAATGTTTTGGTCACCCTTTCTCGTGGAGAAGAAAAAGAGGTGGAGTGGATAATACTTTAGAAAGAATAGATAAAGCTATTGCTAATCCAAGTTGGCTTAATTTGTTTCCTTTAGCTAAACTTCAATATCATATCTTTACTTCATCGGATCATTGCCAAGTTTCTTTGAAATTGAATGCGTCAAATTCTACTAAAGCTCCTCCTTTTAGATTTGAAAAATTATGGTGTTTACGTAAAGATTTTGATACTCTTGTTAAAAAAACTTGGTGTAATCAGTTTCAAGGATCTACGATGTTTTGTCTTGTTAAAAAAATGTGTCTTTTAAAAGCAAAAGCCAAGGATTGGAATCGCACAAAGTTTGATAATATCTTTAGACAAATTTCGCTTATTGATTCTCAACTAGAAACTGTTCAAAATAACCTAATTCTAGAACCACTTAATGAAAAACATGTTAATAAGCAAGAAAGACTTCATTCTAAACGACGAGAACTGTTTTCAAACCAGTCTAATTATTGGAAACAAAAAAGTAGAGATAATTTTTGGCTTAAAGGAGACTCTAATTCTTCTTATTTCCATGCTAGTGCTTCTATTAGGAAAAATCGAAATACTATCAAAATGTATAAAGCTAGTAATGGTCTAACTGTGACCAATCCTTCGCAAATTGAAGAAGATATCACTAAAGACTTTCAGTTGAGGTTTGTAGCTAATAGTGATTGTTTTTTTATAACGAGAAAGATTTTGAGTTAATTACCCCTATAATTTCGCATAACGAAAATTTAGAGCTCATCAAAGAGGTTTCGACTGAAGAAATTAAAGATGCAATTTTTGGTCTAGCTCCAGATAAAACTCCTGGACCAGATGGTTTATCTCCTTATTTTTTTCAAAAATAATGGTTATTAGTTGGCAACTCTGTGGTCAAGGCAATTAAAGCTTTCTTCCACTCGGGTAGAATGTTATCAGAGATCAACCATACTTTTATTACTTTAATCCCTAAAATTGATAATCCAGAATCGGCTAACAATTTTAGACCAATTAGTTTGTGCTCTACTATCTATAAGATTATTGCTAAAGTTTAACTAATAGGCTTAAAGTTTCTTTAGGAAACATAATTCACCCTCTTAAAGGGGATTTCATTCCAGAAAGAATAATTTAGGACAATATTTTGCTTGCTCATGAGGTTTTTCAATCTTTCAAAAATAAAGGAGGTAAAGAGGGATGGTTAGCAATTAAGCTTGATATGGAGAAAGCTTATGATAGACTTGAATGGAGTTACGTATTTACTACTCTGGAGAAGTTAGGTTTCCATAGTAAATTTATTATTGGATTAAGAGTTGTATTACTACAGTCTCTTTCTCAGTATTAGTGAATGGAATTTTTGGTAAACAATTTTCTCCTTCGCATGTTCTTAGGCAAGGGGACCCTTTGTCCCCTTATTTATTTATTTATTTATTTTGTGTGCATAACTTTTGGCTAGGAAAGTTCATCAGCAGAGTTTCTATGGTACCAAGGATTTAGGTGTTAAAATTGGAAGATCTGGTATTAAGATTCCTTTTTTAACCTTTGCTGATGTTACTCTGCTATTCGCAAAAGCTAACTCAAGGTCATGTTGTGCCATTAAAAACATTTTTAGTTGATTATTGTAGAATGTCGGGTCAGTTGGTCAACTTTCATAAGTCGGCGTTTCAATGTACGACTAATGTGTCGGATCAAGAATGTGATGAGTTTAAGAACATTCTGGAGATGGAGCACTCTCTTTCTCTAGGTAAATACCTAGGCTGCTCTGTCATTATCACTGAAAGAGTGACAAAAGAAACATTTGGAGAAGTGGTGGATAAATCCAAAAAACAGTTATCAAAATGAAAAGCTAACTCGCTCTCTCAAGTAGGACGTATGATTCTAAATTTCTAATTCAATCTAATATATCTACTAAGGCTAATTTTCAAATGCATAGTTTTCTTCTCCCTTGGACCAATACTTCTAGTCTTGATAAAATTAATAGAAATTTCTTTTGCAATAAGAAGGTTGATGGTTCAAGCCCGAACCTTGTTGGTTGGGATAAAATTTGCAATCCTAAGTGTTATGGAGGCCTTGGTCTTAGGAAAGCGAGTGTTAATAATATTGCTCTTCAATTGAAACTACTTTGGAGAATTTTAAAATCTCCAGATAATATTTGGGTCTCAATGATTTCAAGGAAGTATTTAAAGAATGATAGCATTTTGGATCATAGTCCTTCTTCTTCTGCGTCTTGGCAATGGAGAAAGCGCATGTCTTTGAGAACTATCTTTAGGAAGGGAATTTGTTGGCAGGTGGGAAAAGGCGTTAATATATCTTTCTAGTTTGATAATTGGGTTTATGCCTTCCCTTTGGTGGATTTATTTCAGGATCAGCAGCATGATGCCTCGCTAAAGGTTAGTGATTTCATCTCTTTGGATAATCAATGGATGGTTTCCAAACTGGCGGGCTTTGTCTTGCATAGTGTGCTAATGGACATTCAAAGTATGTTTACTCCTTCTTCTGATATGGAAGACAATTTGGTGTGGGGTTTAACTTCCCATGGTGAGTACTCGGTTCAATCGGGGGCTAAACTATTGCAAGGCTATGGTATTCATTATACCCCGAAAGTTAAGTTTGATTGGATTTGGAAGAGTAATATTCCCCCAAAGATTAGGTTTTGGAAAGTTTGTATGGATGGACTCCTACAAAAAATCGTCTTGAAAGAAGCCATGTTTTTCTTCCTCAAAAATGTGTTTTTTGCAACTTTCATAAAGAAGATGTCTATCATTTATTTTGTGATTGCTCCTTTGCCCATTATGTTTTTTCTAGTCTTCAGGACCACGACTCCTGGACTACCATGCCTTGTTTTAATAGAAATTTGTCCTTAAGTGAAAATATTTCCAGGATGAGGGACAATTTTAATCATGAGGAAATTTGTAAAATTTTCATAATCTGGTGGCATATTTGGTTTACGCGTAACATAGTCATCTTTCAAGCGGAGGCTTTGGTTCCTTCTATGGTTGCGATGTTAATTGTTCGTTTCTGGAAAGACTGGAGACATGCGAATAATCTAGAGGATTGTCTCTTTATCCCCTCAAAAAGTCTGGCCTTGAAGACCCCTAAGGAGGTTTGGTTAGACCTGGCAATCAGACCAATCAGATCTGATTCGGACCGAACCAATTCAGATCGGACCGTTTTCGGATCAAGTTACAATCGGACCAGATTCGGAGTGGACCAGACCGTTTCGGATCGTACCGGATTTCGAATTATGTTTCGGATCATCATCGGATTGGGATGCTTTTCGGATCAGATGGTTGTGGATCGGATGGTGGATTGTATCATCTTTATTATATATGGAGTTGTTACTCCTTTAGTTTGATGGTTTTCTTTGACTATGAGCTTTTTATATATATATATGGAACTGCTACTCTTCGTGCTTTCTTAAGGTATACATATTTAATTTGCATAGTCAAAACTTGTGCCAAAGAGTACTTGTGATAATTTTTTTTTATAAAAACGGGCCAATTTCGGGTACTTTGGATCAAAGCCTAATGGAAGCCAATATTTCGAATTGTTTTGGGATCGGGTTACCTTTGAATCGGATTGATTTCAGTTCGGGCAATATCATATCGGATCATTCGGATTACAGATGAGTTTCGGATCAAGATTATTTCGGACCGGACCGGATCATTTCGGATTCGGATCAAGGTTCGGACCGTCTGATTTGGACCCAGATCGGACCACGGATCGAATATTTTGGACCGGATTTTCGGAGCAGGACCAACTTTGCCAGGTGTAGGTTTGGTGGAACAAGCCTCGTAGCAATGTTTATAAGCTTAATTTTGATGGCTCGAAAGTGAGTACTAGTGCTTCCTCTTTTGGCTACATTATCCGTGATTATCAAGGAAATATTACCATTAAGGATGCGGGTAGTCTTCACTTTAATAATTCTATTCTGGTTGCTGAAGCCGAGGGCATGAGAGAAGGCATTAAAGCTGCTATTTCGTTAGGAATTTCTCATCTTATTGTGGAGGGTGATAACCTAGTGGTTATTAATTCTCTTAAGAATGTTTGGAAGATCCCGTGGGAAATTACTAATATTATTTTGGATGCAAGGAAGGATCTTAGGGCGCTGACTTCTTTCTCTTTCAACCATTGTTTCCGTGAAGCAAATCAAGCGGCGGATTTCCTGGCTCACAAGGGTCATTCGGTTCGGTCTCCTCACCGTTGGTTTGAACTTAATGATCCTGATTTTCTCTCTATCATCCGAAAGGATGCTTTAGGTTGGTCCTATCTTAGGGACTAGCCTAGTTTTTCTCTCCTTATCAAAAAACAAATATTATTGTAGACACATAATCATTTCTCCGCATTTAAGGGTCCAATGATGAAACATACCGCGGTTTTAGTTGGCGCGACCAGACGGAAGAGCAGTCCGAAGAGCCAACCCAAAATAAATTTAAAGTGTACTTCAAAGTCTTATTAAAAAGCCTAATTAATCATTCGTGATAATTAATTGTATTTTGAGTCCATAAAAATATTTTGAGTCCATTTAAAATATTTTAAGCCCAAAAGCCCAATTATTTATTTATTATTTTTAACAAATATTTTCATAAAATAAATTGAAATCAGATTTTTAATCCGTAATATTAAATTTCCGGATTTCAAGGGATAAAAGAAATCTTTAAAAATGCGTTTAACAAAAGGCTGGCCACATGTGTTGGATGCAGGCGGTGCGCCTGGTGCACCACGTGCGCCCAACGCATTGGTTGTGATGTGTCAGGCGTGCCAATCTGCGTCTGACATGTGGCTCTGTGTGTCATGTAGAGTCCTGCGTCTGGCGCACCACATTGTGCGACACACAAGCTGTCTTTCTTATCTTTTTTTAAAAGCGCGTACCACGTGTACACAGTTTATGTAACACCCGACCCATACGGAATCGAGTATATTGTCACCAACGCGCATCCAGGACCAACAATTGTCCTCAATAACCAACACAAGTTCATCCGACTCATTTTGTCCTCACTCATTCGCACCCCGAGAAACTTCCCACGAGGTCACCCATCCCTGGACTATATCCAGCCAAGCACGCTTAACTGTGGAGAAACTAAGGAAATAAGCTCCCTAAAAGAAAGATGCATTTTGTTGGAATGAGTACCCTACAAAATTCCTCTAAAGCAATTATGAGTGGTATTACATACACCCCCACTTGAGGATAGCATCGCCCTCGTTGCACCTGATGACTCCACATATTCGGCCACAACGACTTGTGGGTCGGCCCAGCCTGCATGCTAATCACATATTCGACACGCAGTAGGTGATATAGCCCCAGAATCCTCCCCAACTAGGCGACTAACCTTGGATCAATAATCCACACGATCAGCACACAGTCGTAGGGTTGCTCTGATACCATTTGTAACACCCAACCCATACGGAGTTGAGTATATTGTCACCAATGCGCATCCAGGGCCAACAAATGTCCTCAATAACCAACACAAGTTTTTCCGGCGCATTTTGTCCTCACTCATGCGCACCCCGAGAAACATCCCAGGAGGTCACCCATCCCTGGACTACTCCCAGCCAAGCACGCTTAACTGTGGAGTAACTAAGGAAATAAGCCTAAAAAAAAGATGTATCTTGTTGGAATGAGTAACCTGCTAAATTCCTTTAAAGCAATTGTGAGGGGTATTACAAGTCATGCCATGTAACACCCCGACTCTTCCGGAGTCGAGTATACCGTCACCGATGCGCATCCAGGGCCAACAGTTGTCCTCAATAACCAACACAAGTTCTTCCGGTACATTTTTGTCCTCACTCATGCGCACCCCGAGAAACTTCCCAGGAGGTCACCCATCCCTAGACTACTGCCAGCCAAGCACGCTTAACTGTGGTGTAACTAAGGAAATGAGCTCCCTAAAAGAAAGATGCATCTTGTTAGAATGAGTAGCTTGCTAAATCCCTTTAAAGCAATCATGAGGGGTATTACATGCCACGTCAGGCGTACCAATATGCGCCTGACACGTGTGATTGTGCGTCACACAAGCTCCTGCGCTTGGCGCACATAGCGCGTGACGCGCAGTTTCCTTTTTTCTATAAATAGGCGTTCATTTTTGCGAATCAAAGGCACTGTTTTTTTATTATAATTCTCATACACTTTAATACACTGAATATACTCGTGCTTATAATCTCGTACTTCCACATACTAAACCAACACAATAAACATAATTACTCACACATACATTCGTGCTTTTATCGACTTTTGGCTTGAAGATTGCTCCACCTGAAGGTCGTTACGCTCTCAGGCCCAAGCAGCATAGGTATACTACTGAGGGGCCTTGAATAATTCCTTTTATTATATTTCCTTGAAGTTACTAACGATTTCCTGTCATGATGTAGATATTTAATAAATAAACATTTTTATTGTACATTCTAACCCCCTTTTCTCTTACTTTGTATACATAATATTAATGTTATTATGATTGTTCTATGCATGATTTTTATCAACCACATGTTATTATTGCTAATCAAGACCTAAGGAAATGTTCTAACAAAATCAGATAATTTGGACAACCTGCTAGGTACCTTGTAAATTAATTGCTTAATAAATGGTCGCTAAAAAAGTAGTCTTTTACGTGTTTCTTGAACCAACCTATACTAATCTTTTTAGGGTGCATGAAAATTATTATGTGGTTGTTCTTCTGCATAAAAATTGCTATGAATCGTATTAAGTAGAGGCTAGCAATGGGCGACATGGTTCCTGACCGTGTTCATACCTTCACCCCCGAACTTAATTTTTGGTTCATTGACCATCTATGGAGTCAAGATGGGGAAATGTATATTGGATAAGTCCCTAAGATGTCCCTACGGCTTTCCAAATATCCAATTACGATTATAAGTCTTCCTTTAAAGACTTGTTGGCGACTTCGAAAATGTATTTAATAAAACCTTAACAATGGGTAGTCAAATACGCACTCACACCGCGTAGGCGAAATAAAAACATGCCTACAATTTAACAATGTAGTGTTATTAACTGTTTAACGCGTCTTTTGGTCTAAAATTAATTTCACCTAATTACAGAAAATAAATTAAAAAAATCATTCCTTTTCTTACTTGAGTCCCTTCATTATTGAGTCTCAGTTAGTCGTCATGGGGTCATCCATTACTTCTTTTCATCTTGTTGTAAAATTCACATCTTATTAGGAATTCTAATTGCATTAGAAGTCCATTTAGCACATATATCTAGGCTCTTCCAGTTTCACTCCATTTAGAGTTCTTAACCCCGTCTAACTCTATTCATGCAAGTCTTAATCTTCCTCCAAAAAAAAAAAAAATGTAAGTCTTAACCTCATTTAAGTTCAGCCATCTAAGAAGTCTAAATTAGTTAGAGTTCTTGTCAACTTAGGAGTCTAAAATTCATTTAAGTCCATGCATAGTAGGAGTCTAAATCTATTAGAATTTCGTCCATCTTAGGTTTCTAGGTCCACTGGCGTCTCATACATATTAGAAGTCTAACATCCTTAAAAGTTCACCAAGTCTAGAATTCTAAGATCATTAGAAGTTTGTCAAGTCTAGTATTTCATATCAATTAGGACTGCATTCACACTAGAAACTTTTTACATTGTATAGTCCATCATTCATACATTTCATGCATAACTAGATTCCATAGGAGTCTCATTGCATCCACACTCCTTATTTCATTTCATGCATCCCGCATTTAGTAGTCCTAACTACAAGCGATCTGATTCCCGGTTCGGCATATATAGGCAGCCTTTATAAGTTCGAACACATAGATTGAGTCATGCATAAATGCATTAGGTCTAGGTGTATCAAAAAAGTCGTGCATACATGCATTAGGTCTAGGTGCATCCAAAAAGTCATGACAAAAAAAAAATCCAAAAAAAAATCGTCATTCATTTAGGATACTCAGGTTCGTTCCTAGAAAGCTCAACTTTTAAATATACGTTAGATTGGATCCGTTCCGAATTATCCAATTTTTCAAACTTTGTTTATTCCGTGAAATAAATTTGGCGCGAGCATTAAAATAAATTGTTCGATAATACAAGTAATACATACAATTCCATAAAAGTTTATTGATAAATTAATAACAACTAATAATTCATTACAATAGAAGGTCAAACAATAACATATCAACATGTTCAACTACACTACAAGTTCAACTTTACAGCAGCTAGTTAGAGTTTTAACTTTTAGGAGAAAAGAAGGGATGTCAGACCATTTGGGCTTTTTTATTTTTTAAATAAAATATCAATTAAGACCAATCATAAAATATAAAATATAGGGCCTATTTACTATTCGATTATTTTGGATATTTGGATCCAATCACTCTCAATCCAATCCAACCCAAAAAATCCGAATTTTCAGGAAAACTCAATCCGAATTCAATCCGAACATAGTTGGAGTCCAATCTGAATTACTAATTCGGTTTGGATTGGATTGGATTTTGGTTTTTATCCGAATAACTTTCACCCCTAATTGTAGGAACTACGCAACACGTCAAGAATACTTCAAGAGCAGATTGATGAGTTGAAGAGTATAATAGTAGATCTTGTAGCACGTGTTGTCAGACTAGAGGTAAACCACACTGTTCTTCAAGAGAATTGTAGTGCAAATTACAAGGCAATAGATATCTTCGATGCAATGGTGGCTGACCCACAAAGGATCAATGAACATAACAACATCATACCACATAGCTCAATTCTAAGGCCTTCGATCAAGTCCGACTTCATTGTTACTCTAATTGGAATACCTTCTAAGCACCTTCAAAGCACTGTCTCACATGGACCTACACTTGATACCATCAGGCCTCAAAAGAAACCACAAAGAAAGTATACCTCACTAGACATGAGTTATGAGGTTGCTTTTGATCGTCTTCACACCAGAGGCGCGATTTTTCCTAAAGGGCCTACACCAGAACCACCTTTTAAGAAGTCGAAAAAGTGGAATCAAAATTCATATTGCAAGTATTATCAAGGTAAAGGATATTTAACGTCTGAATGTTGGGTCCTCAAGAACCTCGTACAAGACATGATCGATGATGGGAGACTTTCAATTTCTCCTACTACAAAAATGCCGCAGATTTAAGGTCGCTTGTCACGGACAATGTGGGAGTCTAGATTTAGGATTTCATTTTCTGTTTCATTTCTCTTATTTTGCCTAGTCTAATATAGGATTTTCCTCTTATTGCATGTACTCATAATTTTCAATCCGTAAATGAGTATTTATGTATTCTCTAACCTTGCATTAATGAGAACTAATGGAAATCATGATTGTCGCCTAAAAAAAGAAATAAATTTATAATTCTTATGACTTTTCTAATAAAGGCAATGAACATAATTGGCATACAAGAGGCAACCCTTCCTTTCTCCAGTCCTTATCATCCACTTCAACCTAAATGCATAACATCCCTCTCCCTTTAACCTACCTCATGGAAAGTACATTTGACAACAATTCAATGTAAAGGGGAAGCGAAAAAAAAGAGAGCAACAACAAAAATCAAAGCAAAAAATAAAAAAAAGTAAAAAAAAAAAAAAAGCAAAAAATGATGAAAAAAAAAGAAGTGTTGCAAATAAGCCAATCAATAGCTTTGTGAAATGTACTACTTTGAAAACATTTAACCTCGAACCCAAAACTCCAACTTTAACCAAACGACCTTGACCTCCATAGCCAAAAAACCATTACAAGTCAAATCATACCTCTGTAATAAACCTTCTTAGACAACCCACAACCACATCACATCCCAATAAACCTCATAAAAGACAAAACCAAACCCGCTAGGTCGAAAACCCATAAGGGCGACTTAGGCAAAATTCAGTGCATCTTCTCACTCATCAGCCTAAACTATGAATGGTCTGATTCTGCTAAAGATACGTAGGAAACCTCACCATGAGGTTCGACTGCTTTAAACCAAACTAAACATACATCATTATCCACCCTTGCCAAATACCTTCTCCAAATCAATGCCTAATTCATTGCAAATGGCTCCAAGCAAAATGCTCGGCCACCAATTAAAAACGTTAAGAGCTACGACTGGTCTGATTCCATCATGGATACGTAGGCAACCTCTTTTGAAGCCCGGCCATTTTTAATTCAAAATTTTTTTAAGGCTCGCCTAGGCCCATGAAAAAAGCGCGACCGCCTATGAATTTTAAATGCTCATCCTTACCCTTAGAACTAGATTGGGATTTGAACCTGCATCATTAGCCTACCTCTTGTGTGAGTCAATTCATTATGACTCTGCCTTTTTCCTATTCTTAACACTTTCCTTTTCTCAGCCACATTATCGCTTCTAAGCTAACCTTAGCACAACCTTCCAACACTCAGCGTTATGACCGCGCTTCATCTTTTGAGTGTTCCTTTATTTGGCCTTATTCTTTTCTCTTTTTTCACCTTAGGAACCCTATATGGAATTTTTGGTCGAAACTTCCACTAAGCGTGACGAGATATCTTCAAAAACAAGCAATCAAGTCTGATACTGCATCAACTCCATATTGCTGGGGGATTCATCACAAGTTCGCACAGAAAATCATAGGCTCCAAGTCCAAGCCTGTTGTGATAAGGACTTCATTACGAGTCCATACATGAAATCTTGGGTTTTAAACCCGCATGAATATAAGATCGCACCTATTTATGGGCTAACCACTAGTACATAATCCACTATTTGCGTCGGACGCGAGACCATCATTTGCGTCGGACATGGGTTCGACGCGAGAGGCCTCGTCGCAAATGTATCGTAGCAGATCTGCGTCAGACGACACGACGCAATTTAAAAACTATTTGCTTCGGACATCAACCTATGTGCGACGCACATATCCTCCAGCCCAGCAGTACTTCATCTGCGTCGCACCCTAGGCTTAGTGCGACATAACTAGTCCACACAAGCACATTATTCACCACATATGCGTCTTTTGTGGTGCTAAGTCTGACGCAAATTGTCCACACAAGCACAACATAGAGTCATCAGCATCGTTTATGGTTCAATGTCCGACGCAAATACTAAAAATTAAATCAGTAGTAGACAGTTCGTTTCTTCTTCAAATTATTTTTGTAGCAATTTTTATTCTCCAGTCAAAACTTTAAATCTGTTGTTCTAAACTTAATCTTCTTTGTCTGAAAATTTTGGTGAAATTCGTTATCATTTCAATTTATATAAGCCCCTGCTTTTTGTCAACGCAATCTAGACTTCATTTCTTTGATATGTAAACTGAAATTCGTTACGTTTCACTCCCAAATTCACCTCTTTTTACACTGAAATCCCACAAAATCATCGTAAAATCCCCTCCCAAAAATCAGGATTTGAAACGTAAAAAAAAATCGACAAAGAATAATGCATCTAAGATTCTGACAAACATATGTTACAAGTTTAATTTACATCTGGAATTTTTAGAAACATTAGACCGAAGAAATAATCAACAACATATAAAAATCAGTGGCAAATTCTAGATCTATAAAAAAAATTCAACTAAAACTAATTTCTAAAACCTTGATCTCTTCAACATCAACAGGAACTCGACGGTTATCATCATCTTCATCGAATTTCGCCTTTTCCTTAAAATCTGACTTCAATTTTGATAATCTCGAATCTCAGATGAATAAGAAAGTTGTGGTTTCTTCTACGTTAGAGTTTTCTGTGTTTTTGGGAAGTTTGTTGTTGAGGAAAGTAGTGGGAGGAGATAGAGAGAATGTGTGTGGGTGGGTGTTGAGAAGTGGAAGAACTGGAGAAATGCGGCGTGAGTTTGAGAATTGAGAGTGTGGATACTGAGACAGGAGGAAACATGGAGAAGGATTTAGGGTTTTGGTGAGATGCGGCTAGTGAGGAAGAGAGAGATGCTGTGATAATTGAGATCTAGGGTTGAAATTGAAGTGAATTGGTTAAGCCGTTTATATATTGTAAGTGATTTGCGTCGGATGGGCCTTATAGGCCCGATGCAAACTTTGAATCCTTTGTCATAATTGGGCTTTAATCAACTGCGTCGAACATTTGTAGACGTCTGACGCAGATGGCATCTGCGTCGTATCCTTGGGCTCGTCCGACGCACATTGTTGAAGTCATTTGCGTCGCGTACTACATATCATCCGACGCAAATCCTATTTTTACTTATTTGTTGTGGTTATTTGCGTCGGATCCATGCTGACATTCGACGCAAATCATTTGTTCTTGAACATTTGCGTCAGTCTTTCTTCTGTGCGACGCAAATAGGGAGACGCAAATTATCATTTTTCTACTAGTGTCACTTAGACCCTTGGCATACAAAACTTAAAGCATATACAACTCAAGCATTATGAAGACTCGTTCTACAACGTATTTCAAATCCAACATAACCTATTAACTGAATGGGTCATCCCTGGGGGCTTCCCATTTCTCCTCTTTCATAGGCTCCATGTGTACCTTGATAAGGACTTCATCATGACTCCATACAAAAATTGTGGGATCCAGACCCATACGAGAAAATAATACGATATCCTAACTATTTTATGGGCTCAATTAGGCCGTAACAAACTATAATCGAAGATTCGTTCTATAACACACTTTGAATCAAGCATAACCTACGTGGATCAACCTTGGGGGCTTCCCATTTCTTCTCTTTCGAAAAATATTTACTGAAAGAAAAATTGAGCTTTTATAAGAACGATAAAGCATTGTATTGCTGCATTAGCATCATATCATATCATCTGCATTAGCATCATATCTCTGCATTAGTGTCATATCTCTGCATTTGCATTACATATTTGCATCGTCTAAACACTGTGTCCAACATTATATTCCTTCGTCCTTAGCCATATGATTCTAGCATAAGTCATGGAGTCGCACACACGCACACACACCCATATGCACACGTATGCACACATGATAGCACCTTTAAGTCTAGAGTATTAGAGGTCACACTTTATAGGTTGAGCCTTTTCCTATCCGTACACTAGCACCCACATCACTGGACATATGCATGTTCCCTAATTTGTATCTGCATATTTGTGTATAGTTTGCATTTATAGGTATCTAGTGCTAGCCTTCAGTCATATAGCATAACCGTGGAGCGGGAAGCAGCTCTACAACATAACCCTAGCTGGAGCGGGATGCAGCTTTACAGCATAACCCTGGAGCGGGATGCAGCAGTACAGCATATCCCTGAAGCGGGATGCAGCTCTACAGCATAACCCTGGAGCAGGATGCAGCAGTACAACATAACCCTGAAGCAGGATGCAGCTCTACAGCATAACCCTGGAGCGGGATGCAGCTTTACAATAGCGTGACCCTGGAGCGGGATGCAGCTCTACAATAGCGTGACCCTGGAGCGGGATGCAGCTCTACAATAGCATAACCCTAGAGCGGGATGCAGCTCTACAATCACATAACCCTGGAGCGGGAGGCAACTCTACGATAGTATAACCCTAGAGCGGGATGCAGCTCTGCAATCGCATAACCCTGGAGCGGGATGCAGCTCTACACCGACACCCTTTTCACATATCATTTCATTTTTGCAAATTTACATTTATTTTCCAAATATGTTTCACATATGTATGTTCCTGAAACTTTTACTTGTTTTCCAGGTACTGGCGTAAAAGAGTGATTTTGGATTGTAGAGAATCTAGAATTATTCTCCGTCCCGACACGTATACTTTGACTTTCGGTTTTACAAACCTCAGTTAAAGTGGGGGCTTCTGTAGACATATAATCGTGTCTCCCCATTTAAGGTTCCGATGATGAAACATACTGCGATTTAAGTTAGCGCGACCCGACGGAAGAGCAGTCCGAAGAGCCAACCCAAAATAAATTTAAAGTGTATTTGAAAGTCTTATTGAAAAGCCCAATTAATTATTCGTGATAATTAATTGTATTTTGATCCCATATGATGAAGCATACCGCAATTTTAGTTGGCGCGACCCGACGGAAGGGAAGTCCGAAGAGCCAACCCAAAATTAATTTAAAGTGCATTTCAAGGTCGCATTAAAAAGCCCAATTAATTATTTCGTGATAATTAATTGTATTTTGAGCCCATAAATATAATTTCAGTCCATTTAAAATATTTTAAGCCTAATTGGTTATTTATTATTTTTAATAAATATTTTAATAAAATAAATTAAAATCAGATTTTTAATCTGTAATATTAAATTTTCGGATTTCAATGGATAAAAGAAATCTTTAAAAACATGTTTAACATAAAGGCTGACAACATGTGTTGGACCCGGACGGAAGAGCAGTCGAAAGAGCCACCCCAAAATAAATTTAAAGTGTATTTCGAAGTCTTATTAAAAAGCCCAATTAATTATTCGTGATGATTAGTTGTATCTTGAGCCCATAAAAATATTTTAAGTCCATTCAAACTATTTTAAGCCCAATTGTTTATTTTATTATTTTTAATAAATATTTTCATAAATAAATTGAAATTAGATTTTTAATCCTTAAGTTTTGGGATCTCAAGGGATAAAAGAAATCTTTAAAGACGCTTTTAACAAAAAGGCTGGCAACATGTGCCGGACGCAGGCGATGCGCCCAACGCATTGGATGCTTTGTGTCAGGCGCGCCAATCTGCGCCAGACACGTGGCTCTGTGTGTCACACAGAGTTCTGCGCGTGGCGCACCACTCTATGGGACACGTAAGCTGTCTTTCTTATCTTTTTTTAAAAGCTCGTACCACGTGTACGCAGTTTATTAGTTATGTCGCGTTAGGCGCACCAATCTGCGCCTGACACGTGTGATTGTGCGTCACACAAGCTCTTGCGCCTGGCGCACCTAGAGTGTGACGCGCAGTTTCCTTTTCCCTATAAATAGGCTTTGATTTCCCGAATTAAAGGCACGTTTTTTAATGTAATTCTCATACACTTTAATACTCTGAATATACTTGTGCTTATAATCTCGTACTTCCACATACTAAACCAACACAATAAACAGAACTACACACACATACGATCGTGCTTTTATCGACTTTTGGCCTCATGATTGCTCTTCTTGAAGGTCGATACGCTCGCAGACCAAAGCCGCATAGGTATACTCCTTAGGGCACTTGAAAAATTCCTTTTATTATATTTCGTTGAAGTTACTAATGATTTCTGTCACGATGTAAATATTTAATAAATAAACGTTATTATTGTACATTCTAACCCCCTTTTATCTTATTTTGTATATATAATATTCATGTTATTATGATCGTTCTATGCATGATTTTTATCACTCACATGTTATTATTACTGATCAAGACATGAGGAACTGTTCTAACTAAATCAGATAATATGGATAACCTGTTAGCTACCTTGTAAATTGATTGCTTAATAACTTGTCGATAAAAAATAGTCTTTTTTGTGTTTCATAAACCAAACTAGGCTAATATTTTTTAGGGTGCTTAAAACATTATTTGGTTATTCTTCTATATAAAAGTTGTTATGAATCGTATTAAGTAGAGGCCAGCAATGGGTGACATGGTTCCTGACCGTGTTCGTACCCTCACCCCTGAACTCAATTTTTGGTTCATTGACCATCTATGGAATCAAGACGGAAAAAATCTACATTAGATAAGTCCCCAAGATGCATGTCCCTACGGTTTCCCAAATATCCAATTAGGTTTATGATTCTTCCGTTAAAGACTTGTTGGTGACTTCGAAAACGTATTTAATAAAACCTTAACAATGGGGTAGTCAAATAAGCGCTCACATCGCGTAGGCAAAATAAAAACACGCCTACAATTATGTTAAATTATATTGTGTATGATAATTAGGGATAACAGTAGGTAATGGACCCTACTCGGATCCGTGGATCCAGATTCGTTTTTAGCGGATCTGGATCCTCGAATTTTGGACCCGACGGATACGGGTAGGATCTGGATCCTAATTTTAAAACCAGATCTAGACCAGATCCTAAATTATTACCCGGATCCGTTTACCCGTTTTTGTAAAGTTAAATTAAAATATATAATTAAAAGGGTAAAATATAAAACCCTAAATCCCAATGCTCAAGCAGTCAAGCCGTTACACACACTAACTCCCTCGTTTCTCTCTCTTCACTCCCCTCTCTTATCTCTCTTCACTTATTGCGACAATCGAACCACCGAACAGTCAAAGGCGACCAGAGCAGCCGCCGTCGTCGCCGGAAGTGGTCAGTCCCCTTTCTGTCTTTTTCGTTTTCGATTTTTCCCTTTTCTTTTGGTTTGTTTTGCTTGAATTGATTAGAAAATGTTGTGAATTACAATAACTTTGCAGCATCATTGTGAATTAATGCATGACTTTTGATCTATAAACATCTTGAGAAGCGTGTAAATCAATGGAAAATCAAACAAAAAATATAATATATTTTTATTAGAAAATTGTGGATTATTGTAACTTTGTACACTTCATTACGTTTGCTGAATTGCATTCTGTAAACTTAAAATTGCATTATGTAAATCGTAATTATCTTGAGAAGCATGCTGAATATTTTATTGTGTTTTTCAGATTATTGTAATTTGTAAATCGTAATTATAGACGAACATTATTGAAGAATAACCCTCTTGGAGTCTTGGTAGATGGACTAAGTGAAGAATGAAGGATGTAACATCGTAATTAAACTCTTAATGTTATTTATGCTTGCATTTGTCATATTAAAGTTGAGTGTTTGTTTACTTCAACATTGACAAATGAATATGCTAAATGGTGTTGTTTTGTTCTTTAAAATCTTTAATTATTATGAAAATTAGGTTTGTTAAAAAAAAAATTTAGGATTCGTTTCGGACCCAGATCCGTAGGATCTGGATTTGGATCCTCAATTTTATTACCCGGCGGATCCGGGTGTAATATGGATCCATGCCTGAAAAACGGATCTGGATCGGATCTAGATCCTAGAGGATTTAGTCCAGATCCTACCCATTGACATCCCTAGTGATAATATGTACTCAATATCTAATTTGCTTATTAATATATCTCTATTATATAAGTGAAGGAGGAGCAATGACGTCCCCCTATCAAATTACAACTATACCATCAATAATAAGAGATAATAGCACCATACATAATAATTATATACAAAATATTCCAAAATAAATTCTCAATCAACTAAAAACCTTCCTCAATTAATGCATATCAACAAATTTAGAGTTCAAGCACAATCAAGGCATATTGGACATCACGTATGACAGGGAAAATTAAAAACAATATATAACATATGGAGTAATACATTGAATAACTATAATCTCAAGAATGTGTTTATCTCAAAAAAAATCTAATTTTCAACTACAAACATTTACGAAAAAAAAACTCAAAAGGGTTGGAACATCACAACTTTTACAATTTACAGGCGCGCTATAAGTATGCAATTTTTTATCTTGGTATATAACACATGCTTCCCTACTAAATTTACAAAACAGTATTGTGTTAGATTAAAATAAGTAGTTAAAAATTTTCAAAAGAATGAGTATTACTCACAACCGTAAATACACAATAGTCTTTAAAAGGCAATGAAAAATTACAATAAAAAATTTCACACTTTTGGTTATAAAATAATCGTCAATATAAATAAAATGTACATAATGTAAAGAGAAAAAGACACCTAGAATTCTAAAAAAATAAAATGTTATGTATGTGCAATTTCTCTTAAAAATAATACAAATTAAAAAATAATGCAATTTTTATAAATCGAAAATAAAAATAATCATTCTCTAAACCACATTACGTAAAATCATACATGTCTATGATAATGATTCAATTAAAAATATAATCAACCAACCGATTTCATATTATTTTTTGACTGAATAACCGCATTAAGTAAAAAATGTCACCGCACGCAAGGATGCATATAAGACTAGTTATTACTATAATCTATGACATTTTTAGTTAATTTATAAACATTATTGACGATATTCTTAGCTTTGTAACCTTATTAATAGACTAATAAATAAACCTCAAAATCTATACATATATATTAAAAAGCGTTCTTAAGCAAGTTCACACGCCACGTGGCACTATCCTTTTAGTCGTTTAGTTCCATGTCATCAACATACATTAAAAAAATTAGAAATATGCTCCGTATAAGATTTGACCACGTGACCTGAAGTTAATACAACAAAGTTCTAACCAATGAACTATGCAACACTAGATGCTACTCTGACATGAAAAATATTAATAGTCCGGAGCATCGCCTGAGCCCAATAACTAGTTAAAATTAATAGGAGTGATCATTGGCTACAACATTGTTGTAGCCACTATAACTATTCAAATCTTAGCCCATTATTTTTATGGTTAGTATTGTCCAATTTTGATTTAATTGAACTTTAGAAACATAAAATTGGAGAAAATACTAATTTATAAAAAAATGAAACGAAACTGTCAATGAACATTAGTTACTTAGTCATCTCCGTCTTTTTGGAGTATTGTTCAATTCTTCCTTAGATTTTTGTTATCACCATGAATAAAGATTTTTGGAATATAAAGCCAATCAATATATACAAAATTTAATATATAAATTTATTAATGTATAAATTTTGATTATAATTAAATTAAAAAGTCAACTTAAAGAATGATACGGTGTGATATAAAATTAAAATCAAATGGTTCAAATTGCACAAGTTTTGGTGGTTACAATTTTATTGTAGCCATTGTAACATTGTCCATGATCATTTATCAACTAATATCTTTATTTGATAAATTATGAACTTAATTGCAAAAAAAAAAAAATTGCTTTTTTTTTTTTGTTTTTGAAAGAAGCAAAAAGTGGTTTTTCTTTATAAAAAAATATTAGAACATTTGGCAAGAAGAAAAAAATCTATAATTAAGAAGAAGTTGGATCAAGGGCGGATATACTATGGGTTCACTATGTTTAGATGAACCCAATGATTTTTGGAAAAAATTTGCGCAAATTTTTTTTTATTATAAAATAAAAAAATATTTATCTACCTGTTATATAAATTTTGTGTGCAATATGGAACACGAAAGTTGTCAGGGGCAGGGTGGTTTTGGTTCTCCACGAATTTGTTTGCTTTGGGTGCCGGTGCGTGTTCGATTCCCTAATAAAGCAAAACTCGTTTTTTCTTGGATTTTTTAACTACAATAATACAAACATTTACCCGTTCTCTCGCAATAATACAAACTTTTTATTATTTTTTAATAATACAAACTTAAGGCCAAAATTCCTCCAGTAGGTCAAGTTAACTTGTAACCTGTAAAACAGGTAAAAAAAAATTACAAAATGATTTCTTCTTTCTCCCTCCTTCCACAACCCCCCACCCACCCGAACCACCTCACCCCTCCCCCCCCCACCCCACGCCTACCACCCCCAAAACCAACCCACAACCACCACCCTCGAAAACCACCAAACCTAGTCACGCCCTCCCACACCCCAAAGCCACCACCAAAACCAACCCACAACCACCCCCCCGAAACCCACCCACGGATCCCACCCCTCGAAAACCACCAAACCCACCCACCCCCTCCCCACCCCACGCCCACCACCGAAACCAACCCACAACCACCCCCCGAAACCAAACCACGGACCCCACCCCACAACCACCACCGAAACCAACCCACAAACCCCACCCCCGAAACCAACCCACGCCCCCCCCCGGAAAACCACCAAACCCGACTACCCTCGAAAACCCACCCCTCCACTCCCTCACCCCCGAAAAACACAAAACCCAACCCACAACCACCATGAACCCCATCCACCAAATCCTATCAACACCTTTATCTTCCCTATCTCCACCTCGAATTTGGAATTAGGGGTAGTGCGACTAGGGGGTAGTGCGAAGAATTAGGAGAGAAAATAGGGTGCCGGTGTCGGTATGGTGCGATGGTGCGGTGTGGTGCGTATGGTGCGGTGTGGTGGTGCAGGTGTGGTATGGTGCGATGTGTTGGTGGCGGTTGTGGTTTTGGGATCGGGGAGGGGGTGGGGGGAGGCTTCGGAGGTCGCTGGGGGACGAAGAGATAAGGTCAAGGTGGTCGGGGGGTGGGTCAGGGGTGGGTGAGGGAGAAAGAAAAAAAAAGTTTTTTTTTGTTTTTCAAATTTAAATAAAAATTTAAAAAATCAACCAATAAGCAAGCGACACGTGTCCTAAGGAGTGCCACGTATGCATTTACCTGCACCAACAAGTTAGGAACCGGTCATGACCTGCTGGAGGAATTTTGGCCTAAAGTTTGTATTATTAAAAAGTAATAAGTTTGTATTATTGCGAGAGAACGGAGCA
Source organism: Beta lomatogona (assembly GCA_947646795.1). Lineage (NCBI taxonomy): Eukaryota > Viridiplantae > Streptophyta > Magnoliopsida > Caryophyllales > Amaranthaceae > Beta > Beta lomatogona. The sequence continues at coordinate 1,803,656 of CANSNZ010001471.1, forward strand.
AAGTTTGTATTATTCCAGTTAAAAAATCCTTTTTTCTTTTCATTTGTTTTATATTAGGCATTGTATTTTGGGAAATGGGACTATTAAGATAATCCCCCTATTAGGTTATTACCACTTGAATGAAAGAAAAGGCCCAGTGGATCTAATTGAATATGGTTTTATTTTTCAAATAATTTTTCTTTCTTTTTTTATGCTAGTTGTGGGCAACATTACCACCACCAACTAATGTTTGTTGTGGCAATGGTGGCTAGTTTGATACCTCTATAGTTCTGTAAGGGTGAAGTATATTTTGGGAAACAGTAAGTATTTTGCGGATAATTTGTATCCGGATAGTCTACAATGGGAAATCGCGGATTTATTTTCTTGATATATAAAGCTCGGGGTCTTATCGTAAATAAGATGTTATTGATATTAAATTATATGGATTATATATACAATCGTCATGTACATCTAGTGGCATTCTTATAAATAAATATCACTAATTCGAATATGTTAGATATTAAGTTGTGGTTTAAAAAAAATAAAGTAAGCCACAACTGGATGTTTGACCCCTACGACTTAATATAGTGATATCTTATTTATAATAACACTCCTTGATGTATAAACTTTGCACATCAAGAAGATGAACTAGCAGCTCCTTATCTAAAATCACTATTTATCTATTACTCCCTCCGTCCCATAATATAGTACCCATTTCCATTTTGGAAGTCAAACTTTAAAATCTTTGACCAAATATTCTCATTAATGTATACAAAAAAACATACTCATGTAGGGTCTTGTTAGATTCGTCTCAATGTCTACATTTATATTATCAACTTTTTATATTTTTTACTAATACAAAATAGAAGATATTGTAGGTCAAAGGTACGTCTTGGAGACAGTGCAAAAAGAAATGTGAACTATATTATGGGACGGAGGGAGTACAAGATTTCATATATAGAAACGTACATACATAGCTTTTTCTATTTTGAGGGAGCATATATACATAACTTACGATTATCTATATATTATACAACCGAGTATATATCTATAGAGACGATATTTTTATAAAGCAATATATATGAAATATACATAAACTCAAATAATATATCCTTAAACTGAGATGTTCATTAATTAAGATGGTATATCTAGAAACTAAGATCAAATCTCAATGATACACTATTTGAACTTCTCTGGGGGAGTGTCATTAATAAAAATGAAATAGTATGTAAATTTTTTTATGAAATGATATCTCAGTTTTTGAATGTAAGATAATTCATTTCTTATAATATGGGTGATCAACTATTGAATGATAACTTAGTCATATTTCTTGAGAGAGATCTTTTTGTTCAAGTTAGCAATAATGATGTATTAAAATATTTTAAAAGTATGAAAACTCGTAGGGTGCTTTTTGTGATTTTTTATCAATGTAATGTAATAAATCTATATATATATATATAACCCAAAGCAAACAAATGTCATGCTGCCACAGGTACATCCCCCTCCGAAACAAATAATACAAAGTAATTAATAAAAATGTATGTGTGAAGACTCGAACACACAATCTCTCATTTGAAATATGAATACAATAACTAACTAATCTACAATCTCTTCTTGGTTTTTATGGGGAGAAAAAATAGTATAACATACATCTAAGGAAAACATTTAAAGATATGGTAACTTACATCTCACAATATACCCCAAAATTATTGAGGAGACCCACCATTACATCCAATTATCTCAAAACTTACGGCCCATAGTACTTGGTAGCTTATGTGGCCCGCCAACATTGTTAGAGCAAAAGTGCACACTACTATCGCTAATATATAGTCCATCCTTTATTTGCTTGCTCCATACCCATCAAAAGATCCAGACCAACCATCAAATACACACTCGGATGACTAATCAAACCCAACATCCTCATAGAAGTAAGAAGTACAATTGTTAGTCTTCCTTTCCTCATTTAGGTGTTGCATACCCATGATATCACATGTACTTCCTCCCTCCTCAAACAAATGATGCAAAGTAAATATGATTTGACATGTTGTTATATGTACTCCCCTCCCTAATCAAATGACACAATTTAAATTATAAAAATGTAGTGTTTAAGGCTAAACACGTGACCTCCCATTTGAAATGCAAATGCATTAACCAACTAATCTACAATATCATATTTGTCTTTGTGGGGGAAAAAAAATATTTATAGGCAATATAATATTTAAATTTCGAAAAAAAATAAATATAAGATTGACATATCTGGAAAGTTTATAGCCTAATATTTCATAATTTATAGCTATAAACTACATTGCTTCCGCTTTAAGAACCAAATTGTGACTACACCAGAGGTGTTCAGGAGACCTGATATGTCTGAGCCGTCTACCCGAAAAAGGTAATAAATATGAAAATTTACTAAGCCAAATAGAAGATGCAAAAATCGAGTCGGTTAATGGGCTTGCTTTTAAGTTAAACGTGTATCTCGGATAAACACATCGTTATATATATATACATATATATATATATATATAGTTTTTCTCTTTCTTTTTTTACGGTTACATTATTCACTTCTTATAATAAACAATTGTGAAAATATATTAAGTTAGCTTATTAGCTACCCGGTACCACATTGTTGTGCTTGTGACTTTTAGAGGGAAAAGAGAAGATAAATAATAAGAAGAATCAACATTTTATAGGAGAAGTTGGATTAGATAAATTCAATATTTTTGAAAAAGGATATGATGAATAAACATGTTAATGGAAAAATTAGTTGTGATGCAATCTGCAAATGAGAATATTTACGTTATGGTTGATTGGTAGTAGATCCTTTTGAGAAATGAGGATTAGAGTTGGCATGTAATTGACAGTTGGCACTCATGGTAGTACCCCAAAATACTGTAATCAACATGGATCGGCATTTGACACTCATAGTAGTAGCTTCTTCTGTAGCTCTTATAATCATTTATTTTTCATAAAAAAAAAGCTATGCACTTTTGCTAGCTAGCTAGCACCCGGTTGTTCAGGATACCCGCTTCTGGTACTCGCATATTTGGTACCCGAATAACTAGGTAAACGGTTATGAACACCCCTAAACAACGTAACAAACTCTCATTAATCGATTACATTCTTTAAAAAAAAAAAAAGTAAAGTAAAAAGTAAAACGACATTAATTATATCTTGAGTAACTAAAATGTAATGCAAAATGTAGATTAACCTCGGGGCATCGCCCGGGTCAACAACTAGTTAACATCCTAATTAGGTATTGTAATTTGATATTTGAATTAATGTATCGAACATTTTAAGTAAATGAATGTAGTTTATTTTTTGACCGGCTCCGAACCCATATGGTTGGATTCCTGGATCCGCCACTGAGTTGGATTGAAGTCCGAGTCGGAGGTGAGAAATTCAAGTTGCAATTAGAGTCGGATTATACTAGTTGGATATCGGAGTCGGAGGCAAATCCAAATTCTGACTACTAGTTGTCGGTCCTAGTTGTAGTAGTATTTTAGGAAAAAAGATTCATGCAATATATAAGGCGCGCGTGTTCAACAATAACTTTTGAGGTAGCGTTTAGCGTTTGGACTAAATAAAAACTCTAATAATGGTTAAAAGTTGTGTTTGGTGAAGTAGTGTTTGGAGTAGCTTTTGGAGTTTGAACTAGTGTTCTGGAAAAGCTGTAAGTTAGTAGAGGTAGCTCTGAAGATTGAATATAGTTTAGTAATTTTTGGTTTTTTTTAAACTAGCACCTATGTTTTACCAAACACTAATTATCATAAAAGTTATTTTCACAATAAAACTCTAGCAACTAATATTTGACGGCTGACAACTACTTATATAAGTAACAGTTACCGCAAGCTACTTTTGCTGAACAGGCCCAACTGTATGGACCAGATAGGAACTTGGTCCATGTGGGTGTTTGATAACATATTGCGGTTTGCATATTGAATTTTTTTGTGTTCAGCTTTACTTGGAAAATATATACTGATATAGAAAGATTGTAAGAGTAGTATACTGGTAGACATTTAGGATATATTTAGATTTTAGTTCCAAGATTTTTTATTTTTTTGGTCTTATGTTAAGAGGATGACTATGGGCATATAAATCAAGTGTGATTTGTGGTTCAAAATCTTAAAGCAAATGTTGAGAGGCCAGTGGTAATAAGGATGTAATTAGAGGCTTAATTAAGAGCAATTTCAGACAATTTTGTTTTTTGAGGGGAGACAGTTTTTTTATTAGTTAGTCTTGAGGATGGTTTTGGAAATTTGACCTCTATCTAGTGGTGAATTAGGATAAAATCATATATAGAATTTAATCATTTTATTTCTTTGTACTCATTTATAGAAAAAAATATAATGGGGCTACAGATAGTGCCACTTGGGCACTTGTTTGATTTGTGAGAAGAAATCCAAGACAACTTAAAAGGCACCAAAGAAAAATTATTAGATATTTATTTATTTATTAGACATTGTCATCTATACAAATATATTAAAAGGTGTGCGTGACACCGTCGATGCACCTCGTGGCATCCTCCTCCTACCATCAGAATTTTGCCACATGTCTATTACCCAACAAAGTCAAGTGGTCATTATTTAAAGAATAAATATGCTGAAGCTTGGGCTCGAACCCCTGACCTTATGTAAGGACTTCCAAATAATCACCATCTGATCTAACGATTTTTAGTGATTCATGTTTTCATAAAATTACAGATAAGGTTGTAATTAGTAATATGGCTGTCAAGAGTCAAAACCTACTTCCAGAGTTCCAGCCATAAACGTTATTGGTTACTTTTGTACAAATTAAAAAATTCATGATATACCCTAAATGTTTCAAAAATTCACCATATACCCCTGACATTTCAAAACTGTTTACAGCTTACCCTTTTTTTACGTCAGTTAAGTCGCCGTTACCATGTATTTACAAGTTTGCCCCTACTTAGTGTTAAGTGTTTTGGCGGCATTTATTTCCTGGACACGTCCTATTCTTGCAGTTTATGAAAGAAAAAAATTAGGGTTAGGGTTAGTGACACTAACTTGTGTCATTTGATTGGGTTGTATGAGGAAATAGTTACTGAGTCTGAGAAGCAAAATGTATACTTACCCAAAGCATTTAAGTTGTTATTCAGAGGGCCTAGAACAAAAAGGAAAACAAAGCTTGCATTTGACATGGACTTGACAAAGTTGTGGGATATGTATGTGGGTAGTGACACCATAGAACTGTGAGTTGAGGAAACAAATAGTCCTGGGATAGTGTTTAGGTCATATTTAGCTTTGAAGGAACAAGCTGAGAGAGAGGTCAAGGAACAGAGGAGGCTTTTTGAGGAGAGGGAGGAGGAACTGAAAAAACAGGGTGAAGTGGAAGAAAGATTGAGAAAACAGGAGGAGGTTGAAAGGGAAGAAGAGGAGTTAAGGAGGCTCCTATTGGATATGGAGGTCCCATTTAGGGATGCAGAGCAACCTGAGGTTGTCTGTGAGTACATGAGGGTTTACTCCTCACAAGACTATGTTGAGGAATTTCCAGGGGATTCACAACCCCCACCATTACAAGACCAACATAATGAGCCTTCACCACCACCTGCCACACCACCACCGCTTCTCCAAACCACTCACCAAAGACTCCGCCACACCACATAACCCCTCACTAGCACCTCCTTCACCTCCAACTGCCACACCCTCACAACCACAATAACCTCCCTCACCTCCACCAGCTAGCCCCCTAACTAAATCACCACCACTTTACTCATCACCCCATTCATTACACCACTCAACACAACCCCTCAACACAACCACCCTCAACACAACCTGTTGCAAGCCAAAAAGGGCAGTCATCCCAGCCAACATCACAGCCCCCCTCAAAGCCAAAAAGGAGTAGGCCTGTTGGGTTTAGGATACCTAAGAAAACTGCTGTTAAATTTGGGATCCCAAGGCCTAAGATGAAAGCTGATGTAAGGAATAGCATGGGGAGGGGGAAGCTAACTGAAAGCCAACCTCAAGTGAGTGAGGAGTCTACTGAGGATGAGAGTGATGATGATTTTGAAGTGATGGATGATGATGAGAGCAGTGGGGATGAAAATTTTGGAACCGATTTCATTGAGGATGAAATCAATATTGATGTAGAGGATGATATAGGTGACAACACTTTTGAGGATCACCTTGATGGTAGTGCATCAACAGACAAGTTGTATAAAATGGGACAATTTGGTGTGATGCACCCTTTGGATCAATCAAATTACACCCTTAGCTTATCTTCCCCAACAAAGAGGATTTCCTAGATGTTTTGAGGGATTTTTGTATACAGGAGGGGTTTGGATTGAACATAGAGAAGGCTGATAAGAAGAGATTCACAGCCACTTGCATTATGAAATGATGTGAATGGAGGATACATGCATCAGTGCTGAGTGATAATATATCTTGGGTAATTAAGACACTAAGGGGTGAGCATACAACTTGTGGGAGACTGGAGGAGAACCCCATGGTGAGTTCTAAGTGGCTTTGCAAGCAGTTGGCTAATGAGGTGAGAGGAAACCCGTACATTCCTATTGAGTCCCTCCAAACTGTGTGCATGAATAGGTTTAGGTTAAGGGTAAAAAAAAGGTTGTTGTACAAGGTTAAGAGTTTGGCAAGGGTGGAAATTTATGGGGGCTTTGAGGAGGCATATAGTATGCTTCCTATGTATGCTGAGGTGATTAAGGAGACAAACCCAGGAAGTTATGCCCTCATCAGTTGGACAGGAGACACAACCCAAAGTGAGCCCAAGTTCATGTCTTGCTTCATAGCCTTCAGTGCTCAGGTTAAGGGCTTCATTAGAGGATGCAGACCCATTATTAGGATAGATGGAGCTCATCTGAGTGGCAACTACAAGGGGATTTTGTTGACAGCAGTTAGCATAGATGGTAACAATCAAATTTTTGTCATTGCCTATGCTATTGTGCCAACTGAGAGCTTTGCTTCATGGAGCTACTTCTTCAGCAATCTGAAATTGGTTTTTTTGCAAGAAGTGTGCAAGAGGACTGACTGGACCTTCATCAGTGATAGGATGAGGGTAACATCCTTAACTTATTGTGTTAATTTCATCACATTAATTTACTTGCCAGTTAAATGTTTTGAGCATAGCTTGTTTTCTTATTTGCAGGATGTTGAGTCAGCATTACTAGATGTGTTCCCTCAGGCAACAAGGAGAATTTGTTGTCAACACCTCTACAGCAATTGCAAGAATGAAGGCTTCAGTGGGACAGCCTTCCATAAACTTTTCTGGACTGCAGCTGATGCTTACAACCACTATGTGTACACTAAGGCCATGGAAAAGATAGCCAAGTACAATCCCAAAGTTGTTGAGTATTTGGAGAAGTGTACAGAGTAATGGAGCAGAGCATTTGGTATTTGTTGTGATCACAACACCACAAATTTTGTGGAATCTTTCAATGCCTGCACTAAGCCATACAAGGACTTACCTGTACTGACCCTACTTGGTATTGGTTTTTTTGTTTGCATTTTCTTGCTTTTAAATCTTGCACTTAATTAATGACATGGTTTATCCTCTTGGTTCTTTTGCAGAAATACGAACATGGTGCATGAGGAGGACTGGAGCAAGGTTTGATAAAGTTGTGGACATGGGTCCAAATGAACTCACTGAGTATGCAAAGAGGATTTTGGAAGTAAGGAGTAATGAGTCAAGGTTCTGTTATGCCACAACATGTGGAGGTGGTGAGTATGAGGTGAGGGATGGCAATGTGAACTTCCCTATTAAGCTTACAACTTCTAAATGTGGGTGTGGGAAATGGCAAGGCTCGGGCATCCCTTGCAAACATGCTCTAAGGGTCATATTCAATCAAAGGCTTGAGCCTGCTGATTTTGTTTCCCCATTCTTCAAGGGGGCAGCATACAAGCTCACTTATGGTGATCATATCCACCCTATGCCTGACCCCACTCAGTGGCCTGAGTTCAACCTCCCTCACATTGCCCCCTTGATATCAAGAGACCACCTGGCAGACCTACAAAGCAAAGGAGGAGAGGGCCTAATGAAGCTAAGAAAGGGAAGATGCACAACTCAGTTAGGTGCAAAAAATGCAAGGAAGTGGGCCACAATTCTAGGACATGTGGAACTGATAAAGGGAAGGGGAAAGGCACCTAGAGAAAGGCAGCTGCAGCTTCTACAAGCCAAGCACCACCTAAGAGGGCCAAGAAGACTTCCAAGGCAGATGGAGTTTCCACCAGTCAAGCACCACCTAAGAGGGCCAAGAAGTGATTACTGTCCTTTTGCACAGTTTTTTGGGGTTAGAGTTTGACGATATAACTTTTTGTATAGCACTCATTACATATGCAAGCAAGCCAAAACATGGATTTTTTGTGCATTAAGTTGCAAATAGGATTACAATGCTAGAGGCCAAGGGGCCATACTACTTTTGTAAAGCAAATAGGTGGCAGTTATCTTTTTTAACTAAATATTACAAGTATGTGCTTCACTTGAAGATTACAAATATCAGCACCACAAACATGATTAGCCCTATTTTAATTGCTGTTGTCATTAATTTTTGTTGTTGTTTAACTTTCTTCCTAAGTTGCTTCACTTGATATCTCAACTGGCTACTTGGTGCACTGTCTTCTTCCTCTTCATATCTGCTTCCTCTATTCTGTCCTAACATAAGTCTGCTGCCCCTGCTCATATATTCTTGTTGGGTGTTGTAATTATGCTCAAATGTCCCTTTGTACCATTTGAAGTTGTTGCAATCATCGCACTTATAGTATAGCCTGCTTGGATTTGTTGCTGTCTCTGAACTTCGAATGCTAAATCTTCTTCTACAACTACAGTAACAGTGAGGGACCTTAACATATGGAAATTCATGAGAAGAAGATGAGCTTTTAGTATGTGAACTTATTACATTAAAGTGAAGCAATTGCTGTTAAAAAAAGGAAATGCTAAACAGCCAGAAAACCTGTTGTATTTATAAGCTAAAACCCAACGGCTAGTTTTTTAAATATGGAAAAATAGCCGTTGTAGCATCAAAGGGTATTTGGTGAAATAAGTTTACATGAAAGGGTATATGGTGTATTAAGTTTCAAACTCACGCCCAGTTAACGAACGTTAACGAAAAGGGTAAGTTGTGAACAGTTTTGAAATGTCAGGGGTATATGGTGAATTTTAGGAACATTGAGGGTATATCATGAATTTTTTAATTTGTCAGGGGTATTTGGTGAAAAAACCGTTTACTTTAAAACTCCTATGCGGGTGACGGAACTTCATGAACCAATTCCATCTTTTTAAATTTTAATTAATTTATGTGTGCTACTGCTTGATATGTGATTATAACTTTATGGGTTGATGAGGGAAACATAATTATTATCGACTCGGGTACCACATTAACCTTCTTACCCACAAACTTTTTTAACAATTTGGTTACTGCATTGGATCAGGCTATCCAGGGCAGGTAAGTAGAGGACCCCTCAGGGACATTGCAGTTGTGTTACCAAGATATTGAAGATCTAAAAATTCTAAATATAACAACACATTTTACTGGGGCTGATTTGCAATTGATGCATGTAATACTTTTATTAAAGTAACAGAAGATGTGGTGTGCTTTGCTATGGTAGCCGCAGATAATATAGCATTATTTGGTAACATAGCGCAAGGGAATTATTTGGTAGGGTATGATCTTGAGGAAGGGAAAGTCTCCTTTAAGCCAGCTGATTGCACCAAGAGGAACTAAAAATAAGCAATTAATTGCATGTGTGTGGAACCAGGTTTCTTCTTACTAAGAAGTTCTTAGCAATTTGTGAACCACGCTGCTACATCTTAGTTGGTTGAACCAAGAAACTTGAACTGCTCCACAAATGAGCTTAATTTGAATAACATGCTGTGGTAAGTGGATGTTTGTGGATCAATTGATGAACTGGATCTTGTAGTCTAGCACTAATATTACTTGGAGGCAAGGAATATTTAGAGACGAAGAACACCTCTAGTGTCATTTGTAACTCCCTACAAGAAAGAATCAGGTATGTGCTAAACTCGTTATAAACTATAAAGCAGGCAATAGAGTTAGATATGAGAGAAATCCAGGTGATACTGAGTTGGAAGATAGGTATGAACTTGGAGTAGTAATAAGTCGGGTCTAGTAAGCTGCGGTGTGTTCGACAATTACATTTGGAGCAATATTTGGTGCTTTAACTAAACCCAAAACAATACTACCTTTTGAAGTAGGAAAAATTAATAGGAACAGTACCAACTATGGGCGTTCCGCCATTTTCAGTCCCAACTAAAGATTATTTCTAAGTGGTCCCAACTATATATCATTTTTGCCGAAATTGGTCCCATCAGGTTAATGACCTGCTACAACAGGGAAAACGAGTTTTTTTGTTGGCACAACCTGTTTCTTCTTCCTCCTCCACCTCTTTCTCACTCCTCCCTCCACCATGTCCTTCTCTCTCCTACACCCTCCCTCCTAACTGGTTTGAGGTTTCCCTCCTCTTCTTCCTCCTCTTTCTCTCTCCTTCCTGCCACTTCCTCCTCTTCCCCTCCCTGCCACTCCCTTCTCCTCCCTGCCACCGACAAACCACTAAGATAAGAAACTAATGCCAGAGCTCTGCATTGCTTCCTGGGTCATCTTCGACGCCTCGGAAAACAACGGAGGTGCGGCTTTCAACGCCTCCTCTCCAGCCTGCCGCACAATTGGAGCGGCCGCATCAATGCCAGGCTTCAAAGCACCTGCCACAACCTAGAAAATCTTCTGCGCAGAGTCAAAAACATCCGAACCCACTTGCTGAACTTGATAAATTGTTTGCTCCACCTGAAAATTTGACCAAAATTACACAATAATTTCATAACAACACCCATTGTAATGCAAAATTAACAAGTGGAGTGTCCATTGAATTCCACAATTGTCAAGTGGTAATTAATTAAATTCAATAATCACCAAGTGGGTCAACCAAATCACAAATTTGAATCAATGAAATTCAAAAGTTATCAAATGGGTCAATTACATTCTATATTCATCAAGTGACCATAAATCAAATTCAAAGATAAGCAATTGGGTCAATCAAAATCTACATTCATCAATTCAGTACGTACAAAATGTATTTCACAATTAAGAGCAGGTGAGTAATTAAATTCACAACATAACCTCAAAATATTTGGATTAAATTTGTACAATTTACTTACTTGAGTAAGAGAAGTGACTAATTGTTCTTTAGGGAGGGCAACAACTTTTGCTTCAGGAGTAGTAAAGATGGTCTAAAGAGAGAGAGAAGTTGAGGTGGAAAACAACTGAACTTGAGCAGGTTTCAGTTGAAATTTTGAGTTTTGTTTAGAAAAAAAGGTTTTTAAAGAGGAAGATGGAAGAGTGGGTTTAGTAGAGGAGACTGAATCTCTAAAAGCCATCTCCATTGTCATCTCTACACACATTCAGATTGAGCATCTCAATGTTGTTGCTAGCTGATCAAGTTTGTTTTGTGAAGCATATTTACTCATGAAAAAGACAAAATGGGGGGGGGGCAGAGGGTTGCAGGGGAGGGGGAGGCAGATCAAGGGATGCATGGGAGGGGGGAGGCATAGTAGTTGTACCGGGTAGGGACGAAGGATTAAGAAATTAAAAAAAAAATAAATTAACTAGTTAAACAGGTTAAGTCACCTAGGACCAATTTTGGCAAAAATGATATATAGTAAGGGACCGCTCATAAATAATCTTTAGTTGAGACCGAAAATGGCGGAACGCCCATAATTAGGACTGTTCCTATCAATTTTTTCTTTTGAAGTATGAGTTTGAAAAAGTTGTTCAAAAGAACTGCCAAATCTAACCTAAAGTATCTTTGTTAACATTTAATTTTTGAAGGGGATTATTTTGTTAACATTTTATTTTGAAGGGGATTATTTTGTTAACATTGTTGTGTGACTTAGCTTACATCATTGGAGTTTGTTATTTAATAAGACTTTTAATGAGACAAATATATCTCTATTATATAAGTGAAGGGGGGAGGAAAATGATGTCTCCTCACACAAAGTCTAATATACCCTTAATGATTTAAATTGCCATATATATTAAATAGTCTTTTTTTCTTCCTACTTGCCATATATATTGAACAAGTTAATAATGATATTGAATTTCAAATTTCAATTAAACATTAAAAATTAAATTAAGGAGAATGATTTCCTCTTCTTAAACATGTGTCAAAAACTCTGATCAAAAATTAAATTGATAATATAACTTGATTTTCAATCCGTACAAAAAATAAAAACTTGAATTTCATATTAATAATTATAATGAAAATATTTTAAATCCTAAATAATAATTATTATTCGGTAATCTCTATTATATAAATCAAAGTCTTCCACTTTATTAATATTCAACGATTGAATCTGATACACAAATTCTTCCGCTTTATTTGAGCACAGGCTTTCTTCTACTTTGTATTTCTTTCACTTATATAATAGAGATTTGAATAATGATGAACAAATAACTAAAAAGCCAACGAAACATTGATTTAAGAAAAATATATTTAAAAAATTAAAAATCATTATAAATGTTTGTACGAATCAAATTTTTTGTAGCACTAATAAATAACTAATTGAAAAAAAAAGTGTTAATATGACACGCACGCATAGCGTGGAAAAAATACTAGTATACTATATGACAATAGTATGTCACCAATTGAAGTTGAGTTTGGTGGTTGATAATGAGTTTTCTTTACTTAATAACCAATTTGAGATCTCTTACCAAAAAAATATATCTATATTTTGTGAGTAAGTGAGTAACACAAAAAATTCAAATAAATGTCATGTATGAGAGCTTATGACACGTAGCGAGCAAACGACCTACTTTCTTTGCCTATGCTTTTTATTAATCAATATATATATATATATATATATATATATATATATATATATATATATATATATATATATATATATATGAAGGAGGAACTTTTCGGGAGTATAGGGAGCTCCTCAAGATTTCGAGGCCATAGAGTGCGCCACGTAGGATTGCCATGTCATTAATTTTTATTTTTATTTTTTTACAAAAATAGAGTTCTACAAAAATTTAAATACGCATAAGGAGCTTTGGATAAGCGAAAATTAGAGTTTGATTTTGAATTAACAACCCAAATAATTATATTATGTAAATTGCGTATAACTTTTGCTACGTAATTCGGAATATTATAATTTTTGTACCATTGGATAGTGCTCGAAATATACTTCGAAATAAGATCCATTTACAATGTAGTTCGACAACTTATGAAATAGAGAGCGCCACGTAGGATTGCCATGTCATTAGTTTTAAATTTAAATATTATAAAAAATAGAGTTCTACATATATTTAAATACCTAAAAGGAGTTTTGGATAGGGAAAATTAGAGTTTCATTTTGAATAAACAACCTAAATTATTATATCATGTAAATTGTGTATAACTTTTGCTACCTAATTCAAAACATTATAATTCGTCTACCATTGGAGAGTGCTTGAAATATGCTTCAAAGTAAGATCCATTTACAATATAGGGTCACAAATCATGAAAATATTTAAAGAATAGAGTTTTACATAGATTTAAATGCATATAAGGAGCTTTTGATAAGCGAAAATTAGAGTTTGGTTTTGAATTAACAACCTAAATTATTATATTATCTAAATTGTGTATAATAATGTTTGTACCATTGGATAGTGCTCTAAATATGCTTTGAAATAAGATCAATTTACAATATAGTTCTACAACTTATGAAATATAATAAAATAAACAACAATGTAAAGTTGATAGTCTGATTTTAAATAAAAAATCTAAATTATTATACAATGTAAATTGATTATAACTTTTGCTACATAATTCGCAATAGTATAGTTTTTTTTACCGTCAGAGAGTGCTCGAGATATGCTTTGAAATAAGATCTATATACAATATTGTTTTACAACTTATGAAAATGTATTTTTTTAGATGAACAATAACATATTATTTATTCATTATTTTAAATATATAAAAATAGCGCATTATACCTGACAATACTAATTATGTCTTTAAGAATCATACTTTTAAAAATTGAGTTATATAAAGATAAAAAATTCATATCCATAGTTTTGAACCTATAGCATTCCATGATGGCATTACATGAAGAATCAAATGAAAGTTTGTCATCGAGATTGCAGAGGTATTATGCAATTAACTAATTATTTTAGTCCTAGAATATTTATTGCATAGATAATTATTTATGTTTTTTTCCATATATCTATATGTAAGATCTTATTTTTTTCTCCTTGAACTTAATTCTACTAAACTATTTGGAAATCAAGATTCGCGTTTCTAGACTGTTTAGGGTCACGGATCATAAAAAAGGAGGAAGTTTGATAAGTCTTGATATGGTCATGATTGATGAAGAGGTATTTTTTCTCTCTTAAATAGTATTTTCAATTATTAATAGAGGTTAGTTTTACATTTAATTAATTTTATTCATGAAACTATCATTATGATCTTCTTTTTTGCTTTTTCATCTTCCATTCTATATGAGTTAGTGTTTATGTGCTATATTCAAAGTTGAAGTTGTGGCTGACACTCATGTTTTTCTATATTCTTTCTGTTTTGCATCTATTAAATTATTACCCTCGCTCTACTTTCTTAAATTATCATTCGGGTATTATTCATTTTAAAACTGTGTTAATTATTGTTAGTCATACCTATTATTAGGATACCATTTAATAATAGAGTTAGTTACAATATTTAATTGGATATTAAAAATTATAAATTTATATATCGTAATAACAAATCTAGAAATTGTAGTATAATGACAAATACTTTCCCTGTTCTTTTTCTACTACAACAATTGGTGTGGGCATGGTTTTTAAGGAAATAAAAAATGGGTGATTTAGCATAGAGGTACCTCTTTAGTTAACTAGAGTAGGGGATAAATAATCCTTAATAAAGTAAACGCAACTTTATGAGGCAATTTAGATAATTAATGAGGGTTTTATTAACATAAAATAAAGGCAATATTGTCAACAATAGTTGCTTTTGTTTTACGAAAAGTGAAATGGTTCCAAAAAATGAAACTACCAAAAGCGGTAATTGTTGTAATAGA
Organism: Beta lomatogona; assembly: GCA_947646795.1. Taxonomy (NCBI): domain Eukaryota; kingdom Viridiplantae; phylum Streptophyta; class Magnoliopsida; order Caryophyllales; family Amaranthaceae; genus Beta; species Beta lomatogona. The sequence continues at coordinate 1,818,674 of CANSNZ010001471.1, forward strand.
AAAGGAATGGAGAAAGTTATAAATACAATAGTGTTGAAAAATCTCATTTTACAACAACACAAAATTGACAATAATATTAACAAAAATATAAAATAAAAGAACAAAAGCGCGCAACGCACGGGCTTCAAAACTAGTAATAGTCTATTATAATACTTATATAACGAAAAATTACCAAGGATGTCTTGGCCTAGCGGTTAAGATTGAGGTGCTGTGAACAATAGGTCACAGGTTCGAATCCCCCTTCCCTTTCTGTGGCTCATATGGATAAAAAAAAATATATAACGAAAAATTACTTTATACTTGCAATATACGCTTCAATAAATTCAGCAAAAGCTCCCTTCTTCCTCAAAGTTTGATCCAAAATATTTTCTTCATGTTCTTTTCCCGTCCTTTGTGTAACTCTAAGCTCGCTTATGTTCGTCAAAAAAAAAAAAAAAAAAAAAGCTCGCTTATGTAAATGTTCCCTTCATCAAATCATCAGTTCATCGCTATAAACCGTTGGCATGTCTTTTTGCTTTGTGATATAAAGTTGATAGCCGTATACCGTTCGCCGTTTTCAACCCTGGCGGTTTTTAATTGATTAAGTGTCATCCATAGGATCCGTGGCGCAATGGTAGCGCGTCTGACTCCAGATCAGAAGGTTGCGTGTTCGATTCACGTCGGGTTCAAACTTCAAAACCCCAATCAAATTTGACGGATATCTTTTATAACATTTTTCCACTTTCATTTGACAACTCATAATTAAGCAATCCATCGGCTTCTGTATTCAAAAGAAATTCTGAAAAGGATTTCAGCAGAGTTGAGACTCCACATGTGCCCTATATCGCGGTTAATATTGCTTGTTGATGATTAATCAAATATAACTGTTTTGTCTATTTATAAGCAAAATCTATTTTATTCAGTCTTATTTGACCAAAAATTCTTCTATTTTGTTGGATAGGAAATATGTGTTATGATATCATTATATTGTACCCTAAGACTTTTGGATTATTTTTGCAAACACATTTTTTTTCGTAAACTTTACTCTTTTTTATGAAGCTAATGAATATGAATTTTTAATCATAGTTCTGTATTTAGTTTTTGAAAAACTGGACACTAAACACGCTAAAAACCTATTACTGTAATACTGTTACTAAGCTTTGCTTTATAAATATTTGTTGAGCCATTTTGACTAGCATGTTTGCCAACATAAAACTTTGATTAATAATATATTATTATTATAAATTATAAAAATTACAATTTTCAAAAGGTACATTGAGATACCAAAAACATCTTGAATGCTGCATCTTACACACATGACAATGGACACATCTAAAAGTGATACAAACGATAGCACATTAGGATTACTCTCTTCTAGCACAGGATCAGATACCCTGTGCTAGAAAGAAGAGTGTTATTGGATATTCTTAACCTATGAAGCATAGAAACCCATCCCATGCTTGATGCTAATAGAGCTCGAAAATAGCTGAGAAAGCCCTACAGTTACCATGATACATAATTCTTAACAAGCTAATGTAACAAGACTGCGGCAATAAGCTCCTCGTCTAGTCGTCTGATTCAAGAACACTCATTGAATCAGGAGGTAGACATATCTCCAGATCCACGCTACCACCTCCTTCGTATCCCGGATACACGTTCACTACCCCTACGGATTTGTTAGCTTGCCCATTGCGAACTGCTATTGGTTTCCCTAGTCCAAATTCATCCCCGTACATGTCAAATCTTGGGGAATTTTCAAGTGTGATGCTGTTAAGAACATATAATGTATCATGCTTGTAAACAAATGGAGATTGCAACCATCATTTAGTAAATTCGCGCACAACTTTGTCAGTGTGGTTTACCACTGACTCATGTATCAGTAACCCGTCGACCCTAAATCATGTTCATGTAATTCACCAACTGTAGTAGTTGTAGTAATTGCATTGATAGAGTTCCCGAAATAATATGGAGATAAATATGGCTCTAATATAGGCCTATTATTAGAAAATAAACTGCAGTAAGCAACCTGATTATGAGGTAGGCGATTTCCTCGAACCATAGATCTCCAAACAAATGAACACACGGCTTGAAAGGAAGAGATTTTGTTGGTGTTACTTTCTTTGGTTGCTTTTGCTTTTAGGCTTGCTATAGATTTGGAAGAAAAATGGAAGATTTTCTCCTTTGGTTGAGGTGTTTGTCTGTTTGATAGCGGGTAATAAATTCATCTGGGTGTGTAAAAGGAAGGGTAATGGTTGGGCCATATCCATCAAGAAACCAACGTTTGTGAACTGGCAAGCGTGAAAGTATTGAAACATTTTTGACGTCGTTTGCTCTATGAATTTCTGACCATTTGTTCCAAAAATGCCAATATGAAGTTCCATCTGCAACAGCATGATTCATTGAACAACCAATGAAGACTCCATCTAGAAGCTCAGTACCTTGTACTGATAACAAAGGTTTTACATGGCCGTCATGGTTCACTGCCTCATTGTGAATTTGTGATCAAAAAATGATCGAACCACCAAAGGAACGTCATTTGGTGAAAGAATATCAGATATTGTCATACCAAGAGTAGCATGGATGAACCTTGCTCCAGGGCTCTTGTTGCAATCTACATAGACAAAGTTTTCGTGTCGATCTTCGTTAGTTTGTGTGGCAAGTACACCAGCGAGTGGATAAAAATGGACGAGGGTAAGTGAGAGATTCTTTAAGACTTTCAAGGAGTTTGTGTGCTGAATATTCTTCATCGTATGAATGTGATGGTTTATTGAATAGAAGACCGTTTTGGATGTAGTGGAAAGAAAGCATGCTTAGATCAATGGGAGCCAAATAACAGGTATGTTTTGAATCCTCAACCTCATATTTTGGCTTGATGAAACATTCAGATATGTGATTAACGGTAGGAAAATTCATCTTTGGTCTGGCTTTGGAACTTCCGCTTTTGTTTTGGTACTATTTTCTGGGTAAGATATTAGAAATTGTTGCTTATGTAGGTAGGACTTAAGAGGCTTAATTGCGGAACTTTCCTGTTAGTTTGTGTACATTGTCTTTTTTTTTTTTTTTTTTTTTTACAACGGCAAAACGTACAAATAAAGAAGGGAAACTAAAAAGACATAAAGGGAAATAGAGAGGAGCGACAACGCTTAGCCAAATCATGTCTTTGGAGAGACATCGCCCCGTGAACCTTGATGATCTGGCACCAATCGAACCGGGTAGCAAGAGAGCGAATGGCAAAAATAGTATGATGGATCGAAATATCTCGCATTTTAGAAGATTGAAGAAGAGTAACTAACATACTCGAATCCATTCGTATTCTGAGCCGAGTGAACGATCTAGTATTAGCGCAAGTGAGAGCAAGGAGACATGCTCTAGCCTCCGTATGAAGAGTCGAACAAGCAATGAAACGCCGAGCCAGGTGCATCGGCTACCCAAGCGGCAAACACCATGGAGCATATTCTTCACCCATGAGCCATCTATACACATATTAAGTTCTGGTGTGCCATACTTCTGACGACCAATATTGGCATAGAAAAAACCAGGGGCCGGCCCTCCTTCCATAGCATGTTGGCTAGCAGCCCTCACATCCTGGGTGATCGAACACTAGATGTTGCTGAAGAACCTCCACGGTTGCACGAGTCCTTCGGAAGATCTGCTCATTACGAGTTGTCCATATAGCCCAAAGCGTGCCAATGTAGGCACTCACACGAGTACTGTTCAACCCACCCTCATTCATGAAGCAAAAAATGCATTGCATGAGCCAATCCGTAAAGGTAGTGTGAATGGAAGCGATATCTGGGCCCATTATATCAGTAATGGCCCAGGCTTCCAGAGCAAGAGGACAATCCTTGAATAGATGTTGAAGAGATTCTGTGGCCCCCAAGCAAATCGGGCAACTTTCCAAATCAGATAATTGACATTGAAATAAATTGGCCGAAGTCACAAGACTATTGTGCCAAAGTTTCCAAGGAAAAAGTTTCCATTTTGGCATGATGTTCAATCTCCAAATTATGCAAAAGAAACGCATATGAGAGGGAGTTGTCATGCTACATATATCGTTTTGCTGATGCTTGATAAGACAAGCGTAAGCTAATTTAGTAGAGTACTCACCAGATTTTGTAAGCGTTTGTGTACATTGTCAATAGTGAATTATGTCGACTGCTCAGTCCTCAATACGACTCCAACTTAATTTGGTTTTTGGTGTGGAGTGAGGAGAAACTCCTAAACATCTAAGGCTGAGTCCAAAATGTACTTTATCATGCATAAAAATAATAAATCTTGGATTGATTATTAATATTAGGTCGAATTATACAATTTTTATTATAAATTCGGGTGTACCATGCTTATGGTACTTCCAATATTATTTTTTGTTTATTATTCATTTAGAATTATTCAAATGAGTAAGATTTTACTCATTGTTAATCACTTCTGCTTATTTGTCCAAATGAACAAAATTTTCTGCTCATTCTTTCAAATGAGCAAACATTTTAGCCTGAATGAGCAAACTTTTTCGCTCAATTTCTCAAATCAGTATAAGTTTTTGCTCATTTTGAAACTCTTATATTGATTTTCAAACCTGAAACTAAGGCCACTATTGATGAACTATGAAATTTAGATGTTTATTTTCGCCATTAATGAAGCTCAATTTTCTCAAATCATATTTTACAATTCATGAATTTGATTGGTCACGAGGAGAGGAAAACCAAGGAGGGAGAAATTTGGAGATGAGAAACAATGGAGGAGAGAAAAATTTAGAGAGAGAAATCTAAAAGTAGTGTTGAAACTTATATCATCTTTTGCATTTATCGATCACTAGTTCCGCCACTGGAATTTTTTTTAAACTCTAATGTTGATTCTCGAATCTGAAACTAATTCCGCCATTATATTGGTGAAATTTGAGCTCCAGTATTTGCTTGTCATTGATTAACTTCAATGAAGGTTGCAAATTTGGAGGAGAGAAGGAATAATGTTGGAGAGAAACTGGAGGTGAGAAACAATGGAGGAGAGAGAAATTTAGAAGTAAGAGAATATAACGGAGAAGAGAGAAATTTAATTGGATTCAGATTTTTGGAATTTATTTTGAATAATTTGGTACAAACATTAATGAAGAAAAGAAGAGAGATAAATTAAAGAACTGACTAGCAATGGGTAAAATTTTGTTCATTTGAAAGATATATGACATAATTTCTTCTGGGTGTACCATAAGCATGCATAGTACACCCGAGTGTACCATGAATAAACTCTTGGTATAATGGTATTATTATTTGTTATCTAGAACTAGGAAGTGTAACAAGTGTATCTCTGACATTACTAAAAACTGTTCTAATGGTATCAATGTTTTATAAAATTTGTATCGATACTCACTGGCGGATGCAGAGGGGTCGTCGGGGCAGTACCCCCGAAGTGATTTTTTTTTTTTGTGAAAATTAAAACCTGAAGAAGAAGACTTAAGAAAGAGATGAAGCTGGAACTGGGAGAAAGAAGAGAGAGAAAGATGATCTTCTCATCTCCTTGAGCAATTGCAAGGGTATTGATGCGATGAAGCTGGGAAAAGTTTTCCCAGAAAATACTGAGGGAAGAGGAAGAAGAAGATGGGGGTGGGGGGTATTGTTTTGTCTTTTTATTACTTTTTCATTGTCTTTTCTTTTTCCGTTTTTTTTCCTTGCTTTTTCCATTATATATTGTACTGTGTACAGTACTTGTCATTGTTTTTATTTTTCTTTTCTTCACCTTTTTAACTCCTTTTTCTATCTGCCCTTTTTACTGTTTTTCTTTTCGTTTTCATTAGAAGACTTCATTTCACTTTCCTTTTTCCTTTTTCTTTTAATCTCTTTACGACTTTCTATTTTCTATTTTCTTTTACCTTTTTTTAGAAGTAGTATCAATACTTTAAACTCTTATATTTTTAGAAGTTTGAAGTTTTTCATTATTCACCACTCTTATATTTAGAATAATTTTCAGGTGATTAAAATAACTTAAATGATAAGTTCAAATTTTTGCCTTTTTATCATCAGGTGACTGGAATTTTAGAAAATATTTTTAAAATTTTGATAATAACTAATTTTGGCAAAATATTTTACCAACTTAAGCAACTAATTTATCAGTTTCAGTTTATTTTCATCTAATGTTGCCAAACAGAGCTAGTTTATTTGTTTATTGGGTATATAAAATGACACATGGATCAAAAATTAAAGGGACAACAAGCCATATCTTCGACAATTTGTGTAATTTTACTCATCTATTTTCATATTTTGAGATTTATGACGTTAAATATTGAACAATATTTTGGATTGTAATATTTATGACGTTAAATATCAAGACCAAGGTTTATTTAAGTAATCACAGTACCCCCGATTTGAAAATCCTGGATCCGCCACTGTCGATACTAAGAAGTGTTTGCTTAATACTAAAAGCATATTTGGTGTAACTGCAGTGGTAGATGTAGAAAAAAAATATAATGGGGTCAATATAAAATTATTAATTTTCTACATGTCTCAAATGGCCAATCTTATAACAATTTTTTTAAAAATGTCTAGTTCTATAAGAAATAGCAAATCATAATCAAATCTACATGCGTTCAAAGACCTCACTTAGCTCAATATACATCTGCCCTCGCATACACGAAAGTGTACTAACAATATCTCCGGTAGTACCCAATAGTATCTGAATGTACCAAAATTTTTTTCTTGTAAAAAATAAATGTCGTTATTTTTGGAGTCTACAATTGAACTCCAATTACAAGCTAACCCTTCCTCATAAAGTGAGCTAATGTAAGGGTGCGAGCTCAACAAGTCCGAATAGTTTGGCCTTTGGACGGTCTGGAGTCTGGAATAGTACGGGCTTCTAAAGCTGGGAATGCTGGGTGTCCAAAAAAAAAAAAAAAAAAAAAAAAAGACTGGGAGTGGTATCAACCTCCTTCATTTGGATTGTAATGACTTATTTAACGCTTTGAATTAGTTTATGGATGCTTCTTTTAAAATAAAATCTGGAAATCATATGCTTGTGTGTTTCGTCACGATTCACGAGGGGAGATGCTTCTATGTATGGGTTGTTTTAGGATGAAGAATGACTTCAATGGGCTAGAGAACAAATAAGCTTGGTAGGTGTATACACAAATTTCGAGTCAAAATATATATAAGACAAGAAACAAAGTAACAAAGAATTTTATTTCAATAAATGTATTGAGTACAATCTCTGTAAACAGTTTATAATGAAAATAAACTAAGTCTTCTGATTCTGCTCCGTAGCTTGAGAGTGACACATGTTGATGTCGACGTGGAGCTAAGTGTAGACAGACGTTTTGTCAACGTCAACCTTTGAGTGTCGGATGACGTTTTGTCACAGTCAACCTGAGTTTGAGTTTTGTTTGAGTGTATTCGAATGAGGGCTGACAAAGCTTGAATCTCAATCGAATATGTTTGAGTGTATCTGAACAGTCGGCACAGATTTGATGTGCTTGTTGACTATTTGCAGAGAGAATTCCAAGAGAATTTTATGAGCTCTTGAGAATAATGATTTTCCGGTCCCCCCAACTGAGAGAGGTGAGGTCTATTTATAGGGAATGGAGATCCCTTCATGGACTTGGTAGTTTATGGGCTTGGACCCGTTTACACTAGTACATAATTGACGATTTGCGTCGGATGCGAGGCGGCCATTTGCGTCGGACATGGGTCCGACGACACAGCTCTCGACGCAAATCAGGATACATGATCTGCGTCAGACAATCATGCGACGCAGAATGCTAATCATTTGCGTCGGACCCAGACCACTACGCGGCACAAATATATATTGGCTGTTAGCTGCATTGGAGGCATGGCAGGACCATTTGCGTCGCATGTTGCTCCATATGCGACGCAAATGATGACTTTTATGTGTTTTTTTTTTTCATATACAAAACCTTAAACTTCAAGACTAAATGAACATTATATTAATATTTATGAGTAGAAAATTCTGCAGAGTCTCCTTTGTAATTTGGACAACCCAAGAAATCGTTGGGAGAATTTTGCATATATACCAAAACCTGTTCCAGTACATCTCAAAACAACCAATATTGCAATCAATTGCAATCAGGCAATCAACAAAATATTGTTCAACCTATAAATACATATACTAAGTAGTTAGTTTGCAGCTTTGACGACTGCTACAAAGTATTTTGCAAAAAGTTCTCTAAGTTCGTCGATTTCAGTTGCGGAGTATGGCCGAGGACTTGGTGAAAAATCCTAGAAATATGTTAAATTAGTTAATATACTTGAAAATTCTATAAGTATAAATAACAAATTTACGACATACATATACCTCCTGTAAGTTATCTGAATCATAGTGCAGGCGGACGATTTCAAGCATGTTTTTCATCATGAAATAGCCGCATTCCACTCCTCCCGATTGTTGAGCACACTACACCAAATTTAAGATATATATTAGAATCAAAAATAAAATCCTAAATAGAATTATAAAATGTGTACGAAATACAAAACATAAGAGTTTTACTGGGATCGTTATCCAAGACAATTTAGTTCCTTTATTGAATCCTTCAAGACGCGTGAAACTTGTATATGCACTAAGTATAGAAATTTTGTAACAATTAATTACTATAAACATTTGTAAATTATTTAAAATATCATAAAATACATATAAATTAATTAACATGTATAACAACTATGAACTTACGTATTCAGCGGCACTTTGATAGCTAATTTTCTTTCTCTCTAAAGCGAATCAAATATATATACCGCTTTCTTAGATAGACAAATGACAAGAAGAATCCAATGTTCCATAAGGCATGAAACAAAATGTGATGTTCATATAACCACAAGTTCATATAGATAAAACAAAGAGAAGATTAGTTTAACTAACATACTTTTGAATATACGGACATAGGATGAAACGCATAGTTTGATTCGCTTTCATTGTACTTGCCATGTAGTTGATCACGGCATCTGGTTCATTGCGTATCATGGTCGCCGAAATCATACTTGGACACATGAAACCAATAGTACCCTCTGGTTCAGACTCCTCTTCCAAATACCTACACTCCAAATACTTATACTTAGAAGAAACAATAAAAATAAATATCAATGTTAATTAGTTTAGAGTTTGAGAATTCTCACATCATAAATATTTGCAAAATGGATACATTAAGCCATGTTCCCGTGAGAAATTGAAAAACATCTTGTCGCGAGAGAATGATCATCTGATCACTATCATAGCTGAAGACGGTACCCTTCATAACATGCATATTAAAAGGCTCATCTGAGGGTCGGTTGCAAAATAAGCGGTGCATATCCTTGACAATATCATCCATCTCCTCCAGTGATAAGTCAATAAAAGGATCTATGTACCTATGTGCAGACTCATCGGTGCAAAGATCACTACCAACTAATTTTTTTTCTTCTTCTTCATCACACCTCCCTCAGGCAAATGTTCCTAATTCAATTCGACTTCTTTTTAATTCATACTATATATGTATATAGATTATTTCATATATCAATCAAGCTTACGTAGTATATAAATCAAGATATTAAACATAAGTTACCTGATTATCTGAGACTATGAATACCAACTTTTTCGGCCATTCAATCAATGAACCCTCAGCTTGACTGAGTTTCACAATATATGGCGTAGGTAGTGAAACTGGAGCATCTGCGTAGTCGGGAAAGAAATTATCAACACTCACTTTCACGGCCGTAGGATGTGACGATGACCCCAGTTATGGATGAACGGTACCCTCAGCTACAATGATCGGCCCCGAGACATCCGCTAATGCCAAACGACATGGAACTTGACTCTTAACATCCAACGAGAACACAATGTCATTAATTAAGTGTTTTAAAAGCATAATATCATAATCTTAGAAGATATAAAATAAACTTATACCTGCAAGTTCACAAATGGATCATTGCCTCCCGAGTGACAGCTACTAGGATCAACTGGAGTGTGAGGACTTCGGATCGGCGCATCTTCCCTTGTTTGATTTGGTGCTTGAAGACCTAATTGCGCCGCAAAAGCCATCAACCTTTCTTGAACTATAGCATCAATCTTCGAGTTCATCTCTTGCATCGTCTGTTCTCTAACTCTTTGGCTCACTCTAGCCTCTAACTCCTGCATCTCCTCATCATCCATTCCCCTACCCTTTCGAGCAGTACTACTCCAATCAGGATCTCCCCAAACAGATGTAATCCCAATGCTACGCCCAGCTGTTAACACACGCCCAGGACGGTCTTTCCTCTGTAAAGCACGTGATAGAGCATCATCCATCCGACCTGGAACAAACTCTCCTTCCTTTTCTTTCCTTTTCCAATCACCCTGCATCAAATTAAAAAAATTCATATGATTAGTAGAATACGAGTAATTAGACAAGAAAATATCATAAAATTTGAAAAATGCTTACAATGGACTCTTTTATCTTTTGTGTTTCTTCATTAGGGAAGAAAATATTTCCTTCCTTAGCTTTTTTCGATCTCGCGAGAAGCCATGGCAAAGTTCGATCCGGCAAGGAGGAAAAAACTGAAGATGTGGATGAGTCAACAGATGATGCTGTAGATGATGAAGGGATATACCCTTTTCTTTTCCAAACAGGAATCATCTCTGCATATGACTTTTGACCCAGAAAATGAGGATGAATGTTGGCAGCCTGAGACTTTCTTGCTTTTTGACTTATAGCCTAATATAAAAACAAGTAAATAGTCAGTATTCACAACATAAAAAATTGATTATAACATATTATGTGATTGTAACGTACATATAATATACCTTAAACTCATCAGAGCTACACTTTGTCACAAATTGCTTCCAAATCTCTTCCGTAATGAAAGGATTGAGCACATACAGTTGCTTATCATTGTTAGGCCCCTTCCTCGTTTTTGTGATCCATCGACTCACCAAATTTGACTTGAAATCCCTCCACCGCTTATCACAAGTAGTCAATACATCTCGTTTCTTCCTCGCATCCTCTTCTATTCCAAACTCTCTCTTCAATTTAAAAAATAATACACGATTAGTAACTAATAAACAAGATTTCAATTAAATTAAAAATATGACTTTTAAAATACATGGGTTACTTACTTTAGCATCTTCCCATAAACTATTTTTAAGGCCTAGTGGAACATCATCCCAACTATCGTACAAGATAGACACTTTGCTTCTACTGATTTCACCGCAATGTGTCTTGTACGCACCAACATGCTCCCCAATCGGACGCATCAACTCATCCCACTGAAGTACTCTTTGAACCCCGGATGTGGAACGAATCCCTTTTGTAGGACCTCTAGCCTTACTCACTCTTTTCTTCCTACTACCTCCATCAGTAATCTCGGCCTCAGATGGTGGATGCCGATCATCTGATGCATCATGCATTATCTCATCTTCCATCACTACACCTGAAACCAAATACAAATACCAACCAAAGACATGTTAGATTCATAAATGAAGTACTTTAAAATTCTGTTAACAATGCATAAAGTATATAAAATTGAAGATTATAAACAATTGTAGTTGCAATAATATTACATAAATTACCTATTAATCAGTTTTTTCTTTGACAACGTAATATCCCTCATTATGGTCTTGACGAATGTAATTTGGGTCCAAATCTTCCCCTAATGTACTTCGAATGACTACCGACGAAGTAATAACTTCATTAAATTGTGCATCGTTTTCTTCTTCATCGTGTACATCATCAATTCCAAGTATTCTCCTTTTTCCTTCAATGACAACAGACCATTTCGAATCGACAGGGTCAACCATGTAGAAAACTTGTTTTGCTTGTGATGCCAATATGAAACTATCTTCATGATGCCCTAACCGGCTGAAATTGACTAATGTAAAAAAGCCATGTTCATCCTTCTTTAAACCACGACGAATATCAACCCACTTGCATCGGAAAAGTGGAATTTTGAAGTCAACGTAGTCAAGTTCTAATATCTCTTCAATGAACCCGTAGTAAGACTTCATTGTCTCAACAATTGTTCTATCCCTTCTACTTGTATACTCTGATGACAAAGTCCCCAATGTAACACCACTGTTTTGCATCGTGGATTTGTCATCTTGTCGCTTCGTGTAAAATGAATAACCATTGATGTCATACCCTTCATAGGAAAGAACTTGCATCTTTGACCCATATGCCAACCATCTCAACGTATCCGATACTTCATTTTTTGGGTCAGATAATTGGTTCATAACTCGTTCTTTAAACCAATCAACAAACGAACGATTATGCTCAATCACCAACTCACGTTTATTCTTCAATGGATACTGAACACTAAGAACAATCATGTGTTCATCTAAGTAAGGATGAACTTGTTTCAGATTTTCTAACACTAAATATTTTGCTTTTCTTTTCAACTCTCCATCAAGACACAATATCTTTTTACCAATGGTACCACAACCATCAAGTCTTCCTTCATGTCTAGATTTTGGCAATCCAATTGCTTGTGCACGTGCTAAATACTGACTTACATATTCGGATACTTCCTCTCGCAATTGTTCTTTGGACAATACTTGCTTCTAGTCTGGCTGGATTCTTCACTTTTCCCTTCAAAGTACCCATATGTCTTTCGAAAGGTCACATATATCTCATACAAACGGGCCCACAAAGTTTAATTTCTCTGACAAGATGAATTATCAAATGAGGCATGATGTCAAAGAACGATGGTGGGAAGTACATTTCAAAGCGACACATCGTCTCTATTACATCAGAGATAGTTCTGAAGAAGAAACACAGCTTTGTTATCGTGTATATTACTTGGGAAGGCAAGATTCCTCGTATTGCAACTGGTAATAAATGCTGCATCAAGATATGACAATCATGAGATTTCAAACCAACGAGTTTCAAGTCCTTCAGTGAGACAAGGTTTCGAAAATTTGACGAGTATCCAGCAGGGACCTTTAACCTATGCAGAGACTCACAAAAACTCATTTTCTCCTTCTTAGACAAAGTGTAGCAAGCTGGTGGAAGATAATAGCGTTGTCCTCGCTCCTAAGGTGCTAAATCTGGTCTGCCCATTTCAGCCATGTCTTTCCTAGCTTTAACTCCATCCTTTGTCTTCCCGAACATATTCAACAATGTGCCGACAATGGCATCACAAACATTTTTCTCAATGTGCATTAGATCAAGACAATGTCTGACTTCTAAACATTCCCAATATGGGAGGTCCCAGAACTTAGACCTTTTCTTGTATAAGTTCTTTGAGACACTTTTAAAGGGCTTGCCAAACACTGTTTCAATATCCTTTACCCGCTTAGAAACCTGTTTTCCACGTAAAGGTGCAGGGGCTTCTCTCATCTCTACTTTTCCGTTGAACAACTTTTTCTTCTTACGAAATGGATGATCTAAAGGAAGCCATGTACGATAATGCAGGTATACATTCTTCCCACAATGATGTAATCACTCATCAATCATATCCTCATCACAAATAGGGCATGCCTTTGCTCCTTTAACTGTATACCCGGATAAATTCCCATAAGCCGGGAAATCATTAATCGTGCAAAATATCATGGCACGTAATGTGAATTCAGTTTTCGCATGCGCATCGAATATCGAAACACCTTCATCCGACAACAATTTCAAATCTTGAATGAGTGGGTCAAGATACACATCTATGTCGTTTCCGGGTTGCTTAGGACCCGAGATAAGAAGCGATAGCAGAATAAACTTACGCTTCATACATAACTAGGGGGGCAGATTATAAATGGTTAGTAGAACCGGCCAAGTGCTATGTTGGGTACCTAGGGTGCCAAATGGGTTCATCCCATCCGTACAAAGTCCAAGCCTAAGATTTCGAGGTTCTTTACCAAAACTGGAAAACTTTCGGTCGATATTTCTCCATTGCGGAGAATCGGCCGGATGTCTAAGCATCCCATCTTTCTTCCTCTCATCCGCGTGCCACCTTCATAATTTAGCATTATTTTCATCCGAAAATAAACGCCTAAATCTCGGAATGATTGGATGATACCAAAGAACCTTCGCTGGAGTTTCTTTCTTTCTCACCCCTTCATCATCCTCCTTTGTCTTGTACCGAGACTCTCCACACCTTGGACACTCACCCAAATCCTTGTACTCATTTCGATACATCACACAATCATTTTGACATGCATGTATCTTCTCATATTCCATACCTAATGGACACAACAATTTCTTTGCCTCATAGGTAGAGTTGGGAATTTCATTCCCATCAGGTAGCAATTCTTGTAAAAAAGTGAACAACTCACTTAGACTTTTATCTGTCCAACTATGCTTCGATTTCATATTGAACAATGTAAGGATGCCAGAAAGTTTAGTGAAATTCTTACACCCCGGATACATAGGTTTGTCCGCTGCACTTAAAATATTATCATATATATTCGGACGATCGGTTCCTTCATCCTCCAAATTGTGCAACATCTCATCTACCCTATCATTCTCATCATCCACCCTATCATTCTCATCATCTACCCTATCATTATCATTATTATCCTCTCCTTTTTCGATATCAACCTCAACCTCATCATCAATGTGATCAACATTCAAATCATCACAAAAGCTAGTGGAGCTCATACCCTGATCATAAAACTCTCCATGCTATGTCCACCTAGTATAGTTGCTCTTAAACCCACGACGAATCAAATGATCCTTAATTTGATCCACTTCACGATACCCCCTAGAGTTATTGCAATCACAACAAGGACACAAGACTAACTTTGACCCATTCTGCGATTGATGTTCTAATGCAACCTTGATAAATTCATCAACCCCTTGTAGAAATGTCGCCGAAATTCGATTACCATACATCCAGGTTCGATCCATATTCATACACTAGAGACACCAAACAAGAACACAATATATCGATCACATCATTCAAAGTGTCTTATCAAATGCAGTCATGAATATTTGGGTCCTTATCACTCCAACCTAACCCATCCTTGAGTTTCTCATCTCACTAGTGAATGAATGTTTTGTTTTCAATTCTAAGAAAAATCCGGCAGCACTTCCCTATAGTTCTCCAAGTACACGATGAAGATAGTAGGTAAACTATCAACATATGTACCCAGAGAACGCTTAGGGAAATGAGCTATCAACAAAAGGTATAATACATACCTCTGCTCTCAAGGAGCAGCGAAGACAAGCACAACGACGCGAGCTTCGAGAACTAACAAACCGACGAGCACTAAGGTGGCAACTGAAGTACAATGTAAAGGAATGACATAAGTTTCAAATTCTAAAGTGAGCATTCAAGAATTCTAACTCATAATCGAAACACATAATTCTAAAGTGAGCATTCAAGAATTCTAACTCATAATCGAAACACATAATTCTAAAGTGAGTATTCAAGAAACACATGCAAGAAATTAATTCAATACAAAATATAATGAATATAAGGAAGTAATTTAGAACACTACACAAACTATACAAATTCATAAGCTACAAACATCCTAAATTCAATCTCAAAATTATTTCACACATGTTTATCATGATTTCAATTCTAATTTTAACCCCTTAACAAAAATTAGAACTAAAATTATTCAAAGCAACCCCTAAAAAAATTAAGAACTTAAAAATACATAATTAATGTAAATTAATACAAAAAAAAACAAGAATTACATACATTGCCGGCAGCGGCAACGACGGCGGTAAGTCAGTCGACAAAAGCGGCGGCGGCAAGTGCGAGAGAAAGCACCGGCGGCGAAGTGGGCGGAGAAGCACCATGAATGAGAGAGAGAGTGCGGAACCTATCGAGAATGAGAGAGAGAAAGTGCGGAGAAGCGCCGGCGAGGGTGAGCGAGGGAGCGCCAGCGAGGGTGAGGGAGCGCCTGCGAGGGTGAGGAAGCGCCAGCGAGAGGGTGAAGATAGAGAGAGAGTGAAGGTCGACGGTTCGCAGGAGAGAGAGAGAGAGAGAGTGTGAGAGAGTGTGAGTTTTGAACCCGTATAGTTTTGGGTTTTGAAATAAAGCCCCAGCACATTTGCGTCGCATAAGCACGAGGAACGACGCAGATAGCCACCATTTGCGTCGCACCAGCATGAGGGTCCGACGCAGATAGTGTCTTGGCCTGACCTAGACCTATCTGCGTCAGACCCAATGGACATGCGACGCAGATAGTGTTTTCTGCGTCGCATGTGCCTCTGCATCCGACGCAGATGGACTTTCGTTGCTTGGTTGCTTGGCTTTGGATGCTTTGGATGCTTTGGATGCTTGGCTTTGGATGCTTTGGATGCTTGGATGCTTGGAGTCATTGGATGAGTCATCTGCGTCGGACCCTATGTACATGCGACGCAAATAGTGTTTTCTGCGTCGCATGTGCCTCAGCATCCGACACAGATGGACTTTCGTTGCTTGGATGCTTGGCTTTGGATGCTTTGGATGCTTGGAATCATTGGATGAGTCATCTGCGTCGGACCCTTATGACGTGCGACGCAGATATAGGTTTTTGCGTCGTTTGTTCTCAAAGTCCGACGCATATGTACTTCTCCTAATAGAAAGTGAGATTATTTGCTTCGGACTTTTAATGGTATGCGACGCAAGTTTGCAATTTGTGTCAGTTCTTTGAGGATGCGACGCAAATGGACAGACGCAAATCCTCATTTTTGTACTAGTGTTACGACTTGGAAGTCTTTTTTACCTTTGCCATTTGACCATCTTATTTGGACTATTGATGTGGGCTAGCCCAAATATTTTGGAACCCAAATTATATTTATTTAATTTAATTTGGATATCTTATTTGAGTGGGCTAAATTAATTAAATTTGGCTAATTATATTTATTTTAGCTCAATAATAATTAATTCATTTTAATTGTAAAACACTAATAAATTTTGAGTGTCTACAAATTGCCCTCTCGAGACTATGTCACGTACACGATTTGAAGTGTTTAATGGTGACAGGGTCTCGAATTTGAGTTTGGTTTAGCAATTGGGTAGCAATCACCGTGGCGCTAAGATTTGTTGCCTAGAGTCATGAACCACCTACAACTCTATCTTGGACTTGGAAATATAATCCTAATCGTATTAGTTTTTTTTTTTCTTCACCGAAGTGCATAAATACACACGATTTGTGTTTAATGTGCATATTAGCAGACAAATTTCCTGCCACCGCTTTCAATTCGTGAGAAACCATTACTGAGATCTCCACTTTTTACCGGTCTTCGTTTGATTAACCAATATTGGGTTTGGCCTGCAACTTAACAATATTGAGAATCAAGGTAATCCAACGTATATTTCATGCAATCTTTGATTTTACTTTTTTTTTTTTTTTGTCTGCCACTTCAAAACACAACAAAATGATTTTTTTTTATCACTTTCCTTGGGCTTGTTGTTAGTACTTAACCAACGATCAAAACACCTCCCTGACATCATCAGTAGTTCAAACATCAACTTTTTTTTTTCTTTTCTTTCAATTTTGATTTTCAAGTTGTAATTCATGAGTAGATGCTTCTTGCGGTTTTTTTTTCTTGGCATGTATGATCATCATCAGCAATCAAGATCATCGAATGAGTATTTGGATTTATACTGCAACATAGGAGAATATCACCATACAAGTGCTGTGTATCATGAATTCATGATGGCCACAACAATTTTTTTTCTTCGGCCATATGATCTCCATGTAAATAAATCATGATTGATCTCTTTGTTATTTTCTTCACATGACGTTGTTTTATTTGCCATGATAATAATCAAGGATCAAGATTGCCGCAATATTTGTTTAGCCTTGTGATGACTAAAGCATGATTTTATATCACCATGGATACTAAGCCACTGATCATTCGAATTGCTTTGATGCGATTTCTTTTTCCTTTTTTTGTTTTTTTTTTTGTTTCATGCAACGGATGGTCTGATGCTAAACCTCAACAAATACCAAAATCCTTGACGCACTTGACAATTTGGTTAGCAAATCTGTCTGATCTTCAGGGCCGTTTATGAGTTTTCGGTGGCCTATGGACGAACTACAAAAATGGGGCCCCACTTAATATGCAATATAATATTTTTAAATTCATAGAGTATGCAATAACTTAAAAAATGTTGTAGTGACAACTTTTTATTACGTTAAAAAACAGTGTAATGAAAAACGTCAAACTTTGTACAACAAATAGTAAAATTTTCTATTGGAAACACAAATGCTCATATAAGAAAATTCCTATGAGCATTTCTAGAAGCAAAGTCACTAATAATAGTGTCTACATCAACATGCTCTAACATATTTTTCTCAATACATAATATGGCAAGACCATTCAACCTTTCCTGCGACATTGACGACCTCAAATAGTTTTTCAATAATTTTAGCTTTGAAAAACTTCTTTTAGCTGACACAACAGTCACCGGCATAGTTAAGAGGATCCGATAAGCTATTGAAACATTTGAATAACAATTTGCAGCTTTAACAAACTCAAGAATTTCAAATGCGGACATCACCGTATTTGGCAAAGTCATTTGCAATACTTTTAATTCTGAAAAAAGATCATCTGCATCAACATTAGACAAATCATTATGAGAAAACTGAGTCTTAAAATTTGTGCAAGATTTTCTTAATACATCATTATCCAAAGATTTTAATGTTTTTGCATCAAACAGAAATCCAAATATATTTTGAAATACCTGTAATTGCTCAAATCTATTTTTCAATGAAGTTGTTGCCATATCAACAACCACCAAAAAGTAATTAACTCTAAAAGATTCCTCGGGCGATTGTATTTCCCCATCACTGTCATTCTCATCAAATCGTCTTTTCCTAAATATGCGACGCTTTGTTGGAAGTGTTGGCTCTATATCCATATCAATTGCAAGACTTTTGGCAATATTTATGCTAGATTCAAAGCCTTCAATTCGATATTTCTCAAAGTATGACATTATACCTTCCACTTCTTTCATTGTGGTTCCAATGCATAAAGATTTAGATTGCAACTTCTTACTCACAATGTTAATAGCAAATAATATCTCATACCATATCACCATGCCAAGTAAAAATTCAAAGCTCCCAATAGAATTAGCTAAACTTTCAGCTTCACTTTTCGTCTTAGCATCATCACCACTAGAATTATAGAGTTCTAACAAAGCTAACCTTATTTGAGGAGCTTGAAATCTAATGGCTTTAACACTTTTGATTCGACTCTCTCATCGAGTATTGCACAAAGATTTTAGTGTTAAGCCCGAAACATTATCAACTAAAATCTTCCATCTTTTAGTAGAATTTGCAAATAATGTGTATATGCGTTGCACAATTCCAAAAAAAGATACAGCTTTAACACAAGAATGGGCCATATCTGATAGAGTGAGATTATGACTATGACAAGCACATGGCATGTAAAAAGCCCTTGGATTTAATTCAAGTAATCTCTTTTGAACCCCCTGGTGTTTCCCTTTCATATTAGACCCATTGTCATAACCTTGACCCCTCACATCATTAATATCTAAATCAAGGGACTTACATACATTTAACAATTCATTGAAAAGTCCCAATCCCGACGTATCATCCACTTTTAAAAACTCCAAGAAAAACTCTTCTATATTTATTTTATCATTTGACACATTTACACATCGTGCAATCAAAGTCATTTGTTCTTGATGGCTTATATCTGGGGTACAATCAAGGATTATAGAAAAATATTTTGCCTCTTTTATAATCCTTATCATTGAATTTCTAACACCATGAGCTAAAAGAGAAATCAACTCATTTTGAATTTGAGGACCTAGGTAGTGATAGTGAATTTCTTTTCTTTTGATACGTCTAACATGATCTTGCATTGTCAAATCAAATTCAGCTATCATTTCGATCAAGCCCAAAAAATTACCATTAGTATCCTCATAGAGTTTTCCACTAGAACCTCGGAAAGCTAGATTATATTTTGCAAGATATTTAACAACGGATACTATTCTAATTAAAACTTGTCTCCAACGCTCTTTTTCCTTTGAAATTCCTTCTTGTAAATCTTTATCAATGCCTTTATTCTTTTTTAGTCTCACTCTCGTATCATTCCAAGTATTCATGTTGGTCATATGTTCAATACTATTCTCATGTTGTTTAAGTCTCTCACTTAAATGCTTCCAATCATTCACCCCATCATTTGCTAAAAGACTTCTGTTATTTTGAGAAGTGAATAATTTACAGAAAAAAACAATATACTTATCCACATGTTTAGAGTAAACCAACCATTTTCTATCAAAAGTCTCTCCGTTACTCATGTTTTTAGAAATATAAGCATATGAAAAATGTCTAAATAGACTATCTATAGGAAATGTAAGATTCAATTCTCTAATAGGCCCCTTTTCAATTAAAATATCTCTAGTTTTAGCATCGAGTATACCCCAATTCCTAGGATCATAAATATCAAAAGGAGGGATGAAGTGTGCATCAATACCTACACTTGACGAATCATGGACATTATCGTGGTCATTATTCAAATTGGTAGCATCGTCATTGATGGGATTGTCTTCGTTCAAATTAGCAGCATTCTCATCATTCAAATTCTCATTATTCAAATTTTCATTAGATTGTTGGACACCATCATGGTCATTAAACTCATTATTCAAATCGGTAGTATTGTCATTGATGGCATTGTCATCATTCAAATTAGTAGCATTGTCATTAATGGGATTTTCTACTCTTAGTCCATCACTACCTGAAGGCTCTTCTACTCGTCTACTAAAAAACTTATCTATTGCTCCCTTTTGTGATTCTAACAACTCTTGTGCTCGTTTTCTCTTTTTCCTTTTCTCAAAACCAGAAGCATGTTTTCGTGGCAACATTATGAAATACGACAACGAATAAAAGATATAGAACAATAGCACCTGAATATAGCTTAGTCCTTTGTCATTTTTCAACGCAAAGATGGGAGTCAATTTTGAAGCACAAATTGGTAGCAAAACCACAATTCCTACAAATTATTATTCGAAGAAGAATCAAATTAGAATAACAAGATAGAGACTTATTGTAAAAAAAAAATAGATAACTAAATTTGTTTTCTCTAATCTAACAATTCAATTCACTTCTAAAATTCTTTCACCATGACCATCTTACCACCGACCTCTTATTTTCAAATATATGATTACAATATGCAAGTGTTAAACTTCTTCATAGTTGTTACTGTTTCAATTTCTCTATTCCATTTTAGATACATAAATTGTCTAACAACTAATATCAGTCATCAGACAACCTGTGGAAAGGGGGAAAAGGCTTAATTAAAGAATAGCACAAAGCAAGGCAAGTGATGACAGCACATGAATTCCACTTGAAAGTTGAAACTAATAGAGAATTAGTGAATTACTTATGCAGCTAATTGAAATGGTTTTCTCGGCCCTGCTAATCTAATATTCAAATGTTTTAACTTGAATGTACAGGATAATTGTACCTAATCTAGAATTAATAAACAATAATCTAATTTATCGATAACTATTTAAGTTTCCAGAAAACAAAGGAAAATTATGCTTGAAAAAATTGATAATTACATAATCAAAATAAAAAATTGAATTGCAGAGAAGAGTGTAATTACCAGAATGTTTCTCTATGATGGGTGGAATCTCCTTGAATAATTGAGTTCTTGAAGTAAAATACCACTCATGAATCAAAATTTCAAAGTAAAGGATGAGAAAAATAACATAAGAAAAATGGAAAATTAATGTGTAATTGTAACTAAGATGTGAAAAACAATAGAAGGAGGAGTATTTAAAGGTAAATTTGCAATTAATCCCGTTGTTAATTGAACGTTTGAGAAGATATTCCTTCATAGAAGAAATCATCTTATTCAAGCTGTTTGTAGATCTTCGCCGGAAAAACTGCAACTAAATTGGAGAAAAAAATCCGAAAAGATTGCAATTGAAATAGGAAAATTGAAAAGGGTGGAGACATGAGAATTGAATTATTTGAAACTGCCAAGGATGAGTAAAGGAGAAGATGGAGAGCGTGCGACGCGTTTTCTGCAGTAGGTTTTCAATTTTTTTTTTCTTTTTTTTCTCCTCTCTCCTACCTTTAATGAAATTGGGCTGAGTTTTTAGGGCCCTGGGCACACGCCCCTGTCGCCCATGCCCAAATACGGGCCTGCTGATCTTACACCTTTAATTTCTCTGACAATAACAAATTATTCGACTTTATTTCCAAAATCATACATCAGTTTTCTTTGGAATACTGAACTTCAGCAATTTTCGTTTAATCACCACCATAAGCTCTGGATCAGTGAAGTTCCTTTTATTTATTTATTTTGCACGATTGCTTATAGTGTAGATGTGTAGGATTTGTTCAGCATGGCCTTCCAGCTTATACTCAGAGACAAATTTCAATGCTCTTGTAGATTTTTTTTTTAGCAGTTTGGATTTTTGACATACTTTGTTTGACTTGTAGTACATCAGAATTTCAAGATACCGAACTTCTGTGTTTGCCTTTGGAGCAATATCACAAGGTCTACACTAGTAAGGTGATGGTTTTTTTTACACACCCTTTAGTCTAAAATATTTTATCTGCATATCCTTTTTTATTTTGTGCATGTGTGCCTGTATATTTTTTTTTACTAAATTACAGGTTCACTTGAAGACGGGGACTTCGTCGCGATGGGCCATATGTGCGACTATGAGCCTGTCAGGGGTGTTATTTGTATGTCTTTAGAACTGCGACATTGTCACCTCGAGACTGTCCCTTGAAGACGAAGACGAGCACTGCGATACTGATACCTCTAGACAATCCCCTGACAGTCAGTCTCACCCTTGAGGTATGTTGTCTAACCCATGTTTTTTTTTAAGGATTGTTCATTAACCCAAGCATTGCTTTTGTTTTGATGCTTTCTCAATTGTGTTTTTCAAAAACATTTTGGCTTGAGTTGTCATTTCGTCCTTCACTGTTTGCACTCTTGTGGGCTAAGAGTTAGAATTGTTTTTTGTTTCGCCGTTCACAGTTTAAACTCTTGCGGGCCAGGAGTATTGCATTTTGTTTTGTTTTGCCGTTCACAGTTTATACTCTTGCGGGCCAGGAGTATTACAATGATAGAATTTTTTTGGTGTAGCTGCACTAGAGTAATTTTTATGTTACCCTAGCTGCCTACGTACTTGCAAAACATGAACAAATTGCTTTTACAAGATCAAGCCAACGTAGTTCAAATTCACATATATTTTATTTCAACATATGCAGTTTATCCTCTTGCTTAGGAGTTTAACAACGCTCTCACTTTTCATGAGTAGTAGCGCTTCAGAAACTTGCCGTTGATAGGCCCCACAAGTAATCCTTCGGCATCAACAATTTTATATTCCCCATTAGTGTATATCTATTTGACAACGTACGGGCCATCCCATTTAGAACTGAATTTACTTCCCGTCTTGCGGGAAATAATGATGGGTCTTTTAATTGCTAGGACCATGTCTCCAACTTGAAAGGAGCGAGGTCGAACTTTCTTATTGAAAGCACGTGACAGACGAGCTTGGTAGCACTCTGATTTTTGTTGTGCTTCGAGTCTTTTTTCATCAAGCGCCTCCAACTCAGCAAGTCGGAGTTAGTTTATCATTTTCTTCAGAAGTCAAGCCTTCTTGTATGGCAATTCGCAACGATGGAATTTGAAGTTCCAAGGGGAGAACGGCCTCCACACCATACACCAACGAGTACGGGGTTGATTGTTGATGTTATGGTTTTATGTAGAGTTTTTCCCCTTGTATTTAAGCTAAAATGTGTATTAATGGTGCTCTTAGGAGCCATTTCACGCTAACTTTCTCCATCTAGTTGTGGTTTTCTGTTTTGTGATGATTTGTAGGTATTAGGGAGCTTTTTCCCTATTTTCTACTGTTTTACGTCTTCCACAATCGAATGGAGAGGTTCGAAGGCATATTTGATGAGTTCCGAGGTCCCGAGAATGCTTTCCGAGGCCTTCGATAAAAGAAGAAGTGAATCCTTGGTGTCTGAAGCCAAGGGATGGCTAAACGGTGCCTCGCCCAACTCCATCGGGCTCCTGATGCGCTATCGGGAGTTCATCACAGCCAAAAGAGAGTTTGTTGCGGGCCCGATCGGGCTTGATCCGCCCTGTCGTTGTTCGGTGTCCGGCCCGATCGGGCGAGATGGCCCGACATCATCGGGCGTGTTCGTAGGCGAGGGTGCTCGATGCTGCGCGCTGATCCTTGGCGAAGTCCAACGCCCGACTTCATCGGGCGTGATTGCGGGTGCCTTGCTGCTGCTGTGGGAGTCTTGCGCGCTAATGCTTGACGAGCCCGATCCCTTCGGGCGGCATAGCCCGACAGCATCGGGCGAGGTCTGCTTTTGGAGCGCAGCTGCTGCTTTGAACCCGATTTGATCGGGCTGACTTGGCCCGATCGGGCGCGCGCTCATTTAATGAATGTCGGGCTGTTTAGTATAAATAGGAAATTCATACTACTTTTATTAAACATCTTTGATTCATCTTTGTTTTAGTCATTATTTCTCATAGTCTCTCTCAAGAACCCTAGTTTTTATTACTTTTCATTGTGGATTCAAGATCAACCCTTTGGATTATTCGCAATTTCAATATAGTTCTTTAATTTGGTAATCTTCTTCCTTGTTCTCTCCATTATTGTTTGCTTTCTCTATTATTGATTAGATTAGTTTCTTAGTTATTTGCAATAGTTCAAAGTATGAATTTTTACATAGATTTTGTTATTGTTTTCTCAAGCATGAGTGAGTAGTTTTATTTCTAGGATTGTGGGGATCTATGTAAGCAATGAGGGATTGATAGATTAGTATAATTACCCTTTATTTCAATTGTTTCCTGTGATTGAATCGTTCATGCTAGATTTATGAATTAGGCCTGATTTGTATTTCTATTATCGCAATATTGAATCTACTTCGAGAGAAGAGATTTCGTATAGGCTTTCAATCATTAGGCATAGTGATCCTTGACTATGCGAGAGCGGCTAGGTGATCTTTGAGGGAGGTAATGTTCGAGAGAAATTACATGTGCCCTAGATAAATTGACTTATTGGGTAGTTATTATTCGTCTCTGATTTCCCGAATTGTATGCATAGTGATCCATAGTCCTAGTTCTTTATTAATTGATTCTTACCTTCATATTTAGTTCTGTCATTTGCCTATTAGTTTAGTCACACACCCGTTTTCAACTGATTTAGTTAGTATAATATTAGAATTCAGATACAATAATATAACTTTCTCCCTGTGGATTCGATCCTGACTTCCCTGACTACTTGTTAGTGGACCTTAGGTTATTTTTGATAAGGTGATACGACTTTAGCCTGTCAAATTTTGGCGCCGTTGCCGGGAGACGGTTTAATTTTTTTTTTCTAAATTATAGTATTACACTAACCTCTACTCCGAAGAACACCTGTTCTTTGGAGCATCTCACGTTTGTTTTAGTGTTTTTGGTGTATGAGTAGGAAATTAAAATCCCCAGATCTCATTCCATTTGACCCGGAGATTGAAAATACTGCTCGTAGACTCAAACAGACAACTAAGCAAACCAAGTTGTCTGCAGAGACACCTTCCCAAAAGGCACCTTCTCCACCATCTTCACCACAATCACCACCTGGGCAGAGCTCTCAAAGATTTTTCTCATCAAGTGATACCCATACCAAAAGACTGCAGATATGCATCATGCCATAGTAACTTTCACCCAAGATCCTGGAGAGTCACTATATGAAGCTTGGTAAAGATTCAAAGATCTGCAGCGTCTTTGTCCCCATCATGGTTTTGACAAGTGGTATATGTGCCACATTTTCTACACTAGAGTTGATGCAGATACGAGACGGGTAATTGATGGAGCTGCTGGTGGGTTCTTCATGGATAAAGCTGTAGACGAAGGGTATGAACTTCTGGAGAAACTCGCTTCTAACCAAGCATCTACTATTCGTTCTTCTATGACAAAGGGAGGCAAACATGATGTTGAAGCCATTTCTTTACTGACCGGACAACTAGCTGCTCTTCACCAGAAGATTGATTCTTTGGAGCTAGGTAACAATTCCTCCCCTCACATGAGTGTCAATGCTATGGCTAGTGTTTCTGGTCACAATGCTTTCATCTGTGACGCTTGTAGGATAGCTGGACATAATTCTCAAGAGTGCCCCGCTCTCTCACATTCTAGTGAGCCAGTGAACGCATTACGGTCACCACACAAGCCTCAGTTCGATCCCTACTCCAATACTTATAATCCCGGGATGAGAGATCATCCAAATCTCTCGTATAGGAGTAATAATGTGATGAATCCGCAACAACAACATTATCCACAGCATCATCAACAGCAACAATATCAACCACAAGCTCCCCCTGGATATCAGCGACCTCCGTTTCAACAGCATCACAACACACCTCCTTCAGACCAGCTATAGCTGAACTCAAAAGTCTCATGTTGCAGATGCAGAAAGGTATTATTTCCTTTCAAGCAGATACCAGGGCTCAATTTGAGAGCCTGCATGCTCAGAATAAGCTACAAGGGACACAGAATAAGCTACTTCGAGAGGAGAGATTTCGTATAGGCTTTCAATCATTAGGCATAGTGATCCTTGACCATGCGAGAGCGGCTAGGTGATCTTTGAGGGAGGTAATGTTCGAGAGAAATTACATGTGCCCTAGATAAATTGACTTATTGGGTAGTTATTATTCGTCTCTGATTTCCCGAATTGTATGCATAGTGATCCATAGTCCTAGTTCTTTATTAATTGATTCTTACCTTCATATTTAGTTCTGTCATTTGCCTATTAGTTTAGTCACACACCCGTTTTCAACTGATTTAGTTAGTATAATATTAGAATTCAGATACAATAATATAACTTTCTCCCTGTGGATTCGATCCTGACTTCCCTGACTACTTGTTAGTGGACCTTAGGTTATTTTTGATAAGGTGATACGACTTTAGCCTGTCAAATTTTGGCGCCGTTG
Organism: Beta lomatogona; assembly: GCA_947646795.1. Lineage (NCBI taxonomy): Eukaryota > Viridiplantae > Streptophyta > Magnoliopsida > Caryophyllales > Amaranthaceae > Beta > Beta lomatogona. The sequence continues at coordinate 1,845,440 of CANSNZ010001471.1, forward strand.
CCGGGGAGACGGTTTTTTTTTTTTTTTTCTAAATTATAGTATTACACTAACCTCTACTCCGAAGAACACCTGTTCTTTGGAGCATCTCACGTTTGTTTTAGTGTTTTTGGTGTATGAGTAGGAAATTAAAATCCCCAGATCTCATTCCATTTGACCCGGAGATTGAAAAGACTGCTCGTAGACTCAAACAGACAACTAAGCAAACCAAGTTGTCTGCAGAGACACCTTCCCAAAAGGCACCTTCTCCACCATCTTCACCACAATCACCACCTGGGCAGAGCTCTCAAAGATTTTTCTCATCAAGTGGTACCCTTACCAAAAGACTGCAGATATGCATCATGCCATAGTAACTTTCACCCAAGATCCTGGAGAGTCACTATATGAAGCTTGGTCCCCATCATGGTTTTGACAAGTGGTATATGTGCCACATTTTCTACACTAGAGTTGATGCAGATACGAGACGGGTAATTGATGGAGCTGCTGGTGGGTTCTTCATGGATAAAGCTGTAGACGAAGGGTATGAACTTCTGGAGAAACTCGCTTCTAACCAAGCATCTACTATTCGTTCTTCTATGACAAAGGGAGGCAAACATGATGTTGAAGCCATTTCTTTATCGACCAGGACAACTAGGCCGCTTCTTCACCGGAAGATTGATTCTTTGAAGCTAGGTAACAATTCCTCCCCTCACATGAGTGTCAATGCTATGGCTAGTGTTTCCGGTCACAATGCTTTCATCTGTGACGCTTGTAGGATAGCTGGACATAATTCTCAAGAGTGCCCCGCTCTCTCACATTCTAGTGAGCCAGTGAACGCATTACGGTCACCACACAAGCCTCAGTTCGATCCCTACTCCAATACTTATAATCCCGGGATGAGAGATCATCCAAATCTCTCGTATAGGAGTAATAATGTGATGAATCCGCAACAACAACATTATCCACGGCATCATCATCAACAAGCAACAATATCAACCACAAGCTCCCCCGGATATCGGCGACCTCCGTTTCAACGGCATCACAACACACCTCCTTCGGACCCCTATAGCCGAACTCAAAAGTCTCATGTTGCTAGATGCGAGAAAGGTATTATTTCCTTTCAAGCAGATACCAGGCCTCAATTTGAGAGCCTGCATGCTCAGAATAAGCTACAAGGGACACAGAATAAGCTACTTCGAGAGGAGAGATTTCGTATAGGCTTTCAATCATTAGGCATAGTGATCCTTGACCATGCGAGAGCGGCTAGGTGATCTTTGAGGGAGGTAATGTTCGAGAGAAATTACATGTGCCCTAGATAAATTGACTTATTGGGTAGTTATTATTCGTCTCTGATTTCCCGAATTGTGTGCATAGTGATCCATAGTCCTAGTTCTTTATTAATTGATTCTTACCTTCATATTTAGTTCTGTCATTTGCCTATTAGTTTAGTCACACACCCGTTTTCAACTGATTTAGTTAGTATAATATTAGAATTCAGGTACAATAATATAACTTTCTCCCTGTGGATTCGATCCTGACTTCCCTGACTACTTGTTAGTGGACCTTAGGTTATTTTTGATAAGGTGATACGACTTTAGCCTGTCAATTGTGTTGCTGATTTATATGTCGTCCTGTATGCCCATAGATCTTCCCTTATTCTTTCATGCCAATCACGTTTGGACTTGGCAACCACTTTACTCAACAGACTATAAAGTATGTTGTTGAACGCTTCAGCTAAACCGTTCGCAGGTGCATTGTACATTGATGATTTATGTTGTGTGAATTTGAACTTCTGACATAAGCTTTTCATCAACTTATTGTAAAATGGTGTTCCATTGTCAGTGACAATTCGTCGGGGTACACCATATCTGTAGATGATGTGAGTACGAATGAAGTCAACAACATTTTCTTTTTTCACTTCACGTAGGGGGATGGCTTCTGCCCATTTAGAAAAATACAGTCGCCGCCAAAATATATGCTTGTCCAGTAGATGACTTTGGTGTAATTGGGCCAACTACGTCAAGTCCCCATGCTTCAAATGGCCAGGATACGACTGTGGGGTGTAATGGCTCTGGGGTTGATGAATGAAGTTAGCATGAAATTGGCAAGCTTCACATTTCTTTGCATAGTCCACGCTATCTTGTACCATGGTTGGCCAATAGTAACCCATTCTTTTAATACGGTCATGCAGTTTTGGACTGGCCCGATGAGCGCCACGACTCCAGAGTGAGCTTCCTCCATGGTTTGCTTTGCTTCTTCATCTCCGAGACATCTTAACCAAAGACCATGGAAGGATCGTCGATAGAGAGTCCCCTTATAATATATGAACCGTGAGGCTCGACGACGAATCTCTGTCTTATGTTTTGGATCACTTGGCAATTTTTTATGTTCCAAATAATCAATAATTGGCTGATGCCAATCTTCTTTGTTGATTTGATAGACAGAGATTATGTCGACTTCTTCAGCATATTCGTCAACATCATCGTCATTAGGAGCGACAACCCATCGCCTGCAAACAGGTACAGACATTGTTTCTTCTGCCCCCAGTGCCAAAGTGGCTGCAAGCCCAGCGAGCGCATCAGCTATCTTGTTGGCACTCCTTGGAACATGTTCTAACTTGACGGTATCAAGTTTGTCAGGCAATTGTGATGCTTGCCTTTGATAAGGGATTAGATCATTCTTTTTGACTTCATATTCACCCGACAGTTGTTTTAGGACCGATTGGGAGTCTCCGTGAATCTCGAAATCTCTAAGTCCCATTTCAATTGCCATTTAAAGGCCTATCATGAGTGCTTGGTACTCAACCATATTATTGGAGCACAGTTGAGTTAGCACGAAAGAGTATGTCAGTACATGTTTTTCTGGAGAAACGAAGACAACTCCAGCTCCTGCACCGTCATGACGAGCGGCTCCATCAAAGTACATTTTCCAAGGTGGGAGTATTTCAATAAAAAACACATCTTTACCTGGCAGATCGTCGGAAAGCTCCCATTCTGCAGGGACTGGGTGGTCTGCGAAAAAGTCTGCTATTGCTTGCCCCTTGACAGCCTTTTGCGGGACATACACAATGTCATATTGTTTTAAAAGCATAGCCCACTTTGCAAGTCTGCCAGACAACACGGGCCTTGAGAGAATGTATTTTATCGGGTCAGACCTCGAGATGACATGAACTGTATGAGCTTGCATGTAATGCTTTAATTTTTTAATAGCAAAAATCAAAGCAAGGCAAATTTTTTCAATAGAAGAATAATTCAATTCAGCACCCACCAAAGTTCGGCTCAAGTAGTAAAGAGCTGTCTCCTTACGATCTTCTTGCTCTTGAGCGCACATTGCCCCCAGAGATCGCTCCTGTGCTGCGATATAAAGGATGAGTGGTTTCCCTTTTACTGGTGCCCCCAGGACAGGAGGAGAAGACAAGTACTTCTTTATACTTTCGAATGCGTTTTTACATGAGTCATCCCATTTTAACGGGGCATCCTTTTTCATGAGATGCCTGAAGGGATGACATCTTCCTGCTAGATTAGAAATAAACCTTCGAATGTAAGCGAGACGCCCTTGAAGGCCACGCAACTCCTTGAGGTTCTTACGTTCAGGCATCTATTGGATGGCCTTGATCTTTGCTTCGTCAATTTCAATACCCCTGTGTCTGACAATGAAGCCTAGAAACTTTCCTGAGGTGACGCCAAATGCGCATTTGAGGGTATTCATTTTTAATTGACATTTTCTTAGTCTTTCAAAGACTTTACAGAGGTCATGCAGATGATTCTCCTTCTTCTTAGACTTTACCACCAAGTCATCTACGTAGCACTCCACAATTTGATGCATCATATCTTCAAAAAATTTCTGCATTGCACGCTGATACGTAGCTCCGGCATTTTTCAAGTCGAAAGGCGTGACTTTGTAACAAAATATCCCTTTAGGGGTACAAAATGCAGTTGCTTCTTGATCTTCAGGAGCCATGTGAATTTGGTTGTATCCAGCGGTACAATCCATGAATGACAAAGCCTCATGACCAGTGGTGGCATCAATCATGATTTCCGTTACTGGAGTGGAAAGTCATCCTTCGGACACACCTCGTTCAAGTCGCGGAAGTCCACACAAACTCATAACTGTCCATTTTTCTTTCGTACTGGCAAAATGTTTGCTATCCAAGTAGGATACTTGACTTCGCGAATAAATCCTGCATCAATGAGCTTGTTTACTTCTGCCTCAATTTCAGGAATTAATTCTAGCCTGAAACGTCTTTGGGATTGCTTCTTTGGACTGACACCTTTGTTGATGGCTAAGTGATGGACAACGACTTTCGGGTCGAGTCCTGGCATCTCCTTATAACTCCATGCAAATACGTATTTGTAGTCAGAGAGTAACTTGGAATAATTTTGTTCTTCCTGTTGGGTAAGAAAAGCGCTGACGTAGACAGGGCGTGACTCTTCTTGAGTTCCAAGGTTTAACTCTTTTATTTCATCGACGGTGGCTTGCCCCCATCTTCAAGAGTTTTAGGAGCCTCATCTGTTTCCATCTCCTCGTCACTTTCAGGAGCCTCATGCCCTGTGATATGGTTTGAAGAAACAAATTCAACATCTTTTTCTTTTTCTTGACTAGACGAACTCCTTTGGTTTGTTAACACTATGACACGACCTTTGGCTTTCAAGGGTGCATGTCCAATGATGTCTACCACCTGTGTATGCTTCATGCGAGATGGGATAACACTTTGAGGTGCGTCCTCGCCTTTGAGTTCATTTTTTTCTCTTGTGATGCGACTTAGTACTGACCTTCTTTGTTGTTTATCAATTGAGGTCGATGCACCAAGACGTTTAAAGACAGATGCTTTCTTCTTAGAAGATCGAAGATTTTTGCAAGGGTGTTTGTGTTTTTGACTTCGCACCTTCATTTAGCTCGTGTCCACCAAGTCTGTCAAAAACCGATGTCTGGTCCATTACGAAAGGAGACTGCAGTCGATCAAAGACCGATATTTTTGGTTGAGGCACATTATTTTCATCTTCATTTTCTTCAACTTCCTCCGCAGTAATATACTGCGAAGAAGAGGTTGTCCCTCTACGTCGTGCAGAAATTTTGATAGGTGTTGGGGTTTCAAATCCCAAGCCTACTTTAGTCGGACGTACCTCAACGCCATACTCTTGTAATTTCTTTTGTGTGTCATTAATTCCATGAGGATCAATCTCAATGACATTGCCCATGGGCGCTGGATTCTCAAAGTCATAACCAGACTTCGCCAAGAGTTTATAAGCATTTGGGTCAAACCTACCCTTGTTAAGCCATTTTCTCCTAGATTGATCAACATATTGTGAGGTTGGAGGCTTAGCAATTTGATTGTGATTGGCTCTAGGTAAAGGAACAACCACTTCTTGCTTTAAACATTGAAGAGTAGTCTCATCTACTCCTTTTTCATTCTTTGGCTCTACTTTCATAACCTGACACCCTGCAAAAGGTGACTCCCATTCCTTACGACGTGATTTAGGGATGTATCGCAAGACCGGAGTCGTTACTGCCTTCTTTGTTGCTTTAATGGGTTGAGCAACAACTTCTTCTTTTACCTTTTCTTTGCATTTTTTTTGTTGCATCTCAGTGGTGGCTGACTCGCTAGAGCTTGAAGACGAGGGAATATCACCATTTTTATTTGTACCCCTTTTCCCTGTTGAAGGAATTTTAGATGGCAACATTTCACTTGATGGTTCCCCATCTTCAAAAAACTTAGCATCGGCGAAGTATGAATCTGCCGTGCTAAAGGGTTTCACATCCCCATTTATTTTCTTCTCGCCTCCACGATAAAATTTCAGGCATTGATGGAGGATCTGTCGTGCTAAAGGGTTTCACATCCCCATTTATTTTCTTCTCGCCTCCACGATAAAATTTTAGGCGTTGATGGAGGGTCGATGCGACTACCCCATTTTCATGCAGCCAAGGTCGTCCAAGCAACATTTTATACGACGTCTTTGTATCTATAACATGGAAGAGAGTAGATGATGTTAACTCTCCCATCACAAGGTCAAGACGTATTATGCCTATGGCACGCTGACTGTTCAAGTTGAATCCTTGGATCATTAGACGACTATAAGAAAGATCTTCCATAGTGATCCCTAAATCAGTCATGGTGGATTTTGGCATGATGTTGACAACTGAACCCCCATCCACTAAGATACGATTCACTCTCTGGCCGAAGATATAACCAGAAACGAACAATGGTCGGTTGTGAGGTTTTGAACCCAACAATAAGTCTTCATCAGTGAAGGCTAAGGCAAAATTACATGACGCGCATTTAGCCGAACTTTCTATTGGCTCTCCAACATCCTTCACTTTGTCAAGGTATAGTTCTGGGTGCTGAAGTGCAAGAGCCACCTGTCGACACATTTCTCGAGGCAAATGAAAGATCTGCCTCCATCCCATGCATGTAGGAAGAGCTTCCAAGATAGCCAATATCTTTGGATCTATCTCCGTCCCTGAATGTTGGACAGTTACTTTGACAGAGATTTCATTTTCTTTAACAGGCTCTTGATCCTCCTCTTCTTTTTCTTCTTCATCCTCAACAAATGAGGTAGCATTAATAGTAACCGTAGTGAAGTAATCTTCAGGAAAGAATTCTTCTAAGGCTACAGGGGTAAGTGGATCCTGTTCAAGCAAGTCAATTGGCAGTACTTGCTGTTTAGTATGCTTTTTTGACTTTTTCTTTCCTTTCGAGCGTTTTGAGCCCTTTCTTTTTATATGCTTCTTCTTACGACAAACAGACTTTGGTTGAGGCTTCTACTGTCGTCTAGGCCTCCTTCTAGTGACCAACGTCCACCCTTCATCATCCTCTCCATGTTGGTTTTCAGTTGGGACATTGTGCTCAACAGATGGCACATCATCAACTTGGAGAACCGGTCGCAGCACATGTACAATTACTGGCTCCAAACTCCCAAACTGCAGAGTTTGAGCCTCCCAATAAGAATCTAACATCGCGGAGGCGTGATTAGTTTCAGCAACTTCATCAAAATCCAGTACAGTTTTCCCATCCTTTGCATGTTGCATAATTCTCTCCTTAAGTGTTATACACTTTTCTATGGGATGACTAATCAACCTGTGATACCGACAGTAATTAGGATCGGAAGTCTTACCGACCTCTATAGGACGCTTACCTTCAGGAAACTCAATGACTTTGTTTTCAAGCAAATTATCTAACATCCCTGATAAATCAGAGTCTGGAAATGGATATTTTTTTGCTTGGAGTTCTTTCAAGGTTGGCCTATTTTTCCTAGGTTCTTGAGAAGATGAACCCTTATTCTTTTCAGTGCCAACCTTGCTAGAGATATTGACAGGCGAGGAGGTCGTGATTGACATTGACTCCTTAGTCGAACTTTTAGCAGTCTTGTCAGTCTTCTTAAAATCCTTCTTCTCTTTCTTGTATTCTGAAGAAGTGTTGCTTTTGCCTCTATTGTTGGCAATGGTAAGCTCCATGTCATGAGCTCGTGTAGCCAACTCTTGAAAAGTCCTAGGTTTTATACCTTGCAAGATATAAAGCAAGTCCCAATCCATTCCTTGAATGCACATCTCAACAGCAGAGACTTCAGTTAGGCGATCTTTACACTCTAGACTCAATGCGCGCCAACGATTGATGTAATCGATGACTGGCTCATCCCTCCACTAGTGAGTCTTAGTAAGTTCAGTCATACTAACTGATGTGACCAAGTTATGTGCGATTATAGAGTATTAAGAAGTCCATTTTACTAAGGTTTAAGGTTTAAGAAGGAGAGTTTGACTCATCTAAACCTTAGTGTGGAGAAGAGGGAGTTATGATGAATTTGCAGTATTAGAGGAGATTTAAGGATATTTTGTGGTTCCATATGCTTTTGATCATTTACAGGTGGATTAAGCTCACAAAGTTCCTTGGAGTCTAGAGTTATATGGTGGAAGCATCCAAGTTCATCCTATCTGTGGCTCCACGGCATTGTTTGCCCACCATGGGCGTTGAAGAGCCCACCTCAAGCGTTTGTAGAGAAGGTTGGATGCTGGGCAGTATAGAGTGCCCGAGCTGGGCACCACACACGCACGGCTCGCGTATATCGAGCAGAAGCAGGTGCTTGGCAGCAGCCAAAGCCCGAGCCGCGCACCATCAGAGCACGAGTCGCGCGCTGCGAGCGAAGGAATGAGATTGTCAGCACTGAGTGCCCGACTCGCACGCAAGACATGCACGACTCGCGCACTTCGAGCGAAGAGTGCTGTTAGGCAGCACGCGAAGGCTCGAGTCGCGCGCCATAGATGCCCGACTCGCGCACTTCGACGCGGCTACGACTCTTCGGCAGTTTTCAGCTTTCCTTAGGTTTTATTAATAAGAAAAAAACGTTGTTTTGAGATGGCTGGTAATTTCTGAACTTAATTAGAGAGGATAGAGAAGAAGAAACCTAATCCTTATCTTCCCTTTTTGAGTTTCGAATCATTAGTTTGAAGATTTCTTCGATGGATGCTATGTCGATTGTAGCCTAAATCTAGTCTTTAGAACGGTTAATCAAGCTTCGGTCTATTATTGTGAGGTTTCTCTTTGTTAACTTTTTCTTAATTATAATTGTGATTTCTTGATTTTAATCTATGATTGTGGTATGTATTGCTAGGAGTACTACTAGTTTATACATTCGATTTATCATTTGCTAGGATTTAGAATTGATGCCGATTCATCTGTTCTTCTTTCATGAGTAGCAATCTAGGGTTTGATTAATGAATCTGATTATTCTTGATTAATCACTAGAGAAATCACAAGTTCCAATTTGAATATGTTGTGCTAGCAATTTGTTAATTGGCTCATTGTTTAGTTCGTTGATGTTCTATTGATTTGAATTTAATCTCTGATTAGATTAGATTAATCTTTAGTTCAAGTTTTATGATCATCTGATTGTGATTGTTTAACGGTACTTTTGAGGGAAAGGAATTTGATTTCCAACTTTGAGTAATTAAGAGTAAAGTTACACATTTGAGAAACCAATGATCAATAGTATGAATCGAAGTGGCCATTAACCGAACTCATTGTGATTGTTTAACGGTACTTTTGAGGGAAATGAATTTGATTTCCAACTTTGAGTAATTAAGAGTAAAGTTACACATTTGAGAAACCAATGATCAATAGTATGAATCGAAGTGGCCATTAACCGAACTCAAGATTCTTCTCTTCTTGATTACATCACTTCTTTATTATACTTTAGTTCTTCGTATTTAGTTATTCATTTCTTTAAACACAAAACCCCCATTTGATCTACTATAAGCACGAGTTAGTCCCCAAGTCTCTGTTGATACGACCCTACTTGCCACTTACATTCATTTGTATTGGAAAGAAGGAAAATAAACTTTTATCTTTGGTAGCGCGTACGACTGCGTCCCACCAAATTTTGGCGTCGTTGCCGGGGACTTGGCAACTACTAAAACGTGTTTATTGTAGATTGTGTTTTGAAATTTCACTTTTTGATTAGTATATGGTTGGCACCCGTGCTACTAACCAAGATTGTGTGGATTACGATCCCGAGTTAGAATTGAATCTTTTCAGGTTGCGAAGGGAATTAAGAAGAAATTTTCAAGAACTTCCATTTTCATTGAATTTGGAAGAAGAAATGCCACCTAGGGTGGAGACTCGTACTCTGAGGGAGGTCACCGCTCCTAATCTTGATCAGCAACCATTATGTATCACTTTCCCAACACCGGAGGCAGGTACGACTTTCGAGCTCAAGTCAGGGCTCATTCATCTATTACCATCTTTTCATGGGCTCAGTGGTGAAGACCCTAACAGGTTCCTATCCGAGTTCCATGTTGTGTGCTCAAGCATGAAACCGAGTAATGACACGGAAGAGCAAGTTAAGATGAGGGCGTTTCCTTTTTCTCTTAAGGATACGGCCAAAGATTGGCTATATTATCTTCCACCGGGGTGTATCTCTAGTTGGTCTGAGATGAAAAAGCGGTTCCTTGATAAACATTTTCCCGCTTCAAAGTCATCCACACTCAAGAAAGAGATCAGCAACATAGAGCAACGATATGATGAACCTTTGTATGAATATTGGGAGCGTTTTAAGAGGCTATGTGCAAGCTGTCCGTATCATGGATATAGTGAGGAAGATTTGATCTTATACTTCTATAATGGACTTTCTGATGATGATGTGCGGATGATTAATGCAGCTAGTGGTGGATCGATCATAAATAAGACTCCAGCGAACGCTAGAGCTTTGATAGAGGAGCTTTCTGAAGGCTCCAGACATTTTAGTAGGCGATCCACCCAAAAGAAGGTGAATGTGAGTAGCTCAAACACGCAAAATCCCAAACTTGAAGAACAGGTTCAAGCTCTTACCTCACTAGTAAGAGAGCTCATTGTTAAGGGACACACACAACAAGTTAAGGCGTGTGGGATATGTGCTTCAGATCACCCCACTGATTATTGCCCACAACTTCAAGAGGGATCAAGTGAGGAAGTCAACGCTCTTGGTTTTCAAGGCTCAGGGAATCAAAGGAGATATGATCCTTATTCCAACACATACAATCCTAGTTGGAGAGATAATCCGAGGTTGAGGTATGGTAATGAGCAAGGTTAGGGATGGCAATGGGTCCAGGACCCTACCCAGACCCACCCAGACCCTACCCTAAAATTAGGGTATGGGTCTTAATTCTTTGGACCCTATGGGTAAGGGTAGGGTATGGGTCTTGGTCCTATCGGGTAAGGGTTGGGTTAGGGTCCACTCCTCAAATACCCAGACCCTACCCAAACCCTACCCATAGACCCATCTAAACTAAAATATATATTTTTATTTTTGTAAATTAAAATAAATACATATATAAACATATCCTTCCAGCAGACTTCTAATAAAACTAAAACCCTCCCTCAGTTAGGAACCCTAGCCGCAAATCGCAATCAGGTAAAAATATATTTATTTATATTTTGATGTATGAGACTTTTGGGATATGCAAAAAATATGTATTAGTATGAAATGTACGTGATATTACGTGTGCTAAATGCAAAATTAATATATGAAGTTGTGCTTAACGATTATATATACATGTGAAAATGTAAGCGGATTTATTTTTGTGTTGGACCCATTTTAGACCCTAGATCCTACCCAGACCCTATCGGACCCTACGGGTATGGGTAAGGGTCCTATAAATTTTTACCCTATGGGTATGGGTAGGGTATGGGTCTATATCCAAAAGTTAGGGTATGGGTAAGGGTCTAGCCTTACCCTACCCAGACCCTACCCATTGCCATCCCTAAGCAAGGTAACCAACAACCCAATCATCAACCGCAACAACAGTTCACGAGACCCCAAGCTCCAGTTCAGGGTCATCATCAGGGTCAGAATTCGGATATGAGGCAAAGTTCTACAATGTCTACTGAAGATATGCTCAATGCCTTAACCAAGAATGTGACCACCATGCAAGGGAATATGGTACAGTTTCAAGAGGAAACCCGCTCTAGTATAAGGAATTTGGAAACACAGATGAGTCAGGTTTCGAGTGCAGTGAGCAGGCTAGAGGCTCGTGAATTGGGAAAATTACCCTCCCAAGTAGAAGTAAACCCGATGAAGAATGTGAGTGCTATCATGATAAGGGGTGATACACAGCTGACCCAGGGAGAGAGCATGGTTGCAGGAAAGAAGGAAGTTACTTTACTTCCAAAGCATCGACCTCCCCCACCTTTTCCAGAAGCTTTGCGGGCCGATAGAAGGTATGAGAGCAACAAAGGTATATATGAGGCCGTACGCGAATGTGAGGTAAGTTCTCCAGTTTTACCCAACATAGAGAAAACTAGTGAGTATGTTTCTGCTATTTCTCATAATGCACTTCCTCCCAAATATGATGACCCAGGCATGTTTACCATCCCTTGCACTATTAATGACATTGGTATTCCTAAAGCTATGTTAGACTTAGGTGCTTCAATTAATGTGATTCCATTTTCGCTATATAAGTCTTTAGCGCTTGGCCCTTTGCATGCAACAAATGTCATAGTGCAATTAGCTGACGGATCCCACTCTTATCCCAAGGGTAAGGTCGAGGATGTGTTAGTTCATGTTGGTAAACTTCAGTTTCCTACTGACTTTTATGTACTGGACATGGAGTCTGATTGTCATGTTTCTCTTGTTCTTTTAAGGAGACCGTTTTTGAAAACATCCAGTACAAAAATTGATGTTGGTGCTGGGTCATTAACTGTGGAGTTTGGGGGACATATAGAAGCATTTGGTATTCATGAGTCTAGGAATTCCCTAGCGACTAAACATCCCTCATGCTTTGTGGGTACTATTCAGTCCATAGAGTGTGATACTTATGATACCAGTGAAAGACATGAGTCATTGGAGGTAGTGAGGTTGCGAAAATATGTTAGACCACCTGATTTACTGCATAGTTTTACACCGTTATCACTAACGCTAGCTGTGTAGGAAGTTGTCTCATCAGAATTACAGGTACAAGTGATGGAACAAGGAGTTGAACCATCCCCGGACTGATTCTGGGAGGTATAAGGTCGAGCTAACGACTTTAAACTAGCGATACTCAGGAGGCAACCCGAGCCCTTTTCTTTTCTTCTTTCTTTTTCTTTTCTATTTTTCTTCCTTTTCTTTTCCTTCTTACTCTTAAACCTCACCATTTTTATACTCCATCACAACAAATTATCCTTCACCCACCGTTACCCCTCTTGTTTCCCAAGCTACAATTCAAAACACTCTTAGCCAATCATAATCCAAATTAAGCCAAAATACATCAAGAGACCTTTGAGAGGTGTCCATTTGAGAGACGTTGGTGAAATTGGAGGGTCGAGATTGATGAAGGAGTTGCATGAGCAATACTTACGAGCAATGATGCGCATTTGCATACTGGATTTGGTTCTGCTATAAGGTGCACATTCCGAAATTATATTCTCCCAATGAATTTAATTTTGGATTAGTCATTTACATGGGGGTTATAGGGAGTCGGGTTGTGAGATGGTGTGTGTGTTTGTCGTCATTGTGTTTTCTTATGTTATTGGGGTGTGATTTGTTTTTGATGGGTATTGTTGATGGAGTGAGAATTTTTGTGAGAGTCGATTTTTGAGTGTTCCCCTTTTCATTTCTTGTGTTTTTCTTGTACTTGCTCTCACATTGAGGACAATGTCTTGATTAAGTAGGGGGAGGAATTGCTCATTGTTTTATTTGATGTTTTCTCATTGAAAAAAAAAAAAAAAAAAAAAAAAACGAAAACCCGATGAGTTGAAAACCCGCAAGGGTGGGCGACTCAGGCAAAAATGGGGGCCCGGATAGGTTGAAAACCCGAAAGGGCAATCTATGTAAAAAAGTGGCTAATTGGAGCGGGTGAGATGGTGAGTTTATAAAAAAAAAAAAATTGTGTGAAGCTAGGATAAAAACCCGAAAGGGCTCCTAGGCAAAATGAGAGATAAAAGAGAGAAAATTTGAATCATTTGCCGGAGTTAGTGTCATAAGGAGGATTGGTGATATAAGGAGTGTCTCGGGTAGGTTTTTCATCTTGATGTTCGGAGTTAGAGGCGAATAGGTTAGAGCTCGCTCATCATTGGAGGAATAAGGAGTTTGGTGGTTGTGATTGTGTTTAGATGGTCCAAGTTCGAGTCCTTTGAGATTTGTCAGGATTCGAATTTGCTTTTGTCATTTCATAACATGAGGATGGTTGTGGTGTTATGCAGATTGGAATGGCTTTGAATCCTTTGAGATCTTTCGGGGTTCAAAGTTTTGTGTTTTGATTATCTTGGTGTTGAGTATAGTATGAGAATGCTATTTACATTATTTCAGGAGAGCTTTTAGCTCAAGTGTGGGGGTGACTCTTTCCCTTAGACTTGGCTTTAAGCGAATCAGGGGAAATGGCAAACTTTTATCATACACTAGGATGGAGAGATAAGGGGAGTAGTGAAAGGTGAGCAATGGCTTGGAAGGGGTGCCTCATTGACCTTTATTTTGAGTTTACTCGAGGTCGAGTAAAGTTCAAGTGTGGGGGTATTTGATGTGACCAAGTTTTGTGCGATTATGGAGTATTGAGAAGTCCATTTTACTAAGGTTTAAGGTTTAAGAAGCAGAGTTTGACTCATCTAAACCTTAGTGTGGAGAAGAGGGAGTTATGATGAATTTGCAGTATTAGAGGAGATTTAAGGATATTTTGTGGTTCCATATGCTTTTGATCATTTACAGGTGGATTAAGCTCACAAAGTTCCTTGGAGTCTAGAGTTATATGGTGGAAGCATCCAAGTTCATCCTATCTGTGGCTCCACGGCATTGTTTGCCCACCATGGGCGTTGAAGAGCCCACCTCGAGCGTTTGTGGAGAAGGTTGGATGCTGGGCAGTATAGAGTGCCCGAGCTGGGCACCACACACGCACGGCTCGCGTATATCGAGCAGAAGCAGGTGCTTGGCAGCAGCCAAAGCCCGAGCCGCGCACCATCAGAGCACGAGTCGCGCGCTGCGAGCGAAGGAATGAGATTGTCAGCACTGAGTGCCCGACTCGCACGCAAGACATGCACGACTCGCGCACTTCGAGCGAAGAGTGCTGTTAGGTAACAGCGAAGGCCCGAGTCGCGCGCCATAGATGCCCGACTCGCACACTTTGACGCGGCTACGACTCTTCGGCAGTTTTCAGCTTTCCTTAGGTTTTATTAATAAGAAAAAAACGTTGTTTTGAGATGGCTGGTAATTTCTGAACTTAATTAGAGAGGATAGAGAAGAAGAAACCTAATCCCTATCTTCCCTTTTTGAGTTTCGAATCATTAGTTTGAAGATTTCTTCAATGGATGCTATGTCGATTGTAGCCTAAATCTAGTCTTGAGAACGGTTAATCAAGCTTCGGTCTATTATTGTGAGGTTTCTCTTTGTTAACTTTTTCTTAATTATAATTGTGATTTCTTGATTTTAATCTATGATTGTGGTATGTATTGCTAGGAGTACTACTAGTTTATACATTCGATTTATCATTTGCTAGGATTTAGAATTGATGCCGATTCATCTGTTCTTCTTTCATGAGTAGCAATCTAGGGTTTGATTAATGAATCTGATTATTCTTGATTAATCACTAGAGAAATCACAAGTTCCAATTTGAATATGTTGTGCTAGCAATTTGTTAATTGGCTCATTGTTTCCTAGTTCGTTGATGTTCTATTGATTTGAATTTAATCTCTGATTAGATTAGATTAATCTTTAGTTCAAGTTTTATGATCATCTGATTGTGATTGTTTAACGGTACTTTTGAGGGAAAGGAATTTGATTTCCAACTTTGAGTAATTAAGAGTAAAGTTACACATTTGAGAGACCAATGATCAATAGTATTAATCGAAGTGGCCATTAACCGAACTCAAGATTCTTCTCTTCTTGATTACATCACTTCTTTATTATACTTTAGTGCTTCGTATTTAGTTATTCATTTCTTTAAACACAAAACCCCCACTTGATCTATTATAAGCACGAGTTAGTCCCCAAGTCTCTGTGGATACGACCCTACTTGCCACTTACATTCATTTATATTGGAAAGAAGGAAAATAAACTTTTATCTTTGGTAGCGCGTACGACCGCGTCCCACCACTGACAATACGTCGAGTGCTATAGGATCTGTTTAGGGATTCCTCCTCCAATTGATCCCAACTGTCAATGGATTGTGAGGGTAAATCTGTGTACCAGTCAAAGGACATGATTTAAGGGAACGAACAAATTGTTTGACCAGGAAATCATTTGTGGTACCAGCATTGTTGTATGTTTCCACAAAGTGAGCAATGTGTTGCTTAGGATTTCCTTTCCCATCGAATTGCTGAAACTTGGGGGGTTGATAGCCAAAAGGCATCTGCAACTTATCGATCCTTTTGGTATAAGGCTTCACATAGCGATGACTGCCTTGAGAACTTTCTCTAAGTTGATTTTTGACAGCGTGAGCTATCAATAACTCAAGTTGTTGAGCTGTCGGTAGGCGACGAGCGTCTTCACCACTATCCCCTTCGCTTTCATCACCCTGTCTTGATGCTGCATTGCCTTCCTCAAGTTTCTTGTTGAGGGCAGCGACTTGCTCATTTTGGAGTCGAATTTGAGCATCTTTTTCTTCTCCATCCTTCATTAATTTTTGGAGTAAGCTTTTCATTTCAGCAAGTTGTTCCTCAACTGTCTTAGCTGAGGTCACCATAACAGCAACAATGTTCGATTGTGAAGACAACAAGGGTTCCTCTAAGTCGAAAATCGTTAGAGGTGATGAGATAAGAATACCGTCACTTGTTTCATTGTCGCTCTCTACATTGAGTGGATCAAAGAGAGGGCTAGTGTGAACGGTCAGCCTGTCGGACTTATCAGATGAGAGTTGCTTCCATATTTGAGAAGCAATGAATGATGGCTCGTGTTCAACCAAAGCAGTTGAGCCAAACACGGGGGTTTCACGCTCCTTGTGTGACTCGAGGCATGATGGACAATTCAGCAGAAGCAGCTTAAAGAGTTTGCTCGCCTCGGTAGGAACATTTGCGGTTCGAAGCTTAGCAAAGCGGCAAAGAACATCAGCCTTTTTCATTCCTCTAGTGCGAAAACCAAGAGTCATGTCATCCACAAAGTCACCCAACGTTACAGATTTTCGTAGGGTGTCGGCAGAGTTTTCAGAAGATTAAGAGATGTTCTTGCTTGAGGCCATTTCTCAGGTTTGTTGTTGATGATGAAACAGAGATGAGAGGCAGAGGTAGTCCCACCGAGCGTGCCAAAATTTGTATACACAAATTTCGAGTCAAAATATATATAAGACAAGAAACAAAGTAACAAAGAATTTTATTTCAATAAATGTATTGAGTACAATCTCTGTAAACAGTTTATAATGAAAATAAACTAAGTCCTCTGATTCTGTTCCGTAGCTTGAGAGTGACACGTGTTGTTGTCAACGTGGAGCTAAGTGTAGACTGACGTTTTGTCAACGTCAACCTTTGAGTGTCAGATGACGTTTTGTCAACGTCAACCTGAGTTTGAGTTTTGTTTGAGTGTATTCGAACGAGGGCGGACAAAGCTTGAATCTCAATCGCATATTTTTGAGTGTATCTGAACAGTCGGCACAGATTTGATGTGTTTGTTGACTATTTGCAGAGAGAAGTCCAAGAGAATTTTATGAGCTCTTGAGAATAATGATTTTCCGGTCCCCCCAACTGATAGAGGTGAGGTCTATTTATAGGGAATGGAGATCCCTTCATGGACTTGGTAGTTTATGGGCTTGGAGCCGTTTACGACTTGGAAATCTTTTTTACCTTTGCCATTTGACCATCTTATTTGGACTATTGATGTGGGCTAGCCCAAATATTTTGGAACCCAAATTATATTTGTTTAATTTAATTTGGATATCTTATTTGAGTGGGTTAAATTAATTAAGTTTGGCTAATTATATTTATTTTAGCTCAATAATAATTAATTCATTTTAATTGTAAAACACTAATAAATTTTTAGTGTCTACAGTAGGATGTTGTTTTTCATACACTACTACTACTAGGCAGCTTTGTGTGGCAATTGACATTGGTTATAATTATATGATCATGCAGTCCTTCTAGGACTATCAAATCATAGTACTAACCTCCTCTTCTAGAGATGCCCATCAAGATCAAACGTAGTGTTAATAATATTAATTCATGTGCACATAATATGAAACTAAAACTCGACTAATGCACACTGTACTTGCATATTTTGGTAGTTTCTTTGAATTTTTTTATATAGGCGTCTAATTTTTAACATTAGCACAGGGCCTCCATACTGCTCGGTTCGGGGCTGCCAACACTAGTGGAAAAACAAGGAAGGGCTGCGGTCAAAACAGCCCTAAGGGATGCGTTTTTGGCCAGCATCCCTTTCCATAGCAGCCCTTCAATAGATAAGAAGGGCTGCGGTTCAGGCCCAAAACGCAGCCATTCTAAGCGTGAAGGGCTGCGTTTTCGGCTTAAACCGCAGCCCTTCTCTAAATGAAGGGCTGCGGTTTTAAGCCTAAACTGCAACCCTTCACATTCAGTTTTTTTTTTTTTAAAAAATAAATTGCCAGCCCCCGCATCCCCAAAGACCCCCGCCACCCTCGCCCCGCCACCCCCGCCACCAACCCCCGCCACCACCAAGCACCACCCCTACCACCACCCTCGCCACCCTCGGCCACCCCCTGCCACCCTCGCCCACCCCCGCCACCACCCTCGCCACCCTCGGCCACCCACCCCCGCACCGCTACCCCTGCCACCCCCGCACCCCCGCCCCACCCCACCCCCATCCCCCACCCCCTTCCACCCCGCCCCCCCACCCCCCCCACCCCCACCCCCGCTAGCCCCAAAGACACCCCCCCCACCCCTGCCACCCCCCCACCACCCCATCCTCACCCCCGCCACCCCCGCCACCCCCACCCCACCCCACCCCCAGCCCTGCCCCCCAACCCCCCACCCCTCGCCACCCCAAAGACACCCCTGCCCCGCCACCCCCCCCCACCCACCCCCCATCCCCCGCCAGACCCAGCCCACCCCAGCCCCCACCCCCACCCGCCAGACCCAGCCTCCCACCCCACCCAGCCCCACCCCCCCCCCGCCCCCCCCACCCCCCTAGCCCACCCCACCCCCCACCCCCGCCACCCCCTCGCCAGCCCCACCCCCCACCCCATGGCAGCCCCCCACCCCATCCCCCACCCAAAACCTCCCTTCGACACAAAAAAAGACCGATCAAATTGCAATAATATATATATGACAAGTTTTGTGAACGTAATAATTAACTTTAAATATGTATATATTTAATAATGTAAAAAGTGTACATAGAATTGATACAAACTAGTAGATGTATCATAAGCAATCATCACAAATGTGCGACGCCAACTTATCCCGAACTTCATGTAATTCGTCTATGGTGAAGGCCCTCAAACGTGGTGTGTTATTCATATAAACCTTGCAAAACAACCAAGGAATAAACACATAATATAAGAATTCAATCATTTACCGTAGTTAGTAGTTCTAAAAAATGACATATACCTTCCCGAAATTCAATCAAAAACAAATGCAAGCCTAAAACTCTATACACTAGTTATATTATACCTTATATTATCATTTTCAAAAAGAAAATGGAGTTAAATGACTCGAGAAACATGAATTGGAGGCGAAAAGGGAAAAATAGGGCTAAAACCACATTTATGTTCCCGATATACAACCAACAACAATGCACGCCTAAGAATCTACATAATAGTTACATTATGCCTCATATTATCATGTTCAAAATGAAATTGGGGTTAAATGAAGCGATAATACGAATTGGACGCGAAAAGGCAAAAATAGGGCTAAAATGCCCTTTTCGTTCCCAAAATTCAGCCTACAACAATTGCAAACCTAAAAATCTACATAATAGTTACATTATGCCTTATATTATCATGTTCAAAATGCATTTGGGGTTAAATGACTCGATAAGTACGATTTGGAAGCAAAAATGCAAAACTAGGCCTAAAATGACCTTTTCGTTCCCGAAATGCAACCAATAACAAATGCAAGCCTAAAACTCTACACAATAGGTACATTATACCTCATATAATCATGTTAAAAAAGAATTACAAATTGGAGAAATTACACAGACCTGAGTTTATGTCTCATGATTTATTGACCTTCCGCCGTTTCTTAGGATCCTCAAGTACATGTATCCCTTCCGTGTGATCTACACGCATATAGTTCTCCGACATATTCTCATCATCTTCCACACTATTTTCAGTATAGCTAAAAGGGGGGAGGTCCTCAAATGCATCATAATCTTCCTCATTATCAACATCACCAATACCGAGGATACTCCTTTTACCAGGTACAACAATTGACCACTTATTATCAGCAGGATCAGTTACAAAAAAAACTTGCTTAACTTGTGATGCAATTACAAATGGCTCCTCAGTTTCACGTAGACGACTAAGGTCAACAAGAGTGAATCCGCAAGGATCATCTTTTCTTACGCAACGTCGATTATCGTCAACCCACTTGCAACACAAGAGGCAAATATTAAAAGTGCAGTAGTCCAGCTCCCATATTTCTTCTATTCGCCCATAATAATTGCTTTCAGCATGTACATGCGACTTATCCTTCGAGCTTGCGATTTGTGTAGCTGACGCCACAAGTGAAACACCACTATTTTGTTGCGATGTTGACTTCAGATCTTGACGTTCAGTCCAAAACGTATACCCATTAATATCATAACCCTCATAAGAGCGTACGGCTTCACGAGGACCAAATGCTAACCACTTGATCGTTTCAGAACACTTTCATCCAAATCATTCACTACTCGTTTATGAAACCAATCAATGAAAGTCTTGTTATGCATTTGCGTCAATGCCCTAACTCCTTTTCCAGGATTGCTAACACGTAATTCCTCCATATGTTCATTTAAATAAGGATGGACAGTCGCTATGTGATGCAATACAAATAAGTGAGCTTGTTTACGCTTTTCTACGGAAGGTGTGATCAATTTTGAACCAATTGTGCCCTTGCCCTCAAGTCCGCCCTCGTGTCGGGATGTCGGAAGTCCAACGAGATCAACACTAGCAAAATACTCAGCCACAAAATTATCGATCTCTTCACCCACAACCCCTTGAATTATACTACCTTCCGGTTGTGCGGGATTCCAAACTTTATCCTTCAAAGTGCCCATATATCTCTCAAAAGGATAGCACCACCTCAAAAACACTGGACCACACAGCTTAATTTCTCGAACTAGATGGACAATGAGATGGACCATAATGTCAAAGAATGCGGGGGAAAAAACATCTCAAATTTGCATAGAGTTTCAACTACTCGGCTCGCAAGGAATCGAGGGTCGACGGTTCTAGGACTTTGCTGCATATTGTATGGGAAAATGAACAAAGTTCGGTAATGGTGTGCCTCACATGCTTTGGAAGTATCCCACGAATTGCAATCGGTAAGAATACTTGCATCATGACATGACAATCGTGAGATTTCATGCTCGATAACACCATTTAAGGTAACAAACCGCTTCATATTCGAGGAGTAGCCAGTTGGGACCTTAATGCCATACAATGACTCGCAAAAAATCCGTTTCTCCGCACGTGACATCGTGTAGCAAGCTGGTGGCAAATAATTCTTCTCCGAATCCTCCACCTTCTTTTTACTTTTCCGAGTTTCATCATCAACCCTTTCCTCCACTACTTTCTTCTTCCTTCCGTCCCTTTTTCGAGCCCACAACTCGGTCGAAGCCCCTGTTTTTCCAAGTAAAGTCGTGACGCCTTAACATCTTTTGTCTTGCCCGGAATATTCATAAGTGTCGCAAGAATAGCTTCACAAACATTCTTCTCTATGTGCATGACATCCAAACAATGTCTGACCTTTAGATCTTTCCAATATGGGAGTTTCCAAAAAATGGACTCCTTTTTCCATAATCCCGTAGGTCGATCAACCTCACTAGCAGGTTTACCAAAGATTGTTTCAATGCCCTTCACCTGATTATAAACTTCAGTACCAGTTAATGGTCTATGAGCAACTTCTTCTTCAACCGTCCCATCGAATGCCTTCTTCTTAAACCTATAGGGATGGTCGCGTCGAGGTGCCTTCGTGTGCGCATATACACATGTTTGCAGCCCTTAAGGTGTGTAGATTTCATGTCATCTACACAAATTGGGCAGGGTTGTTTTCCTCTCGTCTTATACCCGGATAAGTTCCCATAAGTCTGGATAATCGTTCATAGTACAAAAAAGCATGGCACGCAGAGTGAACATCTCATTAGCATACGCATCAAATACTAACACTCCTTCGTTCCACATCTTCGTAAATCTTCAACAAGCGGCTGGAGGTATACATCAATGTCATTTCCAGGGTTGTTTGGGCCCCGATATAAGAAGCGACAACATCATGTACTTGCGTTTCATGCACAACCAAGGAGGCAAGTTATAAACCACTAAGACCACTCGGCCATGTACTATGCTTCGCGAACCGAGATTGCCAAAAGGGTTCATGCCATCCGTACATAATCCAAGCCTCGATTCCTATCCTCATTACCAAATGCCTTATGCACCCCTGTTGATACTTTTCCACTCGGGCGAATCACGGATGCTTGAAGCAGACCGTCTTTCTTCCTACAATCCGCATGCCACCTCAAATTCTTCGCATCTCCTTTAATTAAGAACATGCGCTTAAATCTAGGTATTATGGGTAAGTACCACAACACCTTAGCTGGTGGTCCTTCACTACCTCCAGCCTCCTTCACGCTTGTACCTCGACAATCCACAACGTGGACACTCATGTAAATGCTCATACTCATTATGATAAAGCACACAATCGTTAGGACAAGCATGTATCCGCTCGTACTCTAAACCGAAAGGACACATCAGTTTCTTCGCATAATAGTACGACTTTGGCAGTTCATTTCCATCGGGGAGCATATCGCCTAAAACTTCCAACAACGATGTGAAACTAGAGTCCGTCCAACCAGCTTTCGACTTAATGTTGAACGGTGTTATCAACGCGGAAAGTTTGGTGTACTTTGTACAACTCTGGATACAACGGCTTTTCGGCGGCCTCGGACATAGACTCAAAAATACGAGGTCGTTTACACGATCGATCTTCAACCTCGTGTATCATCTTGTCTACCCGATCCCTATCAGCATCTGCAAACTCATCATCCAAATTCTCATCCCCGAACTCATCATCCTTCTTTTCTTCACATACATCGTTCATTACTCTAGAGCTTCCTATATACTTCCCCTGCTCACCATGCCAAACCCATACGTGGTATTGAGGCCTAAACACACGACGAAAGACATGCTCCCTAACCACATGTATACTACTAACCTTGCTCACATTTCTACAATCGAAACAAGGACAATAAAAGTCGATCGCTCCAGAGGATGCTTGATATTGTAATTCGGTTGTACGGAATTCCGAGACCCCTTTCACAAACTCAATCGATTCACGACCACCATACATCCAAGTACGATCCATCTCATTCAAGAAGACCTCTAATAATTAAACACAACCATTCATTATAATGCATCAATCATTATTTAAGTACATACACTCACATATCATCATATCACACACGTATAAAGCAATCTAAGATAGTGACATGTTCAATTGTATGCATGCAGCCGAAGGTCCTTATCACTCCAACCTAACCCATCCTTGAACGTCTAATCTCACTAGTGAATGTGTGCCAACTTTTCAATTCTAAGGAAAATCCAGCAGCATTTCCCTACAGTTCTCCAAGTACACAATGTAGATAATTGCTTATCTACATATGTACCCAGAGAACAATGTAGAGAAACGATGAGCCAAGATTTTCCTCAGAATTGAAAAGAAGACACACATTCACCACCTAAGTGAGATCAAACGTCCAAGAACAGTCCCAAACCGGGGACTATTCAAGACTTACTCCTAATGAGTAAGTCTTGAACGGGTATCTAGGCATATGATGACAATTCAAACAACTTGTAGATTTCATAGCTAAATTACATTGCGTTTTCATACAATCTCATATCAAGAAATCTACATACATTATAAGAAATACATATATCAATAAATTATCATAACTTAATCAAATTGAATCACATGACAACTTTGTCTCATCAACAAATTAAATCAAACAAAAAAGACAACGAAATTAAGCTAGTTACCTCTTAACACCAATGATAAGCAATGAAGAGAGTAGAGATAGTTGGAACTTTATTTGCCTTCCTAAGCCTCTTCTTCCTACAATTAACAAAACCCACATTGCACATTAATCATTTAATTCAATTAAGAAAAACAAAACTAACTTAAAAACATTAATTCATACTTAACTAAGCAAAAAATTAGCTAAACCCAAGAGCTAGCAATGAAGAAAGAGTAGGGCAGTGGTGGTGGTAGTTGTTGCTGCCGCTTGTGGGTGGTGGCGCTGCATAGTGGTGGAGGAGCTCCACACCCTAAACCCACTCAAATGGTGGAGAAGAGAAGAGAAAAGAAGAGAAGAGAAGCTAAGAGAAGAGAAGAGAGGTGAAGAAAGAGAAGGGTTGTGGTGGTGAAGCAATGTGGGTGCTCCGGCGTCAGGGCTCCGGTGGGGCGTTAGGGTTAATGTGCGAGTGAGTGAGAGGGAGGGAGGGGTTTTTCGCTCGTCAAATGCATGTAAGGGAGGGAAATTTAGAAAATATGTCTACCTACTGTGTGTGTGCGCGCAAAATTGGAGATATGGGATGGGATCAGAAGGGCTGCGGTTAGCCTCGAAACCGCAGCCCTTCATACTGCATGAAGGGCTGCGTTTTCTTGTTAACCGCAGCCCTTCAATAAAAGGGCTGCGGTTTCTAAAGAAAACGCAGCCCTTCTTGCGCAGCCCTTCCTTTTTTTTCCCCTAGTGCAACCATCTGGTCGGATAAAAATTAAATTTATTACTTGAATTTCAATAATATATTATGAATCTGGCCAGATAATGATGTGACATCTGACAGTAATCAAGGTTTCTTTTATATTGTCAAGAATAATCTTTTCTCAACTCCTTTACTTGAAGATAGATAATATATATACTCTTGAGGAGCATCAAAATCAATAAAATCCATTCATAAAAGTATAAGATATCGTAATCTCATAAATAGTATCCATACCATCTCCCCCTTTTCTCTCCATCCTTTCAAACAACACAAATTATTAGAATAGGTGGTCTAATTTAAATATAAAATTAATTAGACAAACTCAAGCTTACATTCTCCCTAACAAGGTCATTCCATCCCAGTCTAATCCAACACTATTCTTAGACACCTCGCACCGACCTAGTCATCCCTTCTCTTCTCCTTTGTGTCTCTTTCAATCTCAAACTAAAGCAGCCAATTATAAAAAAATAACCCTGTAGTCTTACCGAATGAATTAACCAATTCACTAAATGGATCAGACTAGTCACTAAATGAATTAAAGAACTAGTGTGTAGCTCGGGTGACGCCCCAGAGTTTTTACTTTGAATTATACTTCTATGTTTTGAGCTAATATTTATTTTAGATTTGTTTGTTATATATATTTATGTTCCAAGTTATATATATTTATGTGGAGTAAAGAGCATATCTAAAAGTTGGTTGAGACGATAAGATGTTTACATTACAACTTATTGGTCGCATGTTTGAATCTTACTATACAAAGTTTTGTAGTACATATTCCTTGTTAAGCATATGACATTGCATATTTCTAGTGAATGGAAGGTTCCACGTGGCAACATATACTTTATTAGGAACGCCTTTAGATATATTAGTATAGATGTTATTACTGAATGAATTAAGGTGGTCATTAAATAGATTAAAATAGTTCCTAAATAGATTAAACTAGTCACTATATTCAGACAGCTCGTCTGTTCTCTTCTTAATATTGAGCTTGGATAGTGCCTAACTTTAAATTAAAAGTAGGCGGTCTCTTACACCAACTGTTCAATCAAAGAAAAATCAGTACAAACATTGTACAAATGACAAATTGAAAGCGAGAAATATATATTTCCAAGTCATGTTAGGAAAATAAAATATATATTTCACAATCAAATTATATGCTCATCTTTGAATAATATATAAATATTTTATTTGTTCAATATTCTCTTACTCATGCCAAAATCATAATATACAATCTGAATAGTAAAGTCTCCTTGAATAATGAACTTCATGAGCCAGAATCACAATCACTATATATTTCATAATTCCAAATACAAGAAAATTCAATAACAAGGTAAAGAAATTCATCATACAAAGATATATAAAGATAAATTAAATTAAACATATCATACTGATGCTAGATGATCCAATCACAGCTATTATAAAACACTCACCAATAAATAATTTTTCGGTTTTTTCACCATATACCCCTGACAAATTTTTTTTTGCACCGTATACCCTTTCAACTTTCCAAATTCACCATATATCCTCCACTTTCAAAAAATACATTCACTTGCCCTTTTGACTAGCGGTGTTAGACTTCCGTTAGTCATTAACCCCTAATCATCCTTCTAACACTAATTAACTGCCCTAAACCCTAACCCCTCTAGCCCTAATCCTAACCCTAACCCTAACCACCAACCTACCACCCCTTCCCCCACCCCACCCCATTCCCCCCACCACCCCGCAGCCCCCACCACCCCCCAAAGCCCTCCCTCCTCCCTCCTCCCTCCTCCCTCCCTCCCTCCCCTCCCCCGCAGTTGCGTACCCTACCCCTTGAAACCTTGCTTGGTTCGATTTTTCGAACGAATTTTGGGCGTTTTTTGATTATTTCGAATTCGATTTTTTTTTCATTTCGGGGGAGGGGGTTGCACGGCTGTTGCGGGGGAAGGGGGAGGGGTGGGTAGGGGCGTTGCTCGACTGCAGGGGAAGGAGAGGGGGAGGGGGCTACAGGTTGTGGGGCTACAAGGGGAGGGGTGCGGGGGGGGGGAAGGGGGGAGGGGGCTACGGGGTGCTTGGGGGAAGGGTGGTGGGTGGGTGTGAGGGAATGGGTGGGGGGAGGTGTGGTGGGTGGGTGGCTAGGGTTAGGGTATTAAATTAGGGGTTAGGGTTAGAGTTAGGTTTAGTTGAGGTTAGCTAATTAGGGTTATAGGTTGGATTAGGGTTAATGACTAATGGTGTTAGACTTCCGTTAGTCATAAGGGTAGGTTGATGTATTTTGTAAAACGTCGAGGATATATGGTGAATTTGGAAAGTCGAAAGGGTATACAGTGCAAAAAAAAATTTGTCAGGGGTATATGGTAAAAAAACGATATTTTTTTTTGTGTTTCATAAAAATAAGTGTATAAATGCAATTATAATCAAAATCAGTGTATAATAACTATCAACTAATCAGATGCAATTGATGAAATTATAAGGAAATCTAAATTTATAAACCTTTTATCAAACCAAAAGACTGCAAGATCTAATATTTATTAATTAAAGGTAAAATAAAACAAATTGTCCCAATCAACTTCATTCTAATACTAGACATAAAATTGACAATTTACCAATATCATATTGCGATATAGATTCTCAATCACATCGGATTGTTAAAAAAAATTGGGCTACTCAGATTAGAGGCTCTCGATTTTTCAGAATCCAGTATAAGCTCTCTCAAATCAAAACCAATCTACAAATTTGGGCCAAACAATCTTATGGTCATACTCGTAACAAACTAATGCTCAATGATTCAAAAATTCAAGACCTTGAACAACGGTTGTGGACTCAACCATTCAATCCTAAACTTCATAACCACTTAAATCGACTAATACGACAACGAGAGAAACTTCTCTTTGGTCAGAAAACATGGCAGTCGGAGAAAAATGGCTTTCACAAGGAGACCAAAATTTAGATTTTTCCATAATCATTTCAAACATAGGGTAGCCGCAACAACTATTTTTCGACTTAAAAGATAATTTAGGTGCATGGATTGATGATCAACCCATGATTCAAAATCTTTTGTTGGATTCCTTTCAAACAAGATTTAAGTCGGACCATACCAACGTTAAACCTATTGACCTCAATTTTCTGTCACCTATTGTTTTCTCTTTCGAATCTGATTCTCTCCTATCCCCTTTCACGAACGAAAAAATTAAAGACGCTTTTTTTATATTAACCCTTATAAAGCTCAAGGTTATGATGGATTTGGTGCTAAGTTCTTTCAAGCATATTGGCCTATCATTGAAGAGGATCTATGCACCGCTATCCAAAGTTTTTTTTACAGCATGGCAAGCTTCCACCTTCTCTCAACCACACAATCATTACTCTTATCCCAAAGAGCGATATCCCGGGAACTCCTAATCACTTTCGGTCTATTAGTTTAATTAACACAATTTATAAAAGCCATTTCAAAAATGCTTGTTCGCAGATTGAGCCCAATCCTCTCATCTAACCTTAGTCTCGCGCAAAATGCCTTTACCACAGACAGATCTATCCATGACAATATTCTTATTGTCCAAGAAATTCTAAGCACTTTCAACAAATCCAACAACAAAACTGGTTGGTGTGCTTCAAAGCTTGATATATAAAAAGCCTATGACAAAATAGAATAAGATTTTATATGGAAGTGTCTGGAGACTCTTGACTTCCCATCGCAGTGGATTAATTGGATAAAATAGTGTCAATAGTTCATGGTTTAAACCGTCAAGAGGTCTACGTCAAGGTGACCCTATGTCGCCTTACTTATTTATTGTCTGCAAGGATATACTCATTCAAAACCTCACTTCAGAAAGCTCAAAAAATAATTCGGGTATTGGTTTCAAAATTTGTCTAAGATGTTCTCTTATTCCTTGTCTTATGTTTGCTGATGATAACCTCGTTCTCTGCAAATCCACTTCATCAGCATGTTCAAACTTAAAAAAGATTTTGGATGAATTCTGCTAATTTTCAGAACAGTTAATCAATTTCCACAAATCAACTATTATTCTTTCAAAAAAAAATCCCCAACTCAAAGAAGTCTTCCATCGCTTGTCAGTTCAATATGACCCCTAAATCTTGTTTGGGTAGGTCTTTGGGCACCTTCTTCAGCTCTTACCATCCTACCAAAAAAGATATTCTTTCCAAAACCCAAAATCGAATTCAATCTTGGGAATCTAGATTCCTTTCTAAGGCTGGACGTCATGCTCTTATTCAACCTAATTTAGAATCATTGCCTGCTTATAATTGTTCTTCCACTCTACTTCCCACTTCAATTTGCAAAGCTATTACTACCATGCACAGACAATTTTTCTGGAGACAGAACAAGGACAAAAAACAGTATCCCCTAGTTTCTTGGGATATTACTTGCCAGCCGAAATCCCTTGGTGGGTTAGGTTTACGAAAAACCTTGCCTCTCAATAAGGCTTTTCTGGCTAAATTAGCATGGCATCTAATAGCCAATCCTTCTAGTTTATGGGCCAAGCTAGTCAAGGAAAGTATCTCACAAGCACTACGTTTATCAAATATAAAACTGAAACTCAAGATTCTCTCATCTGGAGGAAAAGTATAGCACAAAGGCATCTTCTTAGAAAATAAATTCGATGGAAAATAGGAAATGGACTGACCGTTCTTTTTTGGCTTCATAATGAGGCAACCAATGATAATTTCATGGAAATTTTTATAATCTCAACCCTGGATTGATTAACTTAGATGAAAAAGTAGCCACATTCATCCTCCCAAAGCGATCTTGGATCTACATAAGCTCAATCAAACATTACCGTCCTTTTAAGTCAACAAAATAAAAGGCATTCCTCTACCTTTTCATGAGTTTATGGATACCCCTATCTGGGGTTTAATTCCAAGTGGTCTTTTCTCGGTCAAATCGGCCACCTGGCTGGCTCATAATTTACCATCTTATGGTTCTTGCCCTTTTAAAGGGATTTAGAAGCTTCATATCCCACCAAAGCTTAGAGTTTTTCTATGGCAAATTTGTCACAATAGTTTAGAAGTCTAGGAAACCCTTTTCTCTCGTCATATTACCTCAACCAACCTTTGCCCCATTTGTTCTCTTTCACCATAAAATATAGACCATCTCTTCTTCCATTGTCCTTCCACCCAATCTCTCTGGAACCTTCCTTTAGTCTCAGATTGGGCTGGTCATTTCTTACCGCAAACTAATATGTTAATTTTCTTAACCTGTATAAAATAATAATCCACATAATAAGAAATTAATTTTCTTACTTTGGAGTATTTGGAAAGAACGCAACTCCATCATTTTCAACAATGAAAATTGGAATTTTCTTTCGAGCTCACATCGCTAATATAGAATGGCAAACCAGATTACATATTAATGCCTTCCAAAACAAAGGTTCTCCTTTAACAGAGCTCCACCCTTCCCCCCGTTTCTTACACCATTCTGGTTGCTTGGGAGCCCCCTCCCACGCATTTCTCCAAGCTCAATTTCGAGGTTTAGTACACAGTTCTTCGGCCGCAACTGGTTTCATTATTCGCAACAATAACGGGGAACTTATTCAAGCAAACACTTTCAATCTTGGCAATTCCTCTACTATTGTAGTCGAAGACACGACTCTACAGGGTTAAAAGTTGCTTCTCAAAAACAAATCAAACTACTTCACATTGAAGGACACAATCTATTAGTAATCAACTCAGTGCTTCGTATTTGGCGGCCCTGGCAAATTGACCATGCATATTATCCAAGATGTTCGTATTATACTTGTAGACACATAATCGTGTCTCCCCATTTAAGGATCCGATGATGAAACATACCGTGATCTTAATTGGTCCGACCCAAAGGCAGAGCAGTGTGAAAAGCCATTCAAAACCATTTCGAAAAGTGTTAAAGTCCTATTTTTAAACCCAATTAATTATTCATGATAATTAATTGTATTTAAGCTTAATTCTTTGAAAAGCCCAATTAATGATAATTAATTGGTTTATTTAATATTTAATTATTCTCAAAAGATATTTTTTATAAGTTAAAATCAGATTTTATCCCGTAAAATCAGATATCCGTAGTTAAAAGATAAAAGAAAATCTTTTAGAACGCGTTTTTATCAAAAAACTATTAAAACTTGTCAAAAACAAGGCGGTGCGCTGAGCGCAGCTGATTGTGCTGAGTGCAAGGCCTGCGCCGAGTGCACGTGTCCTGACACGTGGGCTTCCACGTAAGATGCGCCTAGCGCACAAACTGTGCGAAGCGCACCAAAACTGCCATGTAGACTTCTGTTTCGTGTAGAGTCATGCGTCAAGTGCAGTTCTCTGCTTGAGCCGTGGAATTTCTTTCGTATCTTTTTCAAAGCGCGTACCACGTGTACGCTTTTTACTAGTCATGCCACGTCATACGCTTGACACGTCAACTGCGCCAGACGCAGCTGGCGCGTGAGGCGCAGTGCCGTTTTCCCTATAAATAGGCCTGATTCCGTACAGATTTCATAACGAATTTTTCACATAACACTCGACGAATACCTTACGAATCTCTCGACGAACTACAAAATCTCCCTACAAAATTCATACTTTCAAACACAAAACATATTCAATCTACATACTCTCATACATTCAGGTTTTCAGGCTTCACGATTGCTCGTCCCGAAGGTTGTCAATCCTGCAGACCCAAGCCACGATATAATCCTGAGGGTCCTTAAATAAATTATTTTTATATTGAAGTTACTAACAGTTTTCTTTCCTGATGTAGATCTTTAATGTAAAATCACATTGTATATACTAACCCTCTTTTCTATACTTTATTTTATATACATATTATTATTATTCATGCCACTGTATATTATATGCCTGCCTGATCATTATATGCATATTATATGATTGTCCCTGCATTATTGCTTTTATCATTCACATGTTATTTTTGCTAATCAAATACCTAAAGAACTGTTCTAACATTAATCAGATTAATTTGGACAACCTGCTAGGTTCCCTGTAATATTGATTGCCTGATATAACTTGCCAGTAAAAATATAGTCTTTTATGTGTTTCCTGAACCTACTTAGACTAAATATTTTTAGGGTGTTTAAAACGTTATTTGATTATTCTTTGGCATAAAATCTGTAATGAATCTATATTTGGTAGAGGCTAGCTTTGGGCGAATGTGGTTCATTATGACTATATTCGTACTCTCACCCCCGAACTCAATCTTTATTTCATTTTGGCCATCTATGGTGTCAGAACGGGGAAATCTACATTGGATAATTTGTCCGTACGATTTTCCCATATCCACTTAGGTTTATGATTCTTCCTAAAAAGAATTGTTGGCGACTTCTTTCAATACCAAACAATTTTCAATAAAACCTTAACAGTGGGTTAGTCAAATCTAAAACACGCTCACACCGCGTAAGCGAAATAAAAACACGCCTACAATTTGGCGACTTCACTAGGGAGGATTTTAAAAAAAAAAAAAAAAAAATTTAATGAGTGGATGAAACTTGAAAAATACGATTCATTCTCCTTTTATGCCTTAGAATAATATATTGTTTTGCATGTGCATGGCTATTGTTCAGCCACCATAAGGACAATCTACCTTGCCTCATTAGCACATGTTCTATGTGTGAGGTCACCCCCGGGGGGTTTGCGCTTTGTCCTTCCAAAAAGCTTCCTGAGCGATAATGTTGGATCTTAGTTATAAGCAAACCTACCAACCATGGCATTGTTCTCTTGTTCTTGACTTGAGACTAGAGTGCGTCTTACACGTGGCCACCTCTTGAAGTAGGGGTACCAAGTGTGGGATCAATCTCTTAGTCATGGACCCTTTTCAGACCGAATCTAAACCTGACCAATAGTTTCAAACATAGAACTGGACTTTAGGTTGGAACTTTTGCATCCATGTTATATGACATTTGCCTGTGATTGCAATTTTTGCCTGTTATTATCTTGTCAAATGGTCATTATTATGCGTCGTTCTTAAAAATCGCGTCTAACAAACAACAAAAAATTCTTCAATCGGCCAATACGTCGCCTAAATCCCCGAAAAACGTGTCGAGGATTAGTACGCCAAGCGCATTAAGTTGTGCCTGGCGCACTACTCCAGCGCCAGACGCACGGCTATGCACCGCGCATAGCAATGCTGCGCGGTACGCAGTCTGTGCATCGCACGCTTTTCGTCAATTTACTCGTCGTAATGGTCGATCCAATATCCAGTCCTATGTTTGTCTATCTTATTCGCGTAGTACATGGTCATTCTAGGGGTCTCACCTAATCATATATTCAAAAATCAGTCTTTTCATAAAAGGTCAAGTCTATCCTAAAAATGATCATTGTAGAGTTAGAGTTGTCATGCATGTCTACCTCTTCCCACTTTCTCCCTACTGTTCAACTAATCTTTCATGTCAATCATACTTTACCATATTCAATCAATTTCAAAATCATACTTTTTTCAAAATCAATCCTGCACCCTCTTCTATTCTACCTTTTTCGAAAACATTTACTGATCATCGTAATACCACAACATTTCCAAAAAAAAATATTTTTCAAAATCAATCCATCATCTTTTCCTAACAAAAGATAAAAACAAAGGGGTTCTTTTTTAAAAACGAATCTCATAAATTCTAAGCCCAGTCCATACATCTTCAATCCAATTCAATCCAATCGACCCTATTCACTTGCATTCATTCTAGGCCCATATGCTTTAGAATCCATTTTGCATTCATATAGGGTCCATCTAATTCGAGTCCATGCATTCATATTGAGCCCGCTAGCATTAGAGTCCATCTTAGGCCCATATAAGTCTAGCTCCAGTTAAAATATAGGCCCATTTGCATCTTTATGTGAACCCTATAGTCTATGTCAATACCAGTCCAACTCTACTCCAATCCAATGTCAAGCCCATGCGCATTTTCAAGCCTAACTTCAAACCAATATAGGACTAAGTCCAAAATTAGGTCCATATAAGGCCTAGCTCATTTTCAAAGTCAATCCAGTCCAATTCCAAATCCATATAGGACAAAGTCCAAACCATTAAGACTAGCGAAACTAGCATCCACGTAAGACCATAACGGCACCTCTTTGACTTAGCTATGCTAGTAATCCCTGTGAGACCATAACGGCACCCCTTTGACTTAGCTAAGCTAGTCATCCCTGTGAGACCATAACGGCACCCCTTTGACTTAGTGAAGCTAGTCACCCCTAAGACTATAAGGACAGCCTCCGAGTATAGCGAAGCTACTCCTATCTTACATCTATAGCAATCCCAAATCATCAAGTCTGGCGAAGCCAATTCCTTCCTAAGCCTAGCGAAGCTATCGTAGACAATCCTTTTGAGCCTAGTCTATATGCAATGTCTAGTCCATTCTGCTGGCATAGTACAGTCCAGTCCAGTCCAATCCAGTCATCTGCATATGCATATAGTTAGGTGATACGCTCATGTTATACGGTGTATATACGTTATTTTAGGTGCACTTTGCTAGGGGATTTATTCATAATAGTTAATGTTTGCATATAAATAGACCTTAGCGGAAGTTCGGAATTTTGTATGTTAATTGTTGTTAAAGTTGTAAAGTTCCGAGCTCTTGGAACTCCACCGTGTGCCTAAGCATCGCATCACCGCAAGCTCGTCATCACCAACCAAGTAGAGCTCGGCAAAGCACCTAGCATCACACGCACACCCGCTAACCAAGCATCGCACAACCCAGCAGCATCGTCGAGCCATCCACGGCAGCATCGCCGAGCCATCAAGCTGCCCAGCCCGGCGCTCGAAGCATCGCACGCCATGCGCCGCCCGCCGCTCATCGCCCATGCTCGAAGCCCTGGCGCTCGCGACTCGCGAGCATCCTCGCACCTCGCGAGCAACCTGCCTTCGCGACTCGCGAGTCCTGTCGCGACTCGCGACCATTGCCAACCATTTTGTGCGCGGAAGACAGAGTACTCTTCGCGACTCGCGATCAGTCTCGCACCTCGCGACCCCCTAGGTCGGTGTAATTGTCGGCTGATTTTTGAGCTTTAGTATAAATACTAAACTTGATTTTTTGGACCTAAGAGAACACACATTTGAGGAGAGAGAATATCCAACACTCCATTCTTCTCTTCTTCTCTTCTCTTTTTAGTTTTTGTTTTCGAGTTTAGTCTTCGTAGATTTCAATTATGGGATTGGCTATTGCTATGCCGATTGTAGCTTGAACCGTTCTTGAACGAGATTAATATGGAGCTTCAAGCATTATTGTGAGATCTTTCCTCTCTATTTATTTCCTTTGATTATGGTTTAATTTCTATGCTTGCTTTCAATGGTTTTTGCATGATTATGCTAGTAATATTACTAGTTTGATTGTGTAATTAATCTAATGCTAGATTTAAGAATAGAATCGGATTGTTTTATTCTTTTATCAATTAGTAGCAAACTAGGGAGTAACTTAGATGCAGATCGTCTTGGTTATTTCTTGGGGAAATTGAATCAACTGTTAAATGTTTATCGCTTGTATGATGTTAGCAGGTTTATTGGTTTTCTGTGTTTATTGCTGCTATCGGATTGAACTTAGACGCTATCGGACTAGGTTATCCTTTAGTTAGGGTTTTATAGTCACGCTGATCGTGCTATTCAACTAAGAATAAGGAGAATGCGAGATTAATTCTCAACAATAGATAATAATGGAAATGAATAGAGTCGAGGTTCAATGATCGATAATGAATTGAAGTGCATGTTAATCGGATTCAAGATCTTCCTATATTGAATTCTCATCTTATTTATATGTTAGTTAGTTGTAGTCTAATAACAACTCTTTGAAACCCCCCCTTTTGTTATTATTAGGTTTCTCGACCGTTAGAGTCTTCTAGGTACCATCTCACGCTAAATATAGAGCTCGTCCCCGTTTCCCTGTGGATACGAACCCTACTTCCATTATACTTGTTTAGTGTAAAAGAGAGTAGGATAAATTTTATCTTTGGCCGGGTGGCGTTCACGACAAACGCGGCCCGCCAAATTTTGGCGCCGTTGCCGGGGACACGGTGTTACTTGTTTATATTTAGTGTATGCTTTTGGATTGTATTGCTAATGGTTTTTGTTTATGGTTAATACTCGTGCTACTAACCAAGAACCTTTGCAGTACGATCGAGATCTAGAACTAACCCTTTTAAGGTTGAGAAGAGAATTGCGTGAAGACTTTAGTGAGCTCCCTTTTTCGCTTCAATTTGAAGAAGAGATGCCTCCTAGAGTTGAGCACCGCACTTTAAAGGAGCTCACTGCTCCTAACCTTGACCGACAACCTTTGTGTATCACATTTCCGGAACCGGAAGTGGGGGACACATTTGAGCTAAAGTCGGGGTTGATACATTTGCTTCCCTCATTCCATGGGCTAAATGGTGAAGATCCAAATAAACATTTGTCAGAGTTTCATGTGGTATGCAGCAGCATGAAACCAAGTGGAGTTTCAGAAGATAGAATCAAGCTTAAAGCTTTCCCCTTTTCGCTAAAAGACGCAAGCAAAGGACTTGGATGTACTACCTTCAGTCCGACAAACATCACCACTTGGGCACAATTGAAAAAGAGCTTTCTCGAGAAATACTTTCCCACTTCTAAATCATCTACATTGAAGAAGGAGATAAGTAACATTGAGCAACGAGGTGATGAGTCTTTTTACGAGTATTGGGAGAGGTTTAAGAAGTTATGTGCTAGTTGTCCATACCACGGTTATTCAGAGGAAGATTTGGTGCTATACTTCTATAATGGCTTATGTGATGAGGATGCTAGGATGGTTAATGCAGCAAGTGGTGGATCCATTGTGAATAAAATTGCACTCGTTGCTAAGGAACCGTTAAATGAGCTTCTTTGAAAGCTCGAGGCGGTTTAGTAGAAGGTCCGGAACTCGACGTGTGGTCGCCGAGGGTTCTAGTTCTTCTAAGCTGGAAGATCAGGTGCAAGCTCTCACATCCGTGATGCGAGACTTCATAGTGAAAGAGAAAACTCACCAAGTGAAGGCTTGTGGCATTTGCTCTTCACATCATCCAACTGATTTTTGTCCTCATCTACAAGAACCGAGAGTGAAGAGGTTAAGGCGGCCGATTTTCGGGGCCAAGGTTTCCAAAAAGATATGATCCATATTCTGGTACCTACAATTCGGGATGGCGAGATCATCCTAATTTGAGGTACGGGAACTCATCGGGAACCAAGCAGCCGCCACAGCAAAGTATAACCGCCCACCACCTCCTTATTCGAGAGCACCGGAGCAAGGAGCTCCATATTTTCGGCCGCAAGGCCAACCCACGGGACCGAGTACCGGCATGTCTACAGAGGATATGATTAATGCTTTAACTAAAAATGTCACTAACATGCAGGGAAATATGGTTCAGTTTCAGGAGGAGACCCGTTCGAGCATCAAGAACTTGGAGAGCCAAGTAAGCCAAATTGCGGGAGCTGTAACCAAGTTAGAGGCTAGGGATTCGGTGAGGTTTCCATCCCAAATAGAACTCAACCCAAAGATGAACGTGAGTGCTATCACATTGAGAAGTGGAGCGGAAATTGCAAGCAAAGAGAGGTTGGTGGTTCGAGACAAAGAGATAGTGGAAGAGGTGATCGAGCATGAACCGACAACAGATTATACATCATTGCCACCTCAACAAGAGGCGAAAGTCCAAAAATCACCTCCTCCACCTTATGAACCAGAGCCACCCTTTCCCGAGGCATTGAGAGAAACCCGCAAAACAGAGCACACCAATGACATTTACGAAATCTTTCGTAAATGTGAGGTAAACATTCCCCTTTTTGATGCTTTAAATCAAGTACCTAGGTTTGCTAAGTTCTTTAAAGAATTATGTACTTCGAAAAGAAAGCAAAAACAAAAGGGAGTGCAAAAAGTGAAGGCTAGCGAGCATGTCTCGCTTATCTTTCAAAAGAAATTGCCTCAAAAGTGCAAGGACCCAGGCATGTTTACCATCCCATGTACCATAGGTGACACCATGTTTCCTAAAGCCATGTTAGACTTAGGTGCGTCAATTAATGTGATTCCATATACATTGTATAAGTCTTTGAAACTTGGCAATTTGCATGAAACTGGTGTGGTGATTCAATTAGCTGATAGATCCAATGTTTATCCTAGGGGTAAATTAGAGGATGTGTTAGTTAAGGTTGGGAAATTGCAATTTCCTGCTGATTTTTATGTTTTGGAGATGGAGCCTGATAAGCATGCCGCCCCCATCCTTTTGGGTCGACCTTTCTTGAAAACATCTTGCACTAAAATTGATGTTTGCGCTGGTTCTTTGACCATGGAATTCGAGGGAAAGGTAGAGGCGTTTAAAATCGATGATTCTAAGCCTTTGATTAAGGATGTTAACCCTCTTTGCTCTATTAACATTGTTGACTCTGTTTTGCATGATGTTCTTGACATTGTTGAGGATTGTGCATCTCCTACTAACATGCAGGTTATGGTGCCGGAGTTGAAAGAGCGGAAAAAGCCTCCTGATTTACCATCTTGTTTTGACACTGTACCACTAACGATGCATTGCAAGAGTTCTTCTCCGTTTGTTTTGCAGGTACTCGAATTGGAGGTTGACATGGAGCCTCCATTGTCACATATGGAGCACAAGCCCAATTTTTGAGCTCAAGGTACTAAGTCGAGCTAACGACTTTAAACAACAGCGCTTCTCGGGAGGCAACCCGAGACCCCGAGACCTCTTTATTTTCTTTCTTTTCCTTTATTTTTCATCAAATTTCCACCACCACAACAAATTTTCTTTCACCCACCACCCACCCACTAAAAAGATCCACAACCAATCTTAATTCACTTATAACCAAAATCCACAAAAGAAAATCCGTTGGGAGGACTTCAATAGCTAGGAGTTGGTGCACTAGAGGATTGAGATTGTTAATGTATCTTTTCTATCTCTTAAGCTAGGTGCAAATCTCACAAATTCAAAACTTTTGAGCTTGTCATTTGTTTGAGTGATTCGAGGGAGAGGGTTGTGAGTTGATTTATGAGATTTGAGTTGGTGTTGTTAAGAAATTTGAGTTTGACGGATTGTTTGGTCATGAGTTTTGAGCATTCGATCTTCGATTT
The DNA here is from genome assembly GCA_947646795.1 of Beta lomatogona. Lineage (NCBI taxonomy): Eukaryota > Viridiplantae > Streptophyta > Magnoliopsida > Caryophyllales > Amaranthaceae > Beta > Beta lomatogona. Next base: position 1,883,704 of record CANSNZ010001471.1, read on the forward strand.
ACCCGATTTTCGATTTTCTCCCCCCATTTTCAGTTTACTTTTTCTTCTAATTGTCGACACATTGAGGACAATGTGTAGTTTAAGTAGGGGGGAGGGTATTCTCATTCTCATGTGTCTATGTTGTGTATAGTACTTTCAATTTGAAAAAAAAAAAAAAAATGAAAATGAAAAAAAAAAAATGAAAAAAATAAAAAATAAAAAAAAAATGATGATGAAATGAAACCCGCTGAGTTGAAAACCCACAAGGGTGGGCGACTCAGGCAAAAATTGGGGGCCCGGATAGGTTGAAAACCCGAAAGGGCAACTTATGCAAAAAAGTGGCTTATATTGAGCGGGTAAGATGGTGAGATGAAAAAAAAAAATGTGAGAAGCTAGGATGAAAACCCGAAAGGGCTCCTAGGCAAAATGAGAGATTAAAAGAGAATTATGTATTTTGAAGACTCATTTGCTGGAGATTTGTTTTGGCTTTCACTTTCTTTTGATTGTTTGTTTTTGGGAGTAAGCTTGGAATTTATCCCTTTTTGTCTTTGTTCCATGGCTTGCTTATATAGGTTGGTTGTAATAGTAGTAGTAGTTTATCTTCTAAGGTTTTAGGCGAGTTGTCATTTTGATTGTGGCGTTGGAGTGAGTTCAATTCCTTTGAGATCCTTCAGGATTTGAGCTCACATTTTGGTTGTCGTTTGGTGATTATTGTTGTCGCGTCTTTTATTTTTCGGGTGAGCTCGAATCTAAGTGTGGGGGAATCATCGTCCCTTACGTTTAGGTTTTTGAGCGGATGATTGTTATGATGTGATGATGATGCTGTAGTTGATGGGGAGTGTAGGTTGGTGTCGTTAGTTTGGGTGATGATTTATTTGGTGATCCTCATTTTGAGTTTACTCGAGGTCGAGTAAAGTTCAAGTGTGGGGGTATTTGATACGCTCATGTTATACGGTGTATATACGTTATTTTAGGTGCACTTTGCTAGGGGATTTATTCATAATAGTTAATGTTTGCATATAAATAGACCTTAGCGGAAGTTCGGAATTTTGTATGTTAATTGTTGTTAAAGTTGTAAAGTTCCGAGCTCTTGGAACTCCACCGTGTGCCTAAGCATCGCATCACCGCAAGCTCGTCATCACCAACCAAGTAGAGCTCAAGCAGCACCTAGCATCACACGCACACCCGCTAACCAAGCATCGCACAACCAGCAGCATCGTCGAGCCATCCAGCAGCATCGTCGAGCCATCAAGCTGCCCAGCCCAGCGCTCGAAGAATCGCACGCCATGCGCCTGCCCAGCGCTCATCGCCCATGCTCGAAGCCCAGCGCTCGCGACTCGCGAGCATCCTCGCACCTCGCGAGCAACCTGCCTTCGCGACTCGCGAGTCCTGTCGCGACTCGCGACCATTGCCAACCATTTTGTGCGCGGAAGACAGAGTACTCTTCGCGACTCGCGATCGGTCTCGCACCTCGCGACCCCTAGGTCGGTGTAATTGTCGGCTGATTTTTGAGCTTTAGTATAAATACTAAACTTGATTTTTGGACCTAAGAGAACACACATTTGAGGAGAGAGAATATCCAACACTCCATTCTTCTCTTCTTCTCTCTCTTTTTAGTTTTTGTTTTCGAGTTTAGTCTTCGTAGATTTCAATTATGGGATTGGCTATTGCTATGCCGATTGTAGCTTGAACCGTTCTTGAACGAGATTAATATGGAGCTTCAAGCATTATTGTGAGATCTTTCCTCTCTATTTATTTCCTTTGATTATGGTTTAATTTCTATGCTTGCTTTCAATGGTTTTTGCATGATTATGCTAGGAATATTACTAGTTTGATTGTGTAATTAATCTAATGCTAGATTTAAGAATAGAATCGGATTGTTTTATTCTTTTATCAATTAGTAGCAAACTAGGGAGTAACTTAGATGCAGATCGTCTTGGTTATTTCTTGGGGAAATTGAATCAACTGTTAAATGTTTATCGCTTGTATGATGTTAGCAGGTTTATTGGTTTTCTGTGTTTATTGCTGCTATCGGATTGAACTTAGACGCTATCGGACTAGGTTATCCTTTAGTTAGGGTTTTATAGTCACGCTGATCGTGCTATTCAACTAAGAATAAGGAGAATGCGAGATTAATTCTCAACAATAGATAATAATGGAAATGAATAGAGTCGAGGTTCAATGATCGATAATGAATTGAAGTGCATGTTAATCGGATTCAAGATCTTCCTATATTGAATTCTCATCTTATTTATATGTTAGTTAGTTGTAGTCTAATAACAACTCTTTGAAACCCCCCCTTTTGTTATTATTAGGTTTCTCGACCGTTAGAGTCTTCTAGGTACCATCTCACGCTAAATATAGAGCTCGTCCCCGTTTCCCTGTGGATACGAACCCTACTTCCATTATACTTGTTTAGTGTAAAAGAGAGTAGGATAAATTTTATCTTTGGCCGGGTGGCGTTCACGACAAACGCGGCCCGCCATTAGGCCCATGTCACGATTTTAATCATACCCATTTCTAATTATTTCCCGTTTCCATTTCACCTTCTATTTTTCATCCCCATTTCCACTTTCATCTTCATTTCTCATTTCTCATTTCTCCATCCCTCATTCCTATTTCTCATTTCGAAAGCATCGTTTCTTAATATTTATGAGGTCCACTCGATTCTGTTCGTGACCAGTCGAGAAATTACAACTTAGGAATGCCTAAAGAAGGAACAAAATGTGAGCCTACTCTAAAGCTCATCAATTGCACTATCACCACCCCCGACTTCATTTAGAGTCATGAAGATTACTTTTGACCGCCAGTAGAGGCGCGATCACTTCCATAGGGTCTACCGCCTTCACATTAGAGGCGCGATCACTTCCATAGGGTCTACTCTGAACCCTACACCTAAAAGATAATTCAAATGGAGCATCCTAAACTTCTACAGCGAATTCCAACAAAACAATGAAAATCTGACATCTAGTGTCAAATACCATTACTGCGCTACGAAACAAGGTCAATGACAACAAACTACTAATACTTGCTACAACGAGAATCAGCATCACCAACAACCCCTGAGGCAGTGCATCAACAATTCAACAGGCTTAGTCTTTTGTTTCTGGTTTCCTAGGATAAGTCAGAGAGTCTATGTCACTATAGGACTTCATCTATTATAGCCTTTTCATTTTCATTTCATTTTTTCTTTTTATTTTATTGGCCTTCCATCATTTTATTTATGCTTCTAATTCGTTGATGAAACTTAAATCACCTAGTGAACCTGACTAACAATAATAATAAGAGATCTAAAATAAAATAAAAAAAGAAAAGAGGAAAATAAAAAAAATGGACATACTTTGGATCACGAGTTATTTCCCTCTTCCTCCATCATCCTCCACAATACTTAGCCAAATCATCCCTCCATTAACCAAAGCTCCACAAATAGCCTTCAAGCCTTCCAATATCCTAAACCAAACTTGTGTGCAAACCTCACTACATTACAAAAAGTATCAATGCCAGGCAAAAACAAAAAAAAAAAAAAGTGAAAAATTCAAAGTGCGAAAAAAGCAAAAGCAAAAGAAACGCACCAGACAAAAATGCAAAAAAATAAAGAGCCAAAGTTAAAGAAATAAAAAGTCAAGCTAGGGGACTTGCACACAAGTTCTAGCCCTCATTCAAATCCCTTCGATTCATCAAACATTTAATCCATATAATCCAAATCCATGATCCTTACATTAGCCTAACAATTCAACATTCCTCAAGCTTTAAACCTTTCAACGTTTCAACAACCCTAACTCTTTTTTCAAGGTATGTCCAAGCCCGCTAGGTTGAAAGCCCTAAAGGGCGGCCTAGGCAAAAGTTTGAGCGCAAAAAAAAAGAACATAATAAAAAAAAATCAGATCGAGAACTACGAATGGTTTGATTCCGCAAGGATACGTAGGAATTCTCATGTCGATGTCCGACCACTTCAATAAAATAAATTAGTCAAGGTCTAATGATTTGATTTTCTAGAGTTCAGGAGCATGTTCTTTCTAGATCCTGACATAGACTCGAGTCTGAACCTAGCCTCGTTAAAGCCTTTCCCACCTACATTCATTTAAGTCACAAATTCAAACTTTTTTATTTTTTCAATCCAAGCTCTCCTTGTCCCTGAAGGACTCTCCGACAATTCCATGGTCTCTGGCGATATTTGACTTTGCCTAAATCACTTACCAAAGAAGAATCCCCAATCACAACTTTCACCTTTCAAGACATGTCAATTACATTTCAATACCAGATCAAGTACAGGCTCAAGCCTAATTCAGGCAAGCTCACCCAAAGTGGGGGCTTCCTATATGTGTGGTGATGCCTCCAATTCAAATCAAACTCCCGAGGAATTCTAATCCGCTGACCTTGTTTATGCACCCCGATTATTTACTAAAAATAGTTTTGGAAAATCATTCTATCTATTTCTAATCATTCTATCTCATTATACATATCCATATCTCCTATCCTTGCAAAGCCCTGACCTTGCATTGCATATCATACATTCTAGTCTTGCATAACCCTGGCGTTGCATGACGTGCCATCCCTTAGCTTTGCATAAACTTAATCCTTGCATTAATTCTCATGCATCCTTACAGAGTCTAACTTTGCTTTTTTGCATCACTATGTGCTTTATGTGAGTTGTTTGCACCTATCTGCTAACATTTTTCCCTGCAGGTAATAAGATTGCTTGTAGTTATTGTCCTGCATACTAACTTTGTTTTGCAGAGACCTACGTATATAGATCAGTTCTAAACTGCAGAGAGTTTAGAATTGTTCTCCGTCCCTACACCGAATACTTTGACTTTCGGTTTCCTGAGCCTCAGTCAAAGTGGGGGCTTCTGTAGACACATAATTGTGTCTCCCCATTTAAGGATCCGATGATGAAACATACCGTGGTCTTAATTGGTCCGACCCAAAGGCAGAGCATTGTGAAAAGCCATTCAAAACCATTTCGAAAAGTGTTAAAGTCCTATTTTAAAGCCTAATTAATTATTCATGATAATTAATTGTATTTGAGCCCAATTCCTTGAAAAGCCTAATTAATTGATAATTAATTGATTTATTTTAATAAATAAATATTTTCAAAATATATTTTTTTTTAAGTTAAAATCATATTTTATCCCATAAAATCATATATTAGTAGTTAAAAGATAAAAGAAAATCATTTAGAACGGCTTTTTATCAAAAAAAACTATCAAAACATGTCAAAAACAAGGCGGTACGCTGAGCGTAAGGCCTGCGCCGAGCGCACGTGTCCTGATACGTGGGCTTCCACATAAGCTGCGCCTAGCGCACAAACTGTGCTAAGCGCACCAGAACTGCCACGTAGACTTCTGTTACATGTAGAGTCCTGCGTAAGCGCAGTTCTCTGCTTGAGACGCGAAATTTCTTTCTTATCTTCTTCAAAAGCGCGTACCACGTGTACGCTTTTTACTGGTCATGCCGCGTCATGCCCTTGATACGTCGACTGCGCCGACGCATGGGCGCGTGAGGCGATGTCGTTTTCCCTATAAATAGGCCTGATTTCCGTACAGATTTCAGAACGGATATTTCACATAACACTCGACGAATACATTACTAATCTCTCGACGAACTACAAAATCTCCCTACAAAATTCATACTTTCAAACACAAAACACATTCAATCTACATACTTTCATACATTTCGATTTTCAGGCTTCACGATTGCTCGTCCCGGAGGTTGTCAATCTTGCAGACCCAAGCCACGGTATAATCCTGAGGGTCCTTTGTATATTATATGCCTGCCTGATCATTCTATGCATATTATATGATTGTCCCTGCATTATTGCATTTATCACCCACATGTTATTTTTGCTAATCAAAGACCTAAAGAACTGTTCTAACATTAATCAGATTAATTTGGACAACCTGTTAGGTTCCCTGTAATATTGATCGCCTAATATAACTTGTCACTAAAAATATAGTCTTTTATGTGTTTCCTGAACCTACTTAGACTAATAGTTTTAGGGTGTTTAAAACGTTATTTGATTAATCTTTGGCATAAAATCTGTAATGAATCGATATTTGGTAAAGGCCAACTTTGGGCGAATGTGGTTCATTATGACTGTATTCGTAACCTCACCCCCGAACTCAATCTTTGATTCATTTTGACCATCTATGGAGTCAGGACGGGGAAATATATATTGGATAATTTGTCCCTACGGTTTTTGTAACACCCCGATAATTCTCTCTTTTCTAAAATACCTTTTTAATGTAAAACATAGAGAATTATCAAAGTATTATCGCCCATGTGAAAACGTATCGGCTTATTCAGAATTTTGCAGCAGAAAACAGTAATAATAAACTTTATAACTAAAACTTAGTCAACTCTAAAAGTCAAACCAATAAAGTCAAAGTCAAACTTAAAACCAAAACCAACTATAAAAGCATAAACCCAAAGTATGATAATCAGACTACACAAGCTCTCCAATCCCGAACCCAATGATGCATCATCTTCAAACCTGTAGATGGACAATGCACTATTGATCCCTAGAGACTGCTCACCAAAATGGGGCATCAAAGGATCAATAAGGCAAAGCCTTGATCAACATACACAACAAAAGCAGGTAATCAGCAAAGCTGAGTACTACTTACTAAACAAGTAAACAATCCTAATATGATACTAATAAATAATAGGCAAGAATAAATAATAACATAATAACTTGCAGATAACTTTTACTGAACTAACTTAAACAACATTCTTATTACTTTAAATGGAATAGTCAATGGACCGAGTTGTCTCATCTAAAACAGCTTTCCCCTAGGAAGACGAAATAAGGGCGCGACTCCGTATTCCAAAATGACCTACAATATCGAGGAACCTTTTAATAAAAATAGCAACGGTGATCAACCCGAAACCCAGAAAAAGCCATGGGCTACCACCATGTACTCTAACTCCTAATTGTCCAATACTTCAGACGTGCACCAGTATAAAGCTATTGCTATCCAGTTTCACTTTACATGATTTACCAGTTATTACTTGTTATGAGTCACAAGCAACACAAATAACCCAATCATCAAACAATCACAATTCTCTTTTTATCTTAGGATTAGATAAGTGGTCACACAACTTACAATCCAAGATTACTTTCAACATTAACTCAATCCTTCTTATTTGTTGAACCTAGCCAACAACCAAATTACCTTTCATAGGTAGAAAATATCAACTTACCAGATAAGGCCATCAGTCCTTATAAAGCAGTGAAATATTAAAAAGGGAACAATGATCAATATGATCCAATACAAGTAAACATATTAATTCCCCCATGTGAATAATAAAGTTCCCAACCAACATGCTTGCATCAATCTTCCATACAAACATGATATAAATCTCATAATATGAATCTCATAATCAACATGCTTACACAACAGCATAAAACATGCAAAATCCAACATAATAAATATCATATATGAACTCAACATAGTTCCTATACATGATACTACATAATTCTCCTTCCTTAAATCATGATACTATCTCAGTCAATACATAGGTATGTACGTACCTTGTGTAGACAAACTGGGATGCCACTTTAACCAACTTAAAAGTCGCCTAGAGAGAATTCTCCGCCTAAAATAACCAATATAAACCTATAATCAATACTCAAATAATTTCCATCAACTTTAAAATACTTTAAACCTCCTTTAAAAATATTTAAAAGTTGTTTTCATCATCAAAACTTCAATACTAATATTTCCTAGCATAGTACAACTATACTAGTCATCAAAATCCTTAAAACTCCTTTAATAACGTCCTTTTTAAAATTCTAGCAACATATAGTCTGTTAAAACTCTCTTTAAACATACTTAAACATGCTTAAATTCATAATTTAAATCAATTTCATAGTTCATAACGTGCTACTATGATTTTCCAATCTCTTAAACCCTAAAAATCCATGTTTTGATAATTAAAATCTACTTTAAACTCAAATATGCGTATCTGATTTTTATTTCATCAATACATAAATTATATAACTTAGATTCATTAATAAACCAATAACTTATAACTTTTAAACACAAATTAATTAAAACAAAACCTAAAAATACAATCTTTGGATAAAACTTGAGGAGGAAGAAAAGTAACAAACCAAAGCAAGAAGAGGAGGGAAGAAAGACCGGCGGCACACAGCGGCGGTCGGCGGCGAATCACCGGTGAGGAAGCAGCAGCCGGCGAGGAAGAGGAGTGAAAGCCGAAGAGAGAGAAAGCCGCAAAGAGAGAGACAGAGAACCGAAAAGTGTGGGAGGAAGGAAGAGAGAGAAAATAATGTGTGGGGAAATATTTGGGGTTTATAGGGTATTTATAGTTTCCCCTTTGTGGACTTAGGAAAAATATAATTGGGCTTCAAATAGAGTTTGCTGATGAATAGGAGTGATGATTGAATCCTAACATCACTAGGATTAGTATTTGGGTTCCTCAAGCCCATTTAAACTCCTTTTTCAAATCCAAATAGGTATTTTAAACATTTCAAGTACTTTCAAAGCATGACTTTAATAAATATTTGACTTGAATAAATTATTAAAAAAATTTCTTTGACTTTCAAATAGTCAACCTTTGCAATATGAAACCATTAAATGCTAAAATATATTAAAATATAAATAAATATATATTAAAGTATACTTATAAATTTATAAAAATACGGGGGATTACAGTTTTCCCATATCCAATTAGGTTTATGATTCTTCCTAAAAAGAATTGTTGGCGACTTCTTTCAATACAAAACAATTTTCAATAAAACCTTAACAGTGGGGTAGTCAAATCTAATACGCGTTCACACAACGTGGGCGAAATAAAAACACGCCTACAATACTGCAACAGTTTCACTCCTGGAAGATCTCCATTCTCTCTTATCTATCCTCTCTTGTAAAAAAAAAAAAAAAGCTACTCTCAAGAACTATGTCTAAAAACACCCAACAACAATAAAACTCTTTAAAGAACTCTCCATTCAACTTTTCATTGTTTGGTGGTCCCCATGTCAATAGATGAACCTCATTTCATATTATGATCAAAGTTATATAAATAAAGTTATTCATGTAAATTAAATATAATTACAAAAAAATTAATCTTTTTCATAATTTATGTAATGTAGATTTTTTTTAAAAACAATATTAATTTCGATTATTTCACCAAATACCCCCGACAAAAAAATTTATTCACCAAATACCCCCACTTTTTTCAAAATTCACCAGTTACCCCTGACTTTTAAAAAAATTCACCAGATACCCTTTTGTTGACGGACGTTAGTCCTCCATTAGCTTTTATTTACAATTTTGCCGTAAGTCAACCTAATTAATCCTAACTAACCCTAACTCTCTCTCTCCCCTAACCCACCAGCCCCCACCGCCCCCCCCCACGCAACCCCGGCCCCACCAGCCCTCGGCCCACCACCCCCCCTAACAACCCCCCCCACCAGCCCCCTCCTCCCCTCCCCTCCCCTCCCATGCAACTCCCTTCCCCATGACCCCTCCCCCATCCCCTTTTCCCGCGGCCCCACCCCCTCTCCCCTCCCCCGCAACCACCACACCTCGATCCCAACGCCACCACACCAACGAAACCGACGCCCAACACACTAACGAAACTCGGATCGCCGGCCACCGAAACTCCTGTTGCCGTCGCCGGAAGGCGAGAAACTCTCCTCCTCCTCATCGCCTTCAACATATCTCTCTCTCCACCTCGAAATTTTCACAATCTTCAGATTTATCTCATAAATGTCCAAGATCGAGCAAGCAAGTAGAAGGAGAATCGCTTGAATCCTCGAACTCAAAGTGCGGATTAGAACTCGGCGGCGAACTCGGAGGAAAGGGAAGGGGGGGGGGGTTGCAAGGGAGGGGCGACGAATCCTCGAACTCGGCATGGGAAGGGGGGTCACTGGGGGTCGGTGGGGGAAGAGGGAGGGTCGGTGGGGGAAAGGGGAGGGGGTCGCGGGTGGTCGGTGAGGGGAAGGGGATGGGGTCGACGGGGGAGGAAGAGGGGGAGAGGGGCTGCGTGGCTGTGGGGGGAGGTGGAGGGGGTGGGGATAGGGTTGGGTGGTGGGGCTGATGGGTCTAGGGTTGGGGGATGGGGTTGGGTTAGGGAGAGAGAGTGTAGGGTTTTGGGGTTTAGTTAGGTTTAATTAGGTTTTTTTAGGTTAATTAGTTAATTAGTTAACGGAACACTAACGTCCGTTAGCCAAAAGGGATTTTGGATAATTTTTTTTAAAGGTCAAGGATATCTGGTGAATTTTTTTAAAAGTCAGGGATATCTGGTGAATTTTGAAAAAAGTGGAGGTATTTGGTGAATAAATTTTTTTGTCAATGGTATTTGGTGAAATAACCGTATTAATTTTAAATGCAAATATTTAATTTCATAAAATAAAAAAGGCAAAGATAGTAGATTTTGTGTATGAAATATATCCAATATTAGACTCATTTTATGGATAAAGAAAAATTATAGTTGTTGGGATAGTAATTATTACCATTTTTTTTTAATTTTTATAAAAAAGATCATTAAATGGATCCAAGAAGAAAAGAAAACTTAAGTAATTGCAATAGTATGTGGGCCCCATACATGGGAGAGTCGTCTCTCTTTCAACCCAAATGGTACCTCCCCCAAGAGCCACATTGCAAAGTGTCTCCATGGAGATACACCCAAGAAACACCCAAGAGCCCCATTGTTAGGTAAGAGGTGGCTCTCCATTTTCTCTCTCCTTGGAGAGCTAGTTGGAGAGCTCCATTGTATATGACGAAAGCATCCGACATACTTCCTTTGTTTTTTTAGTTGCACCATATGTTTTTTTACGTTTGACGAGACACTCATTTGAACGTTAATATATATAATTATGTATAATTGAAAATTATTAAAATTTGATATTTGGAATACTTGCATTGAGATGAATCTAACAAGACCTCATTTGATTATGTTTTTTCTTATATAATGATGTGAGATAGAGTAAAGTCTACTCTAAAGACCTTTACTTTGATTTAAGTTATCATTAAGGACCTTAACTTATACTTCCTCCGTTCTTTTATTATTTTATTATTGCAACATTTCACTTATTTGAAAGTTTCATATTAATTGTAACATTACTAAATTTGACTATATTCTCTATATCTCTCTCCTCGTCACATGAGTCCCTTTTTTCATCTCTCTCATCTCCTTAAAAAATGTGCAACCCCTATATGTTGCAATTATTAAAGAACGGATGATGTATAAGTTATTGTTAATAAGGACCTTATACCTAATAACTCTGTTAACTTCATTAAGAAATCAATAAAAAAAAAGATTTTGATTAAAATGTATATATGAAAAAAATGCTTATTAAGTGTAATAATTCTTCTTTATCTCACATCCTTGTAATAATTTTTAAACATTGATTTAGTTTACTTTCTCCTCCCAAGATATATCTTCTACCAGTTAACAAGACTAAAACCAACGGAGCAACTAGAACTTACGTATTTCCTCTCTCTCAAGTATTCTCTCCCAAACCCTAAAAGCAAACCCCGGCCGCCTACATCCCCGGGCTCGGCGGGCGATACCTCGGCTTAGTCGCCGGCGAGCCACCCCCGTTGCTAAGGTTGTCGTTTTTGTCGTAGGGTCCTATAGTCCCTCCTCCTCCCCTGCTTTTTTCCCCCACCCTACTTTCGCCGCTCCAATACCTCCTTCCCCGCCCCCTGCTTGTCGGCCCATCCCCTGTGCATCGACGGTGTCCTTCTCTTCCCCGGTAAGTCGGTTTCCGTCCTCCCCCTTCCCTGTGCGTCTCTTTTCGTCCTTTCCACTTCCTCGTCAGTTGGTGTTCTCCCTCCCCTGTGTCGGCGTCACCATATCCCTTCCCCTGTACCCCACCCCCTTAACAGCCGTCGTTTTTCCGTTCGTTATCCCCCTCCCCCTAGTCGTTTGGTTTTTTTCGTCCCTTGTTTTAAGTTGTTCGCGTTGGTCAGTCATTACCCCCGTCGCTGTCTCTGTGAGTTGACGTCAATGTTCCCCGTTCCCTTCGCCGTCCCCGTCCTCGCGTCTGGTAGGCACAATCTCCTGTTTAGTGGTGTCGTTGTTATGGGCTTCCTCTCCCTTTCCCCTGTAATTGGTTCGGGCTCCCCTTTCCACTCCCCCTTGTTAGTGTCAGGCTCCCCTTTATCTTCTCCCTCGTTAGTGTCGGGCTTCCCCTCCCCCTTCCCCCAGGTTGTTGGGATCTCCAACTAGTTCTGTTGAATGTCAGTATGTCAAGTCTTTTCCTAAAATGTGTGGTTAATCTCCGAATAAAAGGAGTGCGTTGTTTTCGAAAACCTAAAGTTGTTGTCGGTGGTTGGTTGTGGCCATTGACAAGTATTTGTCAGTTAGGTCAAGATTGGTGGTTCAAGGCAGTAACAGTCAACTATGTCGGTTTTTGGGAAAATGTGCTGCAGGACAAGGTAACTCATGAAGATCGTGAGCAAAGACGAGGCGATGATAGGATATTATGGTTGGGACGTATGGTTTTCGGTTTTGCAAACCGGAGGTGTGTTTGAGGGTTCAACTTGTTTGGCCTCTTTTTAGCTTGGCATTGATCTTAATGGTCTTTGCCTTGAAAATTTCGAATCTGCAGGCGGCACCCCAGATGCATCTGAGGGTTTTCAGCACGCCCACTCATCAATGTTTCTCCTACTTCATGGAGAAATCTGATTTACTCTCGATTAAGAGTCATGAGTCACAATGGAATGTGACTCATCACATGATCATGAGCTTAGAATCCCAAGCGATAGCAGATCGTTAGGATTGTTCATGCGCCGAGACGCGACGCTCGCCGTTGGTTGTTCGTTGTTCGGATCGTGACCGTCATTCGCTTCTTCTACCTCCTGCATCAGCCATCCGAGGTCTGCATCCACCATCACAGACACTGACCAGCGACGCTCCCCTTTCTACGCGACTTTGTATCAGTTTTATTTCTTTTTGTATTAGTTGGAATGTACGAGCTCCTAAAGCTCCTTTAGGTTGGTTTGTTTGTTTTAGTTTGGGTTGTATTAGCATTACGTTGTACTTCCTCTTTTAATTAATGTACGATTTCTCGATGTCAAAAAAAAAAAGATATATCTTCTACCTATTATTAATTCTTCTTGGTAGGAGGGTTGTTGGGAATTTTTCGCAGCCAGAAGGAGATAAAATTGGTGGTAGACGTAACATCTTGATTTCATATTAAGAAGAAACTTCGTTCAAACTTCAAGGAGGTGGTAGAGTGGTGGCGTCGTGGCGGTAGTGCACTGTTGTGCATTATTGGTACTTGGGATGGGAATCCAGTTCGAATCCGACCCTGGTCTGATCCGCTCTGAGGCAAAAAATCTGAGCCGACTCCGAGAAAAAATAAATCTGCATCCGACTCTGTTTAAAAAGTCCGACTCCGAGTCGGAGTAGGGTCGGAGTCGGATCTCATAAAAAATCCGACTCATCCGACTCCGACTTTGAGGCAATTAGTCTTATTATTTTTATATTAATGTATTACGTATGTATACTCTAACTTTGATTTTAACTTTCAAGGCAATTGGTCTTATTTTATATCAATATTATTTTATGTATTCTATCTAAAATGTATATGGCAAAAGATATACTTCCTCCGTTCCATAATAAGTTAAACACTTACCATTTTAGAACGTTTCAAAATAAGTGAAACATACCTTAAATGGAAAAAAGAAAGTGACAAAATGACAAGAGTACCCATCACAGACTTGTGTGGTTCGTTTTTCTCTCTCCTCCTTTTGATAATGAAAAGGGTATTTTATGACTTTTTGGCTTTTGAAAGTGATGTTTATTAAATCTTGTGCCCAATCCCTATGTTTCACTTATTATGGAACAGATGAAGTATATAGCCATTAGCCAAACACAATACACATATCATGTCATTTATAATAATTAATATTAGTTAATTATATACTTTGGAAGATTTTTAACTATCATTTGAAATATATACAAGTTTTTCTTATAATATAAAACCGTGCGCAAAAAAAGTCAGAGTCGAATGTTAGGATTTTAAGTCGGATCGGATTCGGATTATCGGAGTCGGATATCGACGTCGGGTGTTCGGATTTTGAGTCGGATCGGATTCGGATTATCGGAGTTTGATGTCGGAGTCGGAGTCGGATTTAAAATCCGACTTCTTGTGGGGTCGGAGTCGGATTATGAATAATCCGGTCCAAGTCCGACCCGTTGTCATTCCTAATTGGTACCGTGGTGGAGAGTTGAAAGAGAGGATATGTGCCTGTGGAAAGGAGAAAGGACAAATAGTAACCAATTATTCTGTTAAAGATTAAATGATGATTTCCCTTATTTATTTTTAAATTTTCTCTCTATGTGTTTCATATACTTAACGGAAATATTAACAGAGTTATAACATGAAGTCCTTAGCTATAAGTCTATAACTTTTGGAAGTTGAGGTCCTTAACGATAACTTAGGCTAAAACTTAGGTCCTTCAATTAATCTTAACTCATGTGATATACTTAACAAAGTTGGTTGATGAATAGTGCCAAAAAGCGAATTGTGCAACTAAAAAACAGAGGAAATATTCATTGTTATCAAACCAGGAAAATAGGATATAGCCACAACTTCAAAAGTATTAATAAGAATCACCAAAACATTCACGCTAACTCGTACATAATTTATTTATTCATTACGATATGATGATTTAATAATAGTAAATATATTTCTTCAATTATTTATACTGTTATTTCACCAAATACCCCTGACAAAAAAAAAAGTATTGACTAACTACCCCCACTTTTTTTAAAATTCACCAAATACTCCTGACCTTTAAAAAAATTCACCAGATACTCCTGACCTTTAAAAAAATTACCCAAAATGCCATTTTGGCTAACGGACGTTAGTGTTCCGTTAACTAATTAACCTAAAAAACCTAATTAAACCTAATTAAACCTAACTAAACCCTAAGTAAACCCTAAAAACCCTACACTCTCTCTCCCTAACCCAACCCCAGCTCCCCCAACCCTAGACCCACCAGCCCCACCACCTAACCCCTGCCTTACCGGCCCCACCTCCCCCCCCCGCCGCAACCACGCAGGCCCCTCCCCCTCCCTCGCCGACCCCTCTCCCCTTCCCCAATTGACCCCCCGCCGACCCCTACCCCTTCCCCCCACCGACCCCCGCCGACCTCCCTCATCTTCCCCCACTAACCCCCTTCCCCGCCGAGTTCGAGGATTCGGTCGCCCCACCCCCCGCAACCCCCTCCCCTTCCCCTTCTCCCGAGTTTCTTCTTGAACTCTAATCCGCTTTGAGTTCGAGGATTCAAGTGATTCTCCTTCGACTTGCTTGCTCGATCTTGGACATTTATGAGACAAATTTGAAGATTGTGAAAATTTCGAGGTGAAGAGAGAGATGTTGAAGACGACGAGGAGTTTCTCTGCTTCCGGCGACGGCGACAGGAGTTTCGGTGCAGGCGATCTGAGTTTCGTTGGTGTTGAAGGATTTTGTCCTCGATCAAGTGTAACAAACTAAATGTATATGGACAAATTATGGAGAAAACATATTCAATAATATTAGGTGACCGCAACGTTTTGCTAGAAGCCAATTGCGGTTTGTTGGGCTAGTGTAATTAGGCCAACTACTAATATGTATTGGGTCCTATGAGGTCACACAATGTTACAACCCTTGGATATTACCCAAATCCATTTGTGAAATGGGTTGAGCGGTTTTATGATGGAAGGGAAGAGTTGATGCATATTTTCCTACAGTGGTATCAGTTAGCCTATTGCATAGATTAATATGATCATGTTGATGCATATTTTCCTTCTTTTTAATTCATTTAGGAGAGGGTATTAGCATGAGGATATTGTTTGCATGATTAAAATAATAGGATTTTAATCTAGTGAGAGTATAAGGGTTGTTTATACATTTTTCGATACATGTATATATATATATAATTGTTATATTATTTCATGTTTTAATTAAGCTGTTAATTAGAATATGATGTATATATGTATGATTCATGAATTGCATGCTTTGAGTTTTTATGCTTAATTTGATTATGTATAATTTAATGGCATGAATTCTTGAATTTGAGGCTAAGTATGATTTATTTATGCATAAAATTGTTTTACTGTATAAAGAAAATCATTCGTTTATCGATTAAAATTACCTGAATTGAGATTGAAAAACGGAGGCAGGGCCTGGTCGCGGGGTGCGACCCTGTTCACTGGCCATAACGGCTGGTTCTTGTTTTCAACGAATTAAAACGTTTAAATCCGTTTATTCCCTTAATGCATATTAAGTAGATTTTATGCTTGGTATCCTATGCTTATGCTTAAATGAATTAAAATTATGTTAAGAGTTTATTATATGACATTTAATTTTATGTTAGGATGTTAGTTTTAATAAGTTGATTAATTCTTTCATGATAGTATATGTGATTGAGTATCATGTTATGTTTATATTTTAATATGATTAAAATATATGTGGTGCCTTAGAGTGCTTATGTATTTTTTCTTTAAATTTAATAGTTGATTAAATTTGTTAGATTAATATTTTAAAGCCCTTGGGAGATAAAATTCTAATATGATTAAAATTTGTCTTAAGGTACTAACCATTTGATTTAATATAAGATTAAATCTAGATGGTGTTATTATGTTTTAAAGTTGTTAAAGCATAATAATTTATTTTAATAGTTGGCTAAAATGCATGTTTTATATATATGATATTATGATTGCATGCGGTGACTAGTATGGCCCAAACTTGGATAGAAAATACGATATGCGTATCGTTAATGTATTTTTGTAATCTAAATACGATCTGTGTATCGTTGGTATTTTTGTAATTTTAGTTTAGAATTCCAAAAATGATTATTCAAGTGGTAATAAGAAGAATGGTGATTCAATCTTATCCCATGAAGCACAAGGATGGAGATCCATGGTGATTCAAGAATGGCGGCCTTAAAGAGTAGTCTTTAGGGTTAGGGGCCATACTAGGATCACATTTTATTTTATGCATTTAAATATTGCTTTTGAATGCTTTCTAAGTTTTATTATGCATGCGATTTATTTTTGCAATGAGTTCACTAGTAATTAAATCACATAATAATTTACTTAGGTCCCTAAAGCTAATATTGGGTAATTGCTATCCCAAATAAACATCTACTAAAATCTTGATCGTTAGTAATAGGTTCTGCCAAAGCAGAGTGTTACTTCTAATCTTGGGCTAAGTAGAGTGAATTTCCAAAATTTGCATGTTTAGTTTGGTTTGGCCCAACAAAATCATCAAAACGGTTTTGGATTTTGAAGCAAAGAATTGGGTTTTTGTGTTTGGGTGACAAGTTCTGTCTAGGATTAGGAAGGCTTTCCCCAACGTTGTGGGTAACTTCCTTACCTGGGAGCTTTAATCACCTTAGCAATCACCCATCAACTAAGAATTACAATTGTTGTAATTAGTAAAGGAGTTTACTAACCTTTTAAACTTGGTTTTAAGTTGAGGCCAAAGTCCACTATTAAATCATGTTTGATAGGATCTTAGAATCACTTGATTCAAAAAGGGGACACATTGAATATTGGTCAAGTGCATAGCTTTTATTTTAAAGTGTTTAAAATTTGTTAAAAGCTATTATGATAAACATACTTATTACTTTTGCATCTTCTATGTAGATATCATGTCTGGTAACAACAATAATTCACCTTTTAACTTACGTTCAATCCTAGAGAAGGATAAGTTGAACGGGAACAACTTCCTTGATTGGGAAAGGAATCTAAGAATAGTTCTTAGATCCGAAGGTCGAGAGGATGTTCTTGAAACTCCGATCCCGGTTTTAACAACCACCTCTACTGAAGCCGAAAAGGCGGCCCATAAGACCATTGCAGAAAGGTCAGTAATTGTTACTTGCCTTATGCTCGCGGCTATGGAACCAAGCCTTCAAAAGAGGTTTGCAAGCTTGGATGCCTACAGTATTATCCGACAGCCGAAAACCATGTTTCAGCAACAAGCTAGGATAGAGAGGTATGAAACCCACAAGGCTATTCTTGAGTGTGCATTAGTCGAAGGCAAGCCGGTCGCCACTCATGTCTTCGAAATGATTGGTTATTTCGAGGCAATGGAGAGGTTAGGCTTTCCTTATAGCCAAGAGTTGGCTACTGACATCATACTACACTCACTTCATGAAGGCTTCAACCAGTTTAGGTTGAACTTCAATATGAATGGGGTGTCGAAAACCCTTGTTGAGTTACATGGGATGCTCATGACTGCCGAGCGAAACATCTCCGTTGCACCTAAAAAGGAAGTTCTTATGGTTCAAAAGGGAAAGGGTTTTAAGAAGGAATGGGCCGGCAAGAAAAAGCAAGACAAGGGCAAGCAAGTTGCCACTAAGACTGCTGATAAGCCACAGGCAAAGGCAAAGCCAAAGGTGGCCGCAAATGCCAAGTGCTTCCATTGTGGTTAAATAGGCCATTGGAGGCGTAATTGCCCGATGTATCTGAAGGATAAGAAGTCTGGGGCTTCTTCTTCAGGTATCTATGTCATTGACATTAATTTAGCAACATCTACTTCTTGGGTATTTGATACCGGTTGTGTTTCTCACATTATTTCGAATGTGCAGGGACTAAGGAGTAGAACCTTGGCTAAAGGGGAGGTAGAACTGCGCGTTGGGAACGGTGCAAGGGTTGCGGCCATTGCAGTTGGGACTTATAGTCTACCTTTGCCTTCCGGTTTAATATTAGAGCTTAATAACTGTTATTATGTTCCTGCTATTACTAAAAACATTATTTATATTCCTGTTTTGGATAATGAAGGGTTTTCATTTACAATTGAGAAAGGTTGTTTCTCTGTTTATTTGAATTCAATGTTTTTTTTTTAAAAAAAACTTAGGAGTTGAACTCTGAACTTTTCATGAGCGTGTAAATGTGAGTGACGCCATGGCAGTGGGTACCAGAGCTCAATCAGCCTCGAAAATTGCGCGAAAACAATAGAAACATTAACAGAAAAACCAGAAAGGGACGAATAAAAATAAAGGCAAGGAGAATGGAAGCATTGTGGAAGAAAATATGGAGGATGGAAATGACCCATAAATTGTGCAATTTCTTGAAGGTGAAATTCTTTCACCAAAAGCTTCGCTGATGGAGTTACAAAGACAATCAATGGTGAGGCAATCGTTTTCTGACTGGATGAGTGCTATTCATGGCGAAAGGAGTAATCAGACCCAGGAGAATGGAGGTAAGTGCTCTGTTCCACCCACATTGCAGTGTAAGACTAGCCCAATAATATGTAATTTGACTGGGAAAATGAATGATGCTGCTGAGGAATTGAATGTATGTGCTGTGGATTTGAATGTGAATACTGCTAGTTCGGAAGAAAATATGGTGCAAATTGAAGTTGATGACATTCAAGATGAAATTGACTATTGGAATTCTGCTTTGATTTGTTATGTTTTTGGGACAAATCCTCCACTTAATGTCATGGAAGGATTCATTAGAAGGATGTGGGGAAGACATGGGGTTGATAAGGTTGTTGTTGTTGCTCTTGGTGTGTTTATGGTTCGATTTATGGCCATGGAGACTAGGGATAAAATCGTGAATGGCCCAAGGGTGTTCTTTGATAATAAACCTGTCTTTATGAAACCTTGGGAACAAGATATGGTACTTGGCAAAGACGAGATTAAAATCATACCTCTATGGGTGCAATTGTGGGGGCTTGATTTGAAATATTGGGGTGAGAAAGCTTTGAAGAAAATTGTCAGTACTGTGGGGGATTTTATTAAAGTTGATACAGCAACAAAGAATAGGGAGAAGGTTCAATTTGTGAGGGCCTTGATTGAGGTGGGGATTAATCAACATTTTCCTGACAAGATAGGGTTCTTGAATGAGAAGGGTGTGAAGTGCGAGGTGGAAATTCAATATGAATGGAAGCCTGAGATATGTAAGAAATGCAAGAAAATGGGACATGCCACTGAGAAATGTAGAATACAGATGCAAAAGAAATGGGTGCAAAAGAAAGTGGAGAAATCACAACCTGCTGAGAGAAGCACAGAAGGGATCACAATTGTTCAGAAAGAACAAGAAGGTAGGGGCATGGAAATGGAAGGTAGGCAGGAAGAAAAGACAGGAAAGGATGTGGAGGGATTTGTTCAGGTGAGAAGAAGTGCTAGGAAAGAGGATAAAACTAGGCAAGAGGTAAGATTACAGAATGCATTTGAATCCTTATAGATTGTGGAAGAAATAGTAACAGTAGGAGAAGGGGTCTGTGGTACAAAGGGAGAGCATACTGCAGAGGGGGGAGACTCCTCTGGACAGTATGGATAAGCTCCTTGTGTGGAATGTAAGAGGAGTCAACCAATCATAAAACAAAATATTGTGAAGCAGTTCATTAGAACTCAAAATTTTGGTTTGGTTGGGCTCCTTGAAACAAGGGTAAAGATGCCTAATATGGGAAATCTTTACCTGAATGTTTTTGATGGGTGGTGCTTTACTTCAAACATTACTTCTCATCCGGGAGGTAGAATAGTTATAGCTTGGAGATCTGCTGCGTTCCAAGTTCAAATACAGGTTTGTACTAGCCAGTTAGTACATTGTATGGTGTTCCCTAATAGTCAGATGCATCCCTTTGCATGTACTTTTGTGTATGCATTTAATACTGCAAAAGAAAGGGAAATATTGTGGAGTGACTTGAGTGAAATTGGTAAAGAATGAAGATCCCATGGGTTATGCTAGGTGACTTTAACTGTGTGCTTCACAGTGAGGAGAGGATTGGTAATGCTGTAAAAGAGCAGGAGATGGAACCCTTTAGGAATTGTGTTGAATTGTGTGAATTACAAGACCTTAAACAGGTTGGAAACTTTTTCACATGGAATAATAAACAAGAGGGGAGTAAAAGAGTCTATTCTAGAATTGATAGAGTTCTAGTGAATGAAAGATGGGTAGAAAAGTATGAGCATGCTGAAGTGTGTTATATGAATGAAGGGGAGTTTGATCATTGCCCAGGGTGTGTGAGTGTTTATCCTGAGGTAATAAGTGGGAGAAAGTCCTTTCGTTTTTTTAACATGTGGTGTGATGCTCCTGACTATGAGGATAGAGTAAAAGCTGCCTGGGACATACAATATTCTGGTACCAGAATGTATAAAGTTCTGCAGAAGTTAAAAAAAGTAAAGCAGAGCATGATTGAGTTGAATAAGAATAGATATCAGGGCATTGAAATGCAAGTTTATCAGGCAAAGGAGAAGCTTCAGATGTGTCAAACAGACTTGCACAAAAACCCGTATGATGTTGATCTTATCAAGGCTAAACTTGAAGCAACTCAGAAAGTTAGAGAAACTCAAGCTGCTTTTAATTCTTTCCCGAGGCAAAAAGCAAAAGCCGATTGGCTTAAGGAGGGAGATCGTAACACGCCTTTATTCCATAGAGCTTTGAAAAAGAGACAGCAACATAATAGAATTTATTCTATTATGGATGTGCAAGGGAAATGGGTTGAATCTCCTGAGGATGTACCTACAGCTTTTCTGGAGTTCTATGATCAATTGTTAGGCATGAAAATGGAAGATAGACAACCTGTGGTGGGGGCAATAGTGAGAACTAGTCCTCTTCTTACTCAAGACTTGGTGAATCAGCTAAGCCAACCTTATACTGCAGCAGAGGTAAAAAAAGTAATTTTTGATATAGATGAGAATGAAGCTCCTGGCCCTGACGGGTTTGGAAGCAAATTCTTCAAAGCTAGCTGGGAAGTGGTGGGTGATGAGGTTAGTAATGCAATATTAGATTTCTTAAACAATAATAAAATGCTAAAAGAAATCAACACAACTAGAGTTACTTTGATCCCTAAAGGAAACTGCCCAAAAAATGTGACAGATTTCAGACCAATATCATGTTGCAATGTTATATATAAAGGGATTTCGAAAGTGTTGTGTGAAAGATTGAAAAGGGTATTGCCTGAAATTATAGCTGAGAATCAAAGTGCATTTGTGCACAGTAGATTCATAGCTCATAATATCATGATCTGTCAGGATCTTGTGAAGGATTATGGAAGGAAAAATGCTTCTCCTGGTTGTTTGATTAAATTAGACATCAAGAAAGCATATGATACTGTGGAATGGGGTTTTATTGAAGAAATGATGAATGCACTGCAGTTCCCTGCTCAGTTTACTGCTCTGGTGATGACTTGCATTACTACTCCTGCCTTTTCTTTGATGATTAATGGGACATCACATGGATTCTTTAAATCTGCCAGAGGACTTAGGCAGGGGGATCCCATTTTCCCCTTGCTTTTTGTACTTTGCATTGAATATCTCTCAAGGATCTTGGGTACTGTTAGTAGTCATAAAAAGTTCAAATATCATCCAAGATGCAGAGGGCTAAAATTAACTCAGCTAAGCTTTGCAGATGACCTGATACTATGTTGTAAGGGTGAAATTCAATCAATCAAGATGATGATGCGAGGTTTTAATGTCTTCTCTAAATGTACTGGTTTGCAAGCCAGTCCTCAAAAGACTGATGTTTACTGCTGTGGAATGAAAGAGGATGAGATGCAAGCAGTGTTAGATTTGACTGGTTTTAATAAAGGGAAATTTCCTTTTATATACCTGGGTGTTCCAATTTGCACAAAAAAAATTACCAAATCTCAAGGTGATCACTTAGTAGATAAGATGTGCAGTAGAATAAGAACATGGAGCTCAAAGCTCTTATCTTTTGTTGCTAGGCTTACCCTAGTAAATGCAGTCTTACTGAGTATTCAGATATATTGGGCTCAAATAATGGTTTTTCCTCATGGTGTGTTGAATCAGATGAATGCAATTTGTAGAGGCTTCCTTTGGTTTGGTAAAGTCTGCCACAATCCAGGGGCCATTGCCTGGGACAGGCTGTGTCACAAAAAGAAAGCAGGGGGCCTAGGGATTATGAATACTGATTTGTGGAATAAAGCAGCAATATGTAAGCATATATGGGATGTGGCTGGTCAAAAAGAGAATCTATGGGTTAAATGGGTTCAATCGGTGTACATTAGGCAGCATGGCTGGACTAGTTACACTCCGAAAGCTTCTAACAGTTGGTATTGGAAGCAGATATGTCAGGTGAAAGAAAAACTGAAGAGTGTGATTGATCCTGTCCAATGGGGACAGGGTAAATATAAAATCTCCAAGGTCTATAGGCTGTTTATGGGTGAACATCCTAGGTGCAATTGGGATAATCTGGTGTGGGATAAATTGGCTATTAAAAAACATCAATTCATTGCATGGTTAGCAATGCACAGAAGACTGAAAACAAAGGATAGAATGGTAGGGTGGGTTCCAAATGCTGATTACTCATGTCTTCTGTGTGGTGTACAACAGGAAAAACATGAGCACCTATTTTTTCAGTGCAAGTACAGTAAGGATTGTTGGCAGAAGATCCACCAGTGGATAAAAATTGGTCCTGACAACTTGAGCCTGGAGAATGCTGGCAGAAATAGCTGGAAACTAAATGGTTTCGCAAGAAGTTTGTTTAATTCTTGTATTATAGCATTGATATATCAAATATGGATAGTTAGGAATATAGCTATTTTTGAGAACAAAGTCATGTGTATAGATAATACAGTTAGCTATGTTAGAAATAGTATCAAAATGAGATTCCTTGCTGTTAAGTCTAGATTAGTAGAGGAACAACATAGAGAGTGGTTACAACAAAATGTATAGAATGTTTAGGGCTGTTTAGGCTTTGGCCTTGTGTGTTTTTTATGGAGTTGGATTAGCAGGGTTCTTCCTAGAAGATTCGTGCCTCCTTCTCCTAAGAGTTGTAAGAAAGTTTTGTGCAATGAATTGATTACTTACTGATCAAAAAAAAAAATTCAATGTTTTATGCCACTGCTAAAAGGTCTAATGGTCTATATTTCCTAGACTTAGACAAAGATGTCCTTAACATAGACAGCAAAAAACATAGATCAAGCGATACTAATCCTACTTACTTATGGCATTGTTGTTTAGGACATATAAACGCGAAACGCATTCAGAAGTTACATAAAGATGGACTTCTAACATCCTTTGACTTTGAGCCATTTGATGTATGTGAATCATGTTTAATGGGTAAAATGACAAAGTCACCTTTTACTGGAAAGGGTGAAAGGGCCACTGGTCTATTGGGCCTAATACATACTGATGTGTGTGGACCAATGAGCACAAAAGCGAGGGGAGGGTTTGGGTACTTCATTACTTTTCCTGACGATTTAAGTAGATATGGATATGTCTATTTAATGAAGCATAAGTCGGAATCGTTTGAAAAATTCAAAGAATTCCAGAATGAAGTCCAAAACCAGCTTGGCAAAACAATGAAAGCACTACGATCCGATCGTGGTGGTGAATATTTGAGCCAAGAGTTTAGTGATCACTTGAAGAGTTATGGAATTCTTTCACAACTTACTCCGCCCGGACCACCTCAGTTGAATGATGTATCCGAAAGGAGTAACCGAACTCTACTTGATATGGTTCGGTCTATGATGAGTTTTGCTGATCTTCCCATCTCCTTCTGGGGATATGCTCTCAAAACTTCTACTTTCACACTTAATAGAACTCCATCAAAGGCAGTAGAAAAGACACCATATGAGATGTGGAGTGGCAAAGCTCCAAGTTTGTCTTTTCTACGTATTTGGGGTTGTGAGGTTTATGTAAAACGTTTACTTTCAGATAAACTCGCCCCTAAATTAGATAAGTGTTTCTTTGTGGGTTATCCCAAAGAGACCAAGGGCTATTACTTCTAGCATCGAACTGAGGGCAAAGTGTTTGTTGCTCGTCGTGGTGTCTTTTTGGAAAAAGATTTTATTTCCAAAAAGGCAAGTGGGAGTAATATATTTCTCGAAGAGGTTCGAGAAAAGCAACAAATGGACATAGTTCAACCTATGTTAGAGTCAGAAGCACAAGTGCCAGCTGTGGAGCTTGAAGTAGTTCCTCCTTTGGAGGAATCTTCACCCATAACTGACCAAGTGTTGGAGGACGTGCAACCTATACACAAACCTCCTACTGTTCCACTCGAATCTAATTCATGCGAAAATTCTCAAATTGTTGAGAAGAAAATTTCTCCTGTTGCAGCCCCTCATAGGACTAGTAGATCAAGAATACCAAACAAAAAGTTTGTTGATTTCTTGTTAACCGAAAGTTTTGAGATAATGATCTTAGAATATGAGGAACCTACTACTTACAAGCAAGCTTTGATGAGTGAAGACTCCGAAAAATGGCTTGAAGCCATGAGATCCTGTAATACCCCGAATTTTGAAAGCGTATTTTATTATTTATATGGTTTAATATTATTTCCACTTAAAATATATTTTATGATAATGCGATTTTATTTGATAACTATGTTTATTAAAATAATAATTTCATTTAGTTTTGAATTATTTAACGAGTTTATTTAAATGATTTAATTGAAATGTAATTTATTTAAATAAACTAATTATTCATTTTCATTATTTCAAAGTATTTTAATATGGTAATTGAAAGGTGTATTTAGTTGTGGGCATTCTTATTCATTCAAGTTGTCCATCCATTTTATGTAATACCAAGCCCAATGTCAAGTCCATATCCATGTGTCTTTTAGCCAAAAAGAAAAAGGAAAACAAAACAAAACAAAAAAAAGAAGAGAAAGAAAGAAAACGTGATCATCAAAGATCACCATCTTCCTCTCCTCCCTTCCTTCGTTCCTGATTTTCAGCTCACAAGAGCAAATTTTTCAACACAAAATCTCAGCTTTGTCAGTAAATAATTGAATTTCAGTCCAATTTTCATATATTAGGGGCAACAATTTCAAAGGCCTAAACACCATAGCCCTCATACCACACCTCCACCATTAATGGAGCTTGACCAAAGCTCAAACTTTCTAAGAACCTCCTCTATAAATACCGAATTTCTCTCACCCAAATGAATCAAGCAAACAATTCAAATTGAACTTCAAAGGTTTGCTTCAATCCTTTATCTTCTTCCTTAATTTCTGATTTTTGATTTTGAAAATTAAAAATGATAATTCAATCCACCATTAACACCATCCTCTGCCACGAGTGAACCACCGGAAACCGTCGAACCACCTTCGACCACCAAATTCAACCACCTGAACTGTCGAGCCTCATTCCGGCCAACAAACAGCCACCCAAACACCCCTGCTTCGCGGTGCCCCTGCTGGTCCCTGACGGGAACCCGCGCCAGCTGCCGCCCACCTTAAACCACCCATCCCCGCCTGACTCGCCGTGCGCCAAACCGCCAGCGCCACCTCCTTCCTCTTCTTCCCCCCACTGATTCGCCCCTTTCCCCTGTTCTTCCTTCCTTTGATTTTTTTTGGTTTATGTGAAACTGATTCAAAGAATCAGTGAACCTCCCTTTCCCTTTCAATTTAAGTTTATTTATTTATTTTTTTTTAAAAAAAAAAAAAACCCATGGCTTTCCTAAACTAGCCTACTTTAATTAAGTTAGTGTATTTTAGTTTAAGTTAATCTTTTATAACTTGAAAATGTTTCTTAAATAAAATGAGTATAATAAAGTTAGTTTTCTATGTTAAAATAATTGTTTAAGCTAATAAAAATAATGTTGAAGTAATCTTTGATTACTTAAAATTATTTCATTATTGATTTAAAAACCATAAACTTTGATTTATAAACTCTCTTAAAATCATTAAGAATTCTTTAAGTTATGAATTATTTAAATTGTTTATTTTATATAAAAAGGGGTTATTTAGGTAACTAATTTAGATCTCGTTAACGTTTAATGTAGATTCCGATTGCGTAGACGAGGAATATCAAGAGTGTTAATCGGTTCGAGAACTTAACTTTTGGGCACGCATCACGAGGTAATCTCCGATGTCCATCGAAACATAGATCCCGTTAATGTAAAACGAATTGATTATGTGATTATTATGTGCTTATAAAATTTATAAGTATGGACTATAATTATGAATTATCGACTTAACGCGGATTATGATTATGAAGGATAAAATGGACAACGACTATGGATTTCGATTATCAATCATGACTATGGACGATGTACGATATGACAAAGATGGTTATTATAACGTTATTAAAATCGGTTAATGTCATTTATTATTATTATTATTATTATTATTATTATTATTATTATTATTATTATTATTATTATTATTATTATTATTATTATATTATTATTATTATTATTATTATTATTATTATTATTATTATTGTTATTATTATTACTATATATCATTATGATTATCATGAATATTATTATTGTTATTAATATTGAGACTTTATGAAAGTTGAAATTGGTAAGAACTTGTGATAATGAAATGATTATGAATCTGAAGTGATAAATGAACTCAAGTGACGGTTGTGTTTATGAAATGAGTTATTGAAACCACTATGAATGGATTGAGATTATGAATGGATTGAGATTATGATGGATTGAATATGTTCACATTAGATTGAACAAGATGACGTAAATGTGTACGTGATTTATGTGATGACTTGATTAAAAGATGTTAATCACGTAAAGTGAAATATCGGAGGGAAATGATGAACAGGTTGCCCTGTATGAGAGGATCAGCGGCCCCTACAGGTTCTCTAGTTACTATGCTGATTATTCTGTTACTGTCTTCCTTCTATCTTGTTGTGATCCAAGTAGAAGGGGTGTGCACACTAAGGACTCTGTTATTATGGCCATTATGTTATGCGTAGGTGGTTATAGGGGATTGACCCCGGCCTACAATGTTGAAGTAAGTGGTTACAGGGGATTGACCCCGGCTTACTGGCGTTCTCTTTCCTCTCCTTAAATAATTGGATTAATTGAAATTAATTATGTGATTATTCATTGTATATATATATACATGTGTGTATGTGTGCTATGCTTTATAACCCTACTAACGTATTATTTTACAAAGTATTTTCAACTTAAGTATTTTATGGGATGGAGTTGGAATTACTCAGTTTTTCTGATTTTTGGGAGCTTGTCTCTCTTGTTTCTTTTCAATGCATTTGTGCAGGTGGGTGATCGACGGAGGAACAAAAGGGAGATCACTTAGAGTTGTCATCCACTTAGCTTATGATTTAGCTTCCGCTGGAACTCTGAAATACTTTAGTAATTAGTAATATTTAATGAACATTTTATTTGGTTGTAAGGATTAATTAATTTGAATTTAGTATACTTTAATCTAGCCTTGCATTTATTTCCAAGGAGATAAGTGCGGCGGTAGCACGCCCGTTGAGTCGAACCCTCGTGGATTTTCCCCATCTCGAGTTTTATTAAATGAAAAAGGGTTCGGGTCGGCGGGGGTGTAACAAAGTGGTATCAGAGCGGAGTTTAGATTAACTCGGGAAAGATTAAAATTATTAAAATATAATAATTAGGAAAAATGAATCAAATAGGGTTGAACTTAAAATTGGTTTAGGAGGTCAAAATAATAAATTATTTAGGAAAAATGAATTAGGATTAAAATATGACTTAAGGATTTAGTATGGGTACGAATGTGTTATATGTACATGTATGAAAGTACTTGCTAAAGGTACTTATTAATTGTTTATGATATTTTATTAGATGGCCAAGACGCGTTTGACCGCCAGGAAATGTACCAGAACACCTCGTCAAGGACCCTACCTTCTAAGGATGAGGGTAGGAGAGTCTGTTTCAGCTTATATGTACAGGTTACGTTTAACAATGAAGTGTTACCACCTCAACGAAGGCCACGGGCATTCAGATTATCTCACGCCGCCTAAACAGGCCGATGTTTTGATTCACACTCTCCCCAACGATGGTCCTTATGCCGGAATCAAGAGCGAATACTCTGATGTTCTGAAAAATGGAAGGTCGAACTATGAACGATACACGTTGAAAGGGAAGTGGTATCTCACATTGAGTTACCTGGAGAAAAGAATGCTCGATGCTAGGGCCAAGTGGCTTAATGACCATTTACCCACTGATGACGAGGAACCCAAATATAGTGACGATGAAGAAGTAGGAAGCAACCCTGCCTCACCCGTTGTAAATCTCGATGGAGATAGAGACGGAGATGAAGGTGATGACGAGGATCCGTTTGAGTACGCTGACTAGAAACCCGCATCTCTAGCCCTGACCCTTAGATCTCTAATTAAGGTCGTAAAAGATCGATTAATGTGTTAACTTAGTTAAGGATGGTGCAACTAATGCTTATTTGACTATTTGAAACAAACTCTTATGCTACTATGAACGATATGTTATTACACTTTTGGAGTAATGAATGATGAACTTTTAACATGTGAATTGATTGTGAAATGAATGATGAACTTTTGATATGTGAATTTAGTATGAAATAAATGAATGGTGTGAACCATTATTATGTGAATTAGCCTTTATATAAGAATCAATGTGAATCGTAGAAATACAATGTGAATAACGCAGGTAGCTTATGCAATACGTTTATACGCGATCTAAAGCAAGGCGACAAGGAAATCAAATGGCCGAAACTCTGGAACAAGTTGCAGCACGACTTAGGACTCTTGAGCAACTAGCTCAGAGCTTTGGCTTAGTCCTTCAAAACCAGATCAACAACAACCACCATGGAGACGATCCGCAAGCTGCCATGGCGAAAAAGATTTCCTCTTTGAAACCACCAACCTTTGTTGGGAGAGAAGACCCACTACTTCTCGAGAATTGGATAAGAGATTTCGAAAAGATTTTCACGGCCACGGGTACGCCTGAGGCCCAAAAAGTAGACCAAGCAACCTTTTATCTGCATGAAGATGCTGATACTTGGTGGGAAAATGTAGGACCTACTGTTAAAGCTCAAGAGAACTTTAACTGGGAAGCATTTACGGTAGCGATTAAGGCTCGATTCTTCCCCGAGCACATTCGTAGGCAGAAGTACAATGAGTTTAGTAGATTTAACCAAAGTTATAACATGAGTGTGCAAGAGTACGCTCAGAAGTTCAATGAGTATGCCCGATTTTGCTCGACTGTAGTGTCAGATGAAGGAACTAAGGCTCAGAAGTTTGAAGACGGACTTAAGTTTGATCTTCAGACTCAAATAGGAGGTAGCACCTCTACTACTTTCGCGGAAGCGTATGCTAAAGCTTCGAATTTGGAAAGAATCTTACAGCGTGATAGAGAGGTGCTAGGGAGACACAAAAGAAAGGAACCTGCCGGCAACAGCAACAGCCAAGGGTACGACAAAAGGCCCAACAATGGTGGCAACAACAACAACAATGGTGGACGCTACAACAACCACAACAATCAGAATTCTGGACAACAGACCCAGCAAGGAAATAGAAACCAAAAGAACTTTGTTTGCAGGAAGTGTGCCAAGAGCCATCCAGGGTTCACTTGTCAGGGTAAAAGGATTAAGTGTTTCGAGTGTGGAGAAGTAGGTCACAAATCGTTCAACTATCCCAAGAAGCAAGCTCAAAGTGGACCAAATGGGAACAATGGTAACAATGGAGGTGGAAACAGAATTCAAAACTTCAATAACAACCGCCCAGTGGATGAAATGTTTGCACGTAACGGGAACCGAGAACAACCGCTCTTTTGGAGGTGGAAATGGAAACTATGGAAAGAATAGCAATGGAGGATACACCAATGGAAGAATCAATGTCATGAGCCGAATTGAAGCTGACACCGATGCCAATGTTGTGACGGGTACTTTTCTCGTAAACTAAAATCCTGCTTATGTACTCTTTGATTCTGGAGCGTCTCATTCTTTTATTTCTAGCACTTTTGTTAATAAGTATCCCCTCAAGTCTACCCACTCTTGTCGAGCCAATATAGCCATGCCCACCGGTGAAACTATTTCTTGTAAATCTCTTTTCCAAAGTATCCCTGTAGTCATAGCTGGTACTGAATTATCGGTCGATCTTATCCTTTTTGACCTAAAAGACTTTGACGTTATCTTGGGAATGGATTGGTTAGCCAAGTATAAAGCCAAAATCGAGTGTCATAACCAGAAAATATCTCTTAGAGGACCAAAGGGAAATAGGATATCTTATAAAGGCATAACCTCCCAGCCCGATGTCAAGATAATCTCAGCCCTGAACCTTCAAACCTATCTTAGAAAAGGCTACCCAGTCTACCTGTGCCAAGTAAGGGACGTAAGTGTGGAAAACGAGGAGTTAACTCAAATTCCGGTAGTAAAGGAGTTCCCGGATGTATTTCCCGAAGAGCTTCCAGGAATGCCACCCGAGAGATAAGTGAGCTTCAAGATTGATTTAGTCCCTGGAACACGACCTATCTCTAAAGCCCTGTATCGAATGGCACCTGCAGAAATGCAAGAGTTGAAGGTGCAAATAGAAGAGTTGTTGGATAAAGGGTACATTCGACCTAGTGTCTCACCTTGGGGAGCCCCGGTATTGTTTGTTCGAAAGAAAGACGGATCTTTGAGGTTGTGTATCGATTATAGGGAGCTGAATAATGCCACGGTAAAGAATAAATATCCGCTCCCGAGGATCGAGGATTTGTTCGATCAACTTCAAGGTGCAACATTGTTTTCCAGGATCGATTTAAGATCAGGTTATCACCAACTACGAATCGCTGAAGAAGACATTCCTAAGACAGCCATTGTACGAGATATGGCCATTATGAGTTCACCGTATGCCTTTTGGACTCACTAATGCGCCCGCAGCTTTTATGGACCTCATGAATAGGACTTTCCAGCCATACCTGGATAAGTTCGTGATAGTGTTCATCGACGATATATTGGTGTACTCGAAGGACAGAGAAGAGCATGGGGATCAGTTGAGGAAAGTTCTGGAGATTCTTCGAGAAAAGCAATTGTACGCGAAGTTCTCAAAGTGTGAATTTTGGTTGGAAAAAGTTTCATTTTTGGGTCATGTGATATCAAAAGAAGGCGTTTCCGTAGACCCATCGAAGATTCAAGCAGTGACCGATTGGCCTCAACCTAAGAACGTCACCGACGTACGGAGTTTCTTGGGTTTAGCTGGATATTACCGGAGATTTGTGAAAGATTTTTCGAGAACGGCCCAACATCTCACTAACCTGATGAAGAAAACAACAAAATTTCATTGGGATGATAAGTGTGAGGAAGCATTTCAAGAGCTGAAGAAGAGACTTACAACAGCCCCGGTATTGACATTGCCCTCTGGAGTAGAAGGATTTGAAGTCTACAGTGATGCCTCAAAGAAAGGTTTTGGGTGCGTCTTGATGCAACATGGTAAAGTAGTGGCCTATGCGTCGAGACAACTCAAAACACATGAGCAAAATCACCCTACTCATGACTTGGAGTTAGGAGCAATCGTGTTTGCACTAAAAATCTGGAGACATTCTTTGTATGGAGTGCAGTGTAAAGTCTATACAGATCATAAGAGTTTGAAGTATCTATATACGCAAAAGGAGTTGAATATGAGATAGAGACGTTGGCTCGAACTTATAAACGATTATGATTTGAAGATAGTGTATCAAGAGGGAAAAGCGAACAAAGTAGCTGACGCGTTGAGTAGGAAGAGTGCTCATTCGTTAAACATGTTGATTTTGGCAGATGAACTGTGTGAAGAGATCAAGAGATTGAGTTTGGAAATAGTTGATCCCGGTTATGTGAAAGCTCAGTTGAATGCTCTTACTGTTGGACCGGACATATTTGAGGAGATTCGGGTGAAACAAGCTGCAGATAAGTGGTTAAGCAAGTTAAGAGAGATGAAGGAATGTGGTCAAGCACCGGAGTTTGAGATCGACGGCAATGGCGTTGCAAAGTATAAACGGAGATTGTGTGTGCCACAGGATGAGGAACTCAAGACGAGAATTCTAAGGGAAGCCCATAGTTCACCGTATTCCATACATCCAGGAGGAGATAAGCTTTATAAGGATTTGAAAAAGCATTTTTGGTGGCCTAGGATGAAGCAAGAAGTAGCAGACTTCGTGGCAAAATGTTTAACATGCCAGAAGGTGAAAATACAGCATATGAAGCCTGGAGGGAAATTGCAACCTTTGGAAGTGCCAGGATGGAAATGGGAATCTATCTCTATGGATTTCATCATGGGGTTACCGAATACGAGGTCGGGAAAGAATGCAATATGGGTAATAGTGGACCGTTTGACTAAGACGGCAAGATTCGTGGCAATGAAGGATACTTGGTCGTTGAGACAGTTGGCCGATGCTTACTTTAATGAGGTGGTTAGGCTACATGGTGTTCCGAAAGACATCATTTCGGATAGGGACTCGAGATTCTTATCTAAGTTCTGGAAACAGCATCAGACAGCCGTGGGTACACTATTGAAATTCAGCACAGCCTTCCACCCAGCAACAGATGGTCAAACGGAGAGAACCATTCAAACCTTGGAGGATATGTTGAGAGCATGTATGATGGATTTCGGAGGATATTGGGATGATCATTTGATGTACATTGAGTTCTCGTACAACAACAGTTATCACTCGAGCATTGGAATGGCACCTTATGAGGCATTGTATGGACGAAAATGTAGAAGTCCTATATGTTGGAGCGATGTGAACGAGTCGTTGAATTTGGGACCAGAAATGATAGAGACTACCAACAAGGTGAAGTTGATTCAAGAGCGTATGAAAGCAGCTCAGGATCGATAAAAATCGTATGCTGATCAAAGGAGACGAGATTTAGAGTTTGAAGTTGGAGAAAAAGAGTTGCTGAAAGTTTCACCAACCAAGGGAGTAATGAGGTTTGGTAGAAAAGGAAAGTTGAGTCCTCGTTATATCGGACCTTATGAGATACTCGAAAGAATTGGGGAAGTGGCCTATAGATTAGCCTTACCCACAGAGTTAGCCAATGTTCATAATGTCTTTCATGTGTCTCAACTTTGTAAATATATCCCTGATCCCTCCCATGTTATCCAACCTGAAACCATTGAACTAGATGAGACCCTCACCTTTGAAGAACGTCCTATTAGAATCCTCGATTCCAAAACGAGAAATACCCGGAACAAGGCAGTAAAGTTAGTCAAAGTTTTGTGGTCTAATCATCAAACCGAGGAAGCAACTTGGGAAACAGAAGACGACATGAGAAAGCGTTATCCTGAACTCTTTTCTGAGGTACGATTATCGAGTTTCAGGGACGAAACTCCTTAAGGGAGACCGAATGTAATACTAACAAAGCGCAAAACTACTATTTCATTAATATTAAACATCTAACTTTAAAGTTCGAGGACGAACTTTGTTTTTAAGGAGGAGTAGATGTAATACCCCGAATTTTGAAAGCGTATTTTATTAATATATATAAATGGTTTAATATTATTTCCACTAAAAATTTATTTTATGATAATGCGATTTCATTTGATAACTATGTTTATTAAAATAATAATTTCATTTAGTTTTGAATTATTTAACGAGTTTATTTAAATGATTTAATTGAAATGTAATTTATTTAAATAAACTAATTATTCATTTTCATTATTTCAAAGTATTTTAATATGGTAATTGAAAGGTGTATTTAGTTGTGGGCATTCTTATTCATTCAAGTTGTCCATCCATTTTATGTAATACCAAGCCCAATGTCAAGTCCATATCCATGTGTCTTTTAGCCAAAAAGAAAAAGGAAAATAAAACAAAAAAAAAAAAAAAGAGAAAGAAAGAAAATGTGATCATCAAAGATCACCATCTTCCTCTCCTCCCTTCCTTCGTTCCTGATTTTCAGCTCACAAGAGCAAATTTTTCAACACAAAAATCTCAGCTTTGTCAGTAAATAATTGAATTTCAGTCCAATTTTCAGATATTAGGGGCAACAATTTCAAAGGCCTAAACACCATAGCCCTCATACCACACCTCCACCATTAATGGAGCTTGACCAAAGCTCAAAATTTCTGACAACCTCCTCTATAAATACCGAATTTCTCTCACCCAAATGAATCAAGCAAACAATTCAAATTGAACTTCAAAGGTTTGCTTCAATCCTTTATCTTCTTCCTTAATTTCTGATTTTTGATTTTGAAAATTAAAAATGATAATTCAATCCACCATTAACACCATCCTCTGCCACGATTGAACCACCGGAAACCGTCGAACCACCTTCGACCACCAAATTCAACCACCTGAACTGTCGAGCCTCATTCCGGCCAACAAACCGCCACCCAAACACCCCTGCTTCGCGGTGCCCCTGCTTCGCGGTGCCCCTGCTGGTCCCTGACGGGAACCCGCGCCAGCTGCCGCCCACCTTAAACCACCCCTCCCCGCCTGACTCGCCGTGCGCCAAACCGCCAGCGCCACCTCCTTCCTCTTCTTCCCCCCACTGATTCGCCCCTTTCCCCTGTTCTTCCTTCCTTCGATTTTTTTTGGTTTATGTCAAACTGATTCAAAGAATCAGTAAACCCCCTTTCCCTTTCAATTTAAGTTTATTTATTTATTTTTATTAAAAAAAAAAAACTAAAACCCATGACTTTCCTAAACTAGCCTACTTTAATTAAGTTAGTGTTTTTAGTTTAAGTTAATCCTTTATAACTTTAAAATGTTTCTTAAATAAAATGAGTATAATAAAGTTAGTTTTCTATGTTAAAATAATTGTTTAAGCTAATAAAAATAAAGTTGAAGTAATCTTTGATTACTTAAAATGATTTCATTATTGATATAAAAACCATAAACTTTGATTTATAAACTCTCTTAAAATCATTAAGAATTCTTTAAGTTATGGATTATTTAAATTGTTTATTTTATATAAAAAGGGGTTATTTTGGTAACTAATTTAGATCTCGTTAACGTTTAATGTAGATTCCGATTGCGTAGACGGAGAATATCAAGAGTGTTAATCTGTTCGTGAACTTAACTTTTGGGCACGCGTCACAAGCTAATCTCTGATGTCCATCTAAACATAGATCTCGTTAGTGTAAAACGAATTGATTATGTGATTATAAAATTTATAAGTATGGACTATAATTATGAATTATCGACTTAACGCGGATTATGAATATGAAGGATAAAATGGACAACGACTATGGATTTCGATTATGAATCATGACTATGGACGATGTACGATATGACAAAGATGGTTATTATAACGTTATTAAAATCGGTTAATGTCATTTAATAATGTTATTATTATTATTATTATTATTATTATTATTATTATTATTATTATTATTATTATTATTATTATTATTATTATTATTATTATTATTATATTATTATTATTATTATTATTATTATTATTATTTTTATTATTATTGTTATTATTATTACTATATATCATTATGATTATCATGAATATTATTATTGTTATTAATATTGAGACTTTATGAAAGTTGAAATTGGTAAGAACTTGTGATAATGAAATGATTATGAATATGAAGTGATAAATGGACTCAAGTGACGGTTGTGTTTATGAAATGAGTTATTGAAACCACTATGAATGGATTGAGATTATGAATGGATTGAGATTATGATGGATTGAATATGTTCACATTAGATTGAACAAGATGACGTAAATGTGTACGTGATTTATGTGATGACTTGATTAAAAGATGTTAATCACGTAAAGTGAAATATCGGAGGGAAATGATGAACAGGTTGCCCTGTATGAGAGGATCAGCGGCCCCTACAGGTTCTCTAGTTACTATGCTGATTATTTTTGTTACTGTCTTCCTTCAATCTTGTTGTGATCCAAGTAGAAGGGGTGTGCACACTAAGGACTCTGTTATTATGGCCATTATGTTATGCGTAGGTGGTTACAGGGGATTGACCCCGGCCTACAATGTTGAAGTAAGTGGTTACAGGGGATTGACCCCGGCTTACTGGCGTTCTCTTTCCTCTCCTTAAATAATTGGATTAATTGAAATTAATTATGTGATTATTCATTGTATATATATACATGTGTGTATGTGTGCTATGCTTTATAACCCTATTAACCTACTATTTTACAAAGTATTTTCAACTTAAGTATTTTACGGGATGGAGTTGGAATTACTCAATTTTTCTGATTTTTGGGAGCTTGTCTCTCTTGTTTCTTTTCAATGCATTTGTGCAGGTGGGTGATCGACGGGGGAACAAAAGGGAGATCACTTAGAGTTGTCATCCACTTAGCTTATGATTTAGCTTCCGCTGGAACTCTGAAATACTTTAGTAATTAGTAATATTTAATGAACATTTTACTTGGTTGTAAGGATTAATTAATATGAATTTAGTATACTTTAATCTAGCCTTGCATTTATTTCCAAGGAGATAAGTGCGGCGGTAGCACCCCGTTGAGTCGAACCCTCGTGGATTTTCCCCATCTCGAGTTTTATTAAATGAAAAAGGGTTCGAGTTGGCGGGGGTGTTACAGGTCCGAAATGGCATCTATGTCTGAAAATCAAGTATGAGACTTGATGGATTTGCCCGATGGGGTTACACCTATTGGTTGCAAATGGGTTTTCAAAGTGAAAACAGACAAGGATGGTAACATTCAGGTTTACAAAGCAAGGTTGGTTGCAAAAGGGTTCAAGCAAGTTCATGGTATAGACTATGACGAAACCTTTTCACCAGTAGCAATGCTTAAATCCATTCGGATACTCCTAGCGATTACTGCCTTTTATAATTATGAGATTTGGCAAATGGATGTCAAAACCGCTTTCTTGAATGGGTCCTTGAAAGAGGATGTGTATATGACACAACCGGAAGGTTTTGTGGATCCAGAATATCCTAGGAGGGTATGTAAGCTTCAAAAGTCCATTTATGGATTGAAGCAAGCATCCCGGAGTTGGAATCTTCGTTTTGATGAGGCAATCAAACAGTTTGGTTTTCTTAAAAACGGAGAAGAGTCTTGTGTTTACAAGAAGGAAAGTGGGAGTAACATAGTCTTCTTGGTCTTGTATGTAGATGATATACTTCTCATAGGAAACGACATTCCCATGCTTGAGTCAGTCAAGGAATGGTTGAAGAGTTGTTTTTCTATGAAAGACCTTGGAAACGCTGAGTACATTTTGGGGAACAAGATCTATAGGGATAGGTCTAAGAGGATGATTGGACTTAGCCAACGAACTTATATAGATAAGATCGTTACTAAGTTCAATAAGGAAAACTCTAAAAGAGGTATTCTACCCATGCAACATGGTGTTTCGCTTAGCAAGACACAATGTCCTTCTGGACCTGATGAGATTAAGCGAATGAGTAATGCTCCTTATGCGTCAGCTATAGGGTCCATTATGTACTCCATAATTTGTACTCGCCCAGATGTTTCATATGCCTTGAGCATGTGTAGCAGATTCCAATCAAATCCAGGTGACGCACACTGGAGTGCAGCTAAGAATATCCTAAAGTACTTAAGAAGGACTAAGGATAATTTCTTAGTGTATGGAGGTGAAAGTGAGTTAATTGTTGAGGGTTACACAGATGCGAGCTTCCAAACTGACAAAGATGATTTCCGATCCCAATCTGGCTTCATCTTTTGTCTAAATGGAGGGGCAGTGAGCTGGAAAAGTTCAAAGCAAAGTACTGTCGCTGATTCTACAACAAAAGCTGAGTACATTGTTGCGGCAGATGCAGAAAAGGAAGCCGTTTGGATGAAGAAGTTCATTCTGGAGCTAGGAGTAGTGCCTAGTGTTGGAGATGGTATTGTTTTACATTGTGATAACAATGCTGCCATAGCTCAGTCTAAGGAACCAAGATCACATCAAAGGTGTAAACATGTACTTAGGAAGTTTCATCTCATTCGAGAAATCGTTGAGAGAAAAGATGTAATAGTTAGCAAAGTTCATACGGATAGCAATGTCGTTGATCCTTTGACTAAACCATTGTCTCAGCCAAAGCATCAGAGTCATACTAGGGCTATAGGGCTTAAGCATGTAGGAGAGTGGTTTTGATTGTGTATTATTTACTTTTAATCACTTCACATTTATAGTTACTCTTGTGATATGTTTGGTTATGTTTATCAAAAAAAGGTTATGTTCTTATTTAATCTTGGTTTAGTATTAAATAAAACGCTCAATGTATTTTATAATGTTTGATAGGATTGTCAAATATGTGATTTGACGAATGAAACCCTATCCAGTGAACAGGAGTTATAATTTACCTTGGTCCCTAGTTCGAATCATTAAAATTGAACGTAAATGATTCTGTTTCATGGACTAGATTGCAAGTTGATTTATAGCGCAGTTTCATGGGCTATGGGGACATAGAGATGTCTAGTCATTTGCATAGGCGTGTATAGTTGATACACGTTTGGGCAGACCTAGTGGGAGTTCTCTAAAAGGTTTATGAGAATCTCATTAATATATTTTGTGGATTCCTTAGACATGAGTATGACACTATTCTTACTTAAGGATTAGTATGTTTTTGACACTGCAAAACGTCGTGCCGTAAAAGGAGGCTATAAAGGCAATGATCGGAACTGCTACGAATTGAGTGGGAGTTTTGGTTATACAAGACTGGATAAAATCCTCCTAAGAGTTAGGATTGGTGTCTTGACCTCTTGAAGAGCGAGAACTGAAAATGCATGGCCGTGCTCAAATGGATTAAGAGGTTAATCATTTGTTTCGACAGTTCGAACTCGGATTTCAAGAAACAATTTGAATATTGGTATGGTTTACCTACGATGTTACCATGTCATCAAGTTAGACATTAAGCGACTTAAGGAGTTTGAAGGTTACACACTTGTTCTTAGACAAGTGGGAGATTGAAGGATTTTGTCCTCGATCAAGTGTAACAAACTAAATGTATATGGACAAATTATGGAGATAACATATTCAATAATATTAGGTGACCGCAACGTTTTGCTAGAAGCCAATTGCGGTTTGTTGGGCTAGTATAATTAGGCCAACTACTAATATGTATTGGGTCCTATGAGGTCACACAATGTGACAACCCTTGGATATTACCCAAATATATTTGTGAAATGGGTTGAGCGGTTTTATGATGGATGGGAAGAGTTGTAACTCATGATTTTATTAGGCTCATAATGTATGACATTATGAGGCAAAATAAAGCCTCGTGAAACACCTCTTTGTAACCACCTTATATAATGATATGGGGTTACAAAGGAGTTAGATGATTACATCATCTTTGGAGAGAAAAATCTGATTTTTTTTCTTGGCTCTTCTTTTCCCATTTCGGTTCTCACACACCTCAAAAGCAAAGTAGTTTCTCTCTCTTCCGTACTAGCATACGTGGTGAT
The DNA here is from genome assembly GCA_947646795.1 of Beta lomatogona. Classification (NCBI taxonomy): domain Eukaryota; kingdom Viridiplantae; phylum Streptophyta; class Magnoliopsida; order Caryophyllales; family Amaranthaceae; genus Beta; species Beta lomatogona. The sequence continues at coordinate 1,923,628 of CANSNZ010001471.1, forward strand.
CCAAGGGTTGTTCGTGGATCAATACTAGAAGAACGGCGTTTGACGTTCTAAAGGATCTCCACTAGAAGGCTCGGGGTGGAAGTGGAATTCACGCATCAAGAGGTATATTTTATACTCTTTATAGATTCATGTTAATTTATGCAAAGATCTTGGTGTTAGATGTTTGAGTATGTGATACTCGTTTTCCGCATTAAGCATCTAAATTCCTACAGGTGTGTTGGCGTCGGTTTCGTTGGTGTGGTGGCATTGGGTTCGGGGTGTGGTGGCTGCGGTGGAGGGGAAAGGGGGTGGGGGCTGCCGGAAAAAGGGGATGGGGAGGGGGCTGCGAGGAGGGGAGTTGCGTGGGAGGGGAGCTGTGGGGGAGGGGGAGGCGGGCCTGGTGGGTTTGTGGTTGTTGGGGGGTGGTGGGGTGGGGGGTGGTGGGGTGGGGGGTGGGGTCTGGTGGGTTAGGGGAGAGAGAGGGTTAGGGTTAGTTAGGATTAATTAGGTTGACTTAGGGCTAATTAGGTTGACTTAGGGCAAAATTGTAAATAAAAGCTAACGGAGGACTAACGTCCGTCAACAAAAAAGTATCTGGTGAATTTTTTTAATGGCCATGGGTATCTGGTGAATTTTGGAAAAAGTGGGGGTATTTGGTGAATAAATTTTTTTGTCAGGGGTATTTGGTGAAATAACCGTTATTTATACGCATACATTCTATTGCTATTGAGATCTAATTCTAAACAGCCATGCGCAGAGCTTTGGTCCTGGTAACGTGTTATGAAAATAGAGAGAAAAGAGAAGAGGGGAAGAGAAACTATAGAGCATAATTTGTCACTTATCTTATTCAAGAGCAAAAGGATATATATATATAACGAAGATAATAATTTCGCTATTTGTTATAAGTGTATCTAAAGAAAATGACACATATTAAAGTCAGTTGTATAATGCAATTTATATTATACACACCGGGTATAGCGTACATCCAAAAGCATTTTTTGTTTATTTTTTATTTTTTGTTTATTATTCATTTAAACAGCTCCAAATAAGCAAAAAATGCGTAATGAGTAAGAAAATAGTTTTGGGTTTACCACCTAGGTGTACTATAAACTGTATATAGGCTTTGGTTGTATAAAAGTATGAATAAAATATTCACATGGGAGGAGAAAGTCTTTTCCAAAAAGAAAATGGTAAAATTTAACACCCCAAAAGATAAAGGAAAAATTGATGTGAGGGGTCCCAATTATGGCTCAACATTTTTAATAGGTACCAACTATCAATTAACCTGTGGATAACCTAACTTTGGGGGGTATTGTCTTTTATTGGACCCTGATGACCTATGACTTGCACAGTAGGTAAACTGATTACTACCTCCGTCCCAGAATAGTCTGAACACTTTCCTTTTATGTTTGTCCCAAATTAGTTTGAACACTTCCATTCTTGGCATGGTCCCACCATTAATATATTATTTCTTTTACACATCTTTGACCCACACTCTACCTTTTATCAATAAAAAGTTACCCAACTTTTTCTCTCCTCTAATAAAAAATACCCCACCAACTTCTATCACATCTACTTTTTAAATAAAATAACATTTGATAACCACACCACAACTTATCACCTTAAACTATGTGTCCCAGCAAGTGTTCAAATCTGTAAACTACGTGTCCCAGCAAGTGTTCATATCTTTTTGGGACGGAAGGAGTTTTTTTTTTTTTTATTCCTTAAATCTTTAAACATTTTTATTTTAATTTCTTAAATTCATTAATGAGTTCAATGAAGCACGAATGATAGAGTGGAGGGGACAAGCATCTAGAGGGGTTAAGCGGCAGTAGGCGCCTAGGCGAAGCTCCAGTACGGTGGCGGAGCCGGCGGCGGGGCATAACCCAGCTCTTTCTCTCTCCTCTTCATCGTGTTAATTATTAGAGAAACCAAGATATTATGCAAGTTTCCATCTCCCCTTTTTGTGTCCATGAATGAAGCTGTCGAAGTAATTCATTGACAATTTATTGCTTAATATTTTTAAATATTCTGAGTATACTATCCACACACCAAATATATTCAGATGTGGAGTTTATTTTTGAAAATTATATGTCTGGAATTCGAGCATCACTCATGACGCAACGAGAAGGTTGACAATGAAACTTTAGGCTTCCAATAGCAGAGTGAGACGAAGCTAGTGCAATTACTTATTTAGCCAATGGTTGAAGGAGGAGACAAGATTTTTGGTCCCAAACAAAAGTTGGAAGGGACTACCATTCTACCAACGTTGGGGGGAGAGAATGATAGACTAAGGTGGAAACTGGGAATGGGGGCAGGGGAATAGTAAAGTATGCAAACAATCAAAAATTTGGAGTATAGGATGACGGGCATCAACACATCTAGCAGTGGCGGTTGACAATGGTATAGGATGAAGAAGGAGAGGGTAGAGGAAGAAGAAGGAGAGAGGTGTCACATGACTCATAACCTGTTAGAGCAGGTTAAGTAATTGGAGGATCCAATAAAAGACAATGCCCCCTAAAGTTAGGCCCTCTGCGAGTTAATTGATAGTTGGGACTTATTAAAAATTTTGATCCATAGTTGGGACCATTCACATTAATTTATCCAAAGAAAAATATGGTATAACTATTAAAAAAACGGGAGGTAGTAATATTTGGGTTGTTGTGGGATGGATTGGATGATAATTGTTTTGCTATTCACCGCACTAGTTTAGTTTTACCTAGTAACGTCTTGTATTTCTATACTAAAATACCTTCTCTTTCCCGTTTTCCTTTCCCTTTCTGTTTCCCTTTCCATTGCATCCAACCCCACCCTAGTTCCTAACTTCCCATATTTTGGTTACACTAATTTCCATTTCAGATGCAAAGATTAATCCCCCTTTACCAGATGCAAAGATTAATTCCCCTTGTCCACCCTACTACTGCAGCTCCTCCACCCAACCCGAATCAACAACACGATATTGTCAAAAGATTGCAGTTTTCGTTTGCAATTGACGTACCAGATGCAAAGAATTATACCGGAGTCAACTTAGTCTATTATTAGAATTGACGTCCCAGAACCGATGGCACGATATAATTCTTGCGACCCTAAACCAAAACCCAACCAGAACCCTACCACCGTCGGAGTTCTTGCAACAACAGAATCCATGGAACCATAATTTTCGTCTGAATTTGCAACAAAACCATCGCTGGTAGGCAGAAGTCATAGACGTCCAACCACATGTTCAGTCGTCTATGATTTTTGCCCAATCGTAGGTTGGAGCGTCAATTGCAAACGCTTTGACCTATGGGTAGGCGTTCATCATTTCCACCTCGCCATAGGTTTGAGTGTGAATGGTGGACGCCTGGCCACTGGTTTGAGCGAGAATTGATTCGGTGAGGTTGCCGGAATAATTGGAAAGAGAGTAGAGAGTGTGAGAAAAAGGAAAGAGGAAAGTGGAATTTTCAACTATTTCGAATTTGGAAAGAGGAATCCTCGCCATTGTTAATGGTGGCTCCGGTGGTGGTGCAATTGATGAGTGTGGAGTGGAAAAGTAAAGGAGAGCGAAAGACTAGAGGTTAGTAGTACAAGGCACGGGAAAAGAAGGGGGGGAAATATGGATGTATGTGTTATATTTCCTTCTTTTCGAATTAAATGCCACAAATGCACTTTTTTATTATTCACATTTTTCACTTTGGCTAAGATTTATGATTTATACATAATGAAAAACATAGTCAAGTGGGATCTTGTTAGTTTTGCCTCGTGACATACTTTCATAAAATATAATTTTTATAATTTTTACTTATGTGTAATTATAGATATTTTTGGTCAAAATAATATCTCGAGATGCCTAAAAGTGCGTTTGTTGCATTTAATTCGAAATGGATGAACTTAGTAATAAAATATAGGGCGGCATTTAATCATTGAGTAACTTCATTAGGCCATATTCCCTATTCCCCTAGAGGGACATGTCTTATGGATGGTAAAATGACTTATTTTTCATTAATGAAGAGAAATAGAAGAAGGATTAATAAGGGCTTTTAAGTAATTTTGTAATTTATTCTCAATCAATTTCTACCACTTGCCCAACAAGGTAATGAGAATATTTTCAAGAACTCCCACACCAATTTTCACTCCCCATCCAACCCTCTAATCTCCAAACTTCCATTCTCACGTACCAAACATCCTGTGAAATGAATTGTTTGAGAAAGACTTTGATTTTCCTAGTTTAAGTTCATTGTTACACTTGTCAAATCCATTGAAATATTAGCAATAACATGTTCAGCACTTACTGAAAAGCTTAAGGTACGTTTATTTTTTTAGGCAAAATTGGCCTCAACACCCTGAAGTATGGCGCAGGTGCACCAAACACCCCAAACTAAGGCTTATAGCCTAAACACCCCAAAGTACGGGGTGGGGTGCATTGCGTACCATAAATTAGAGTTGTCGCCGGAAAATTCACAAGCTCCGGTGGAATCTTCATTTTTTAATATTATTTTGCTTTTTTACCCCCTTTTCCTATTTTCTTCTTTTTTCTCTCTAATAATTTTTTTTTTATTTTTAGCTTTTTAACCCCTTTCTCTTCCTCCATCTTCTCACTCCTCCCACTCTCTATCTCTCTTCAAGCATTATCTTCCTCAAACTCTATCTCTCTCCTCTTGTTTTTCTTATTTCTCGTTCTTCCTTCTCTCTCTTACCCCTTTTTCATTATAATCTCTGTTCTTAAAGAAATGATAAATTTACCCCATAATTACTACTCCAGTATATTTTAGCGACGAAATTTTTTCCCCCAATCATTTATGGAGTTCCAGGCGAGCCTAAGTATGTTTAAACCTTCTTCACATCAACAAAAGAGAAGAGGTGATTTTCAACCGAGAAAAAGCCGGCTCTCGAATATGTCCGCATCGTAAAATTTGCAGTGAGTTTAAAACGTTTTTTTCTTCTTCAAATTTGGTGGATTTTCGCGATTTCTAGCGAAATGTTCCGGCAAAGGAATGGAGGAGAGAGAAAATCACTTAACGGATGAATTTTTGTGATTTCGTCGATCGAAGATTCGAGAAGAAAAATTCAACAAGGATATGGACAAGAATGATGAGATATAATGTGTATATAGTATAGTATGATAGTATAATATGATCAAATTAAGCGATATTTTTTGAGATTTTTGGACATTAAGAAAGGACCTTAATTTAATTATGAACTCTTAACTGACTAATTTTGACAATTCAATCCGTTTCACAGATTCAATATTCATCATCTTCAAACATTCAATTGATTTTAGATTCGGAGCTTTGGTTAAGTCAGAAATGGTGCAATCCTGAAATAATGAACTCATTGTTGTTATGCGAATTTTGGCTTTCAATCTGAATTTCAGTTTTTTTCAGATTTTAGGGTTCGTTTGGGGAAGAAATACTGAATTTGGGGAAGAAATGAAGGCACTTTTTTTTGGGGAAGAAACCCAGAGTTTGAGGAAGATAATGCTTGGAGAGAGAGGGGGAGGAGAGAGAAGATGGAGGAAGAGAAAGGGGGTAAAAAGCTAAAAAATTAAAAAAATTAGAGAGAAAAAATAAGAAAATAGGAAAAGTGAGGGGAAAAGCAAAATAATATTAAAAAATGAAGATTCCACCGGAGCCGGTGCATTTTCCGGCGACAACTCTCATTTATGGTATGCAATGCACCCTTTGGGGTGTTCTGGCTATAAGCCTTACTTTGGGGTGTTTGGTGCACCTGCGCCATACTTCAGGGTATTGAGGCCAATTTTGTCTTTTTTTAAGGGGAAGAGAATGCACCCTTAATTAGTAATGTAGCGGAAATTAGATAAGAGCTGATGTATAATTTGACATCAAGAGTGACATTCGGGTCACTATATGAGTAACCATTTGACACAAATTTTAGAGAAGTAAAAAGTTTCAAAGAAAATTGGTGAATAGGTATAGGACACAATAGAGAGTAATAGTTGGCAAATAAAGTGTGGCAAATAACCTAGGACGACCTTAAGAGAGTAAAATGGATACTTATGGTCAACAGAAGGTAGGGGCGGATTTACTATGGGTTCACTGGGTTCAGGTGAACCCAGTGATTTTTGGAAAAAAATTGCCCAGTTTTTTTTTTTTTTTAAATTAAAAATATTTTAGATATTTGATATATACTATATGCGTGCAAAGTAGAACATGAAAGAAGCAAGCGTCGTAGTGGTTTTGTATCTCCACTGGTGCGCGCGGGATGATTTTGATGGTCTGAGGTTCGAATCCACTTAACACCCTTTTTTTTTTATCCTTCTCTTTTCTTTTATCTAAATTTTAAACATTAACTAAGCCGGTAAGCCCCATTCTCATTACTCCCTCAACAACTGAACAAAACATAGGACATTTTTCCCCCAAAAGCCAAAACCCCAACTCCCTAGACCTTAAGCAACGAAGAAGAAGAACTGACCACCGTCTTCCCCACCGGCCACCGTCTACTTCCGTTTTCCCCACCGCGACGGCGCACCAGCGACATTTCCGGCGACCGCATCTAGCCAACTGTTTGAACGGTAAAGCCCAATTCTTCAATTTTAAATATGAATTTCACTATTTCAGATTTTCGTCTTTCATAGTAAATTCGCCCCTGGGGGTGGAGAAGAGATGGATTTTTTGCAGCAGAAAGGAATCCAAGTCAAAGTTGTTCCTGGTACCTTGTTTAATCCTCCATCTGCTTTGTGAATTTTGTGTTGAATGTACTAGTTTCTAGTGTTAGATTTCGTTTTAAATGCTTTAGTACTTATCAGTAGTTGATAAAAGCTTCGGAAAACGTATACAATTCATTTGTTTATCTTGAAATTGTGAAAGTAATGGTGCTGGAGAGTGGCATTTTAAGCCATTCATTCTGTAATATAAGTTGCAATAAGGTGTTTTCCTGTAAGAGATTAATGTGCAAGAAGATGGAAAGATAGGGTGATTTGGGAGTAGTTATTATGTAGCCCCACCTGCATTTGCTAATAGGCTAGGTTATATTTGGTTGTAGGGTCTAAACTCTAATGTATTATAGGCACTAATGGAGATGGTACACTGTTAGAATAACTATGTATTACTCTGTAGTTTGCTTTGGCTTGAAGTGAAATAAATAATTGTTTGGTCTGATGTTCTATCATCATAGGTTTAGAGGACATGGAAGATTCATGGAAGCAATAGATGGTGGGTTAAACTTATTTATATGCGGGCTTGTAGTTGCTTCTTTTATGTTCTTATCTAGTAAATTTATCTTTTGTAACATTTAAAAGCTGCTGTCTAGATATAAGTTATACTCCGTACTTGACTAGATTTAGGGTTCGTTTGGTTCACTATTTTTGGGATCCAAGAAAAGGAATCAATTACATTTAAATGTGTTTTTTTTTTACCGGCTCCGAACCCATAGGGTTGGAATCCTGGATACGCCACTGACAGAAGGTGATCAAACCTTTAAAAGGCCTAAACAGTATTCAATCAGTCATCAACTTCTTCTGGCTTGACAAAGAACTCTATGTATGCTATCCGGCTAGGTTGTTGATAACCTGCAGAATCGATGTGTAAGTGCGCTAGTCTTGCAACGGAGACCAGATGCTGAACTTTTAATATTCCACCTCTCCCAACAGTAATCTTGCTTCCACGGTTATCTTTGACAACACTGCTTGGTACATTTGACGTTGTTGCCCGCAGAAATTTATATTTGTACCTGTCTATCAATATTAACAATCAGCATTGATTCATAGTGTGCAATGGAAACCGAACAGAGATTAAGAGGACATCAGCATGTACCGATGAGACACTTCCCGATCACAGTTGAAAGCAGCCAAAAGATCAGTGTTCACATAATACATAAAATCTATCTGCAAAACAAAAGGAAAGCCTCAAACCTACGAACATGATAGATCAAGATCAGAAAGTACTCACCTTCAACACTACACAAAAGTCTCGCAAGAGAAAAACATAGCCTTCTTTAAGATTGGGCTATTCACCAAACTTTATGTGGAGAACAAATGATTTATTGACTTTACTCCCCTTTAAAGAAAAAATGGAAGGTACAAAAGCCAAGGGAAGTAATTTCAAATACACACTCTGTTGCCCACAGAACAGTAAGCTGTTTAGTGTCTTCCTACATATTGAAACCCGTGAGGATTATGGGTCATGATCAAAGCTCGGTACTAACCTGCAGATCACCATGGCCTTCGCCTCTGAAGGTAACAGAAGGAGGAGTTGGTTGTAATGTTATTTTGATACTTGACCCAGGCCATTCAAGATCATCTATGGCTTCTTTCAGAGCTGCAGACTACATAAATGCATGGAGGTTAGAATATATGCGTGCCTCTGAAACAACACTTTAGCACTTTATGTTATAATATGCATCAACTCGGTACCTAGGCGTCACCTCGTTTCAATATAATGACTCCATAACAATTGCAAAGATCAGCTAGGATTTAGGAAGATTACGGAGTGGCTCAGACCTCAGTTGCCAAGCAACCATTCTGCCAAGACAAGTAAAATTGGAATATCATCAATCCCATCTGGCATCCCCAATCCTAAGTAACAGGCTTGCATTACATCATAGTAGATTCCCCACCCCTCGCCCTCCTCCCAAAACACCATGAAAAAAGGGTAGAGGGAGCATACTTGCTCAAGCTAGGAATTCAATCAAGACTACATAGATACCACCAAAAAGAAGCTTCATCCACTAAGCCTTCTTCAATTTCAACACATTCCCTATTATTATGATCCATAAATCATTCTACAATCAAACCAAAGGAATTCTGTTGGAGGCTTCTTCTTCCTCAAGATATAGGCACTCCAAATGGAGCTAGGACAGATAATAAGTAATTAAGTATGCTTCAAGAAAGCACATAGGATGAGTTTATCAGGATATTCAAAAAGCACTATGTGCCATACAGAAGTTATTAATCTAAGTTGGCCGAAATCCAAGTACAAAAATCAATGTCTATCCATTATCACAAAACTTTGGAAGCAAACCAACATATGTCCACTTTTAGAGCTCAAATATTCTGGCAAGTAGTCAAGGATGCATAGACATTTTTTCTACTATCCTATCTTTAGTTTTCTAACAAACACCAAACGAGCTAGTCTTTTACCATTTACCAACACCATTCCATTTCAGAGGCATAGGTTAAATCTAATCTTGTAATATAAAGACTGAATTATATAGAAGAAAGTGCATTTTCACAAAGATAGATAGTGTACTAATATTCATAACAGCTGCACTGCACACAGACATACATCATATCTTCACCATGAATTTACCTTCACTGTGAAGCTTAAAGGAGTGGTACCCACAGGTTCAAAATTGTAGTCCCACGAAATAGTGTCTGGGATTCTTGTTCTAATCTCCGCATATATGCAAGCATCCGGTGTATCAACAGACCTGGGTAAATAAGATACAAATGCAAGAACCAAAGAATGAGATAGTTCGAACAGTCTAGATAGAAATCCTGGCAAGTCAACAAACTTGGAGCTGTCAAGACTAATTGGCAAAAATCAACAAAGAGAAAGCATTGTGGGTAAAATCTCAGTAACAACCGCTTTTGTGTCATAAGCAACTGCTCGATTCTTTTATATTGAGCTCCTTTATTTCCCCATTTCCATCTGCAATCTGTAGTTGGATTTTAAACTAAAGGACAAGATTATAACCAACATATGAACTTTTCTTGTGTCCAAATCCATGATGAACTCAAACAGCACAATATCCGCCATTCATAAATGTTTCACTTCCATAGAAATGAACTACAAATAGTACCTTCTTTTAATTAATGTGACATGATGCTATTAAAATATCTTCAGCTTCATTCGCCTCATCCCAAAGTCAAAACCTCTCTTCCAAAAGTTCATCACCGCTTCAACCCGTAATCTATGTCACTCGAAGTCGGGACACTATCACACGGATCACCACAATGACAATCCAACAGCCAAACTCAGTCTATGTTCGGTCTGATTTGAAACACTTAAGTCTCATATTCTACACAAAATGCAAAGCAACGAGGCCTACAAGTCTACAAGTATCCAATGAAATTCGACAAGCACAGTGCTACACAAGGGATATAAAATGTAGTAATAATTGACAGAAAGCACCAAAGCAAATTAGGACATTTACTTGAGGAGAAGCTGCATATCAGGGCCTGGATACCGGAGCTCGATCATGCTCGAGTGTCCCGGAACCGAGAACGTATTAAGGGAGTCAATCAAAAGGCCCAAGCTGACCCCAAATCGAGGACGTCCTTCAGCGGTATACTCATATTTCACAAACAACTGCAGAAATCCCAATTGAATTAGAATTCTATTAAATTAGGTCATATCATATACACATGACACATGAAATTGATAATTTTAATGAGAGAGTAATGTAAAGTTGAAATCAAAACCTCTTTCTGAAGATAGACTTTGGCTTGAAGACAACCAGTCTCTTCTACAATTAAAACGACGCCGTGTTCCGAAAATTCAACTACCGCGTCCTGGTGAAAGCAAGAAGATGAAATAAGATCATAAGAAACCCTAATTTAGCGCGGAAAGGTTTGAAGAAAGAGAAAATGAAGGAATTAAGAAGAAGACCTGATGACGTTTCCAGCGAACCGAAGTGAGAGCGTCAACGAAGCCTTGAACGTTGTCGAGTTGACACACTAAATCTGGCAACACACCATCCATTTCAGAAGAACTCATCTCTCTCTCTCTCTCTCTTTCTTTCTTTCCCTGTGTTACTGTGAATTTCGAAAGACTGAAAAATCTTCAAGCTTGTCCTTCTTTCCCGCCAATATAACTGCGGAGGTTTTCATCGGTTTATTTTGTTCTTTTCCTTTTAAGGGGGAAATGAGAGACACAAAGCCAAAGGCCAAGGTACTGTGAAGACTGATATGTAAAAATACTAGGTTTGAAGCCCGTTGTTGTTTATTTTATTTTATTGCAAACTAGGTTTGAAGCCCGTACAATGCACGGGTTGTTGTTTATTTTATTTTATTGCAAATTTTTTTGTTAAAATTATTGTTGATTTTGTGTTGTTGTAAAATAAGATTTTTCAAGATCATTGTATTTACATACTTCCTCTGTTCTTTTTCTATTACAACAATTACCACTTTAGTTAGTTTCATCTTTTAGAACCATTCCACTTTTGGTAAAAAAAAGAAACTTCAGTTGACTATATTACCTTTACTTTATGTTAATAAAACAATCATTAATTACCCGAATTACCTTATAATAAGGATATATTTGTCCCCTACTCTTGTTAACTAAAGAGGTATCTCTATACTAAACTACCCATTTTTTATTTCCTTAAAAACCATGTTCAAACCAATTGTCGAAGTAGAAAAAACGGAGAAAGTATTTGTCATTATACTGTACTTTCTAGATTTGTTATTGTGATATATAAATTTTCTACTCCCTCCGTCCCAGAAAGATCTGAACACTTGTTGGGACACGTAATTTAAGGTGATAAGTCGTGGTGTGGTTATCAAATGTTATTTTATTTAAAAAGTAGATGTGATAGGAGTTGGTTGGGTATTTTTTATTAGAGGAGAGAGAAAGTTGGGTAACTTTTTATTAATAAAAGGTAGAATGTGGGCCAAAGATGTGTAAAAGAAATAATATATTAATGGTGGGACCATGCCAAGAATGGAAGTGTTCAAACTAATTTGGGACAAACATAAAAGGAAAGTGTTCAAACTATTATGGGACGGAGGTAGTAATTTTTAATATTCAATTGAATATTGTAGCTAACTCTATTATTAAATGGTATCCCAATAACAGGTATGACTAACAATACCTAATATAGTTTTAATATGAATAATACCCGAATGATACTTTAAGAAAGTAGAGGGTAATAATTTAATTGATGCTGAACCGAAAGAATACTTTCTTAAAAATTGATAAGAATGACATGTCATACTTAGGTGGAGCTCTTTATAATATTCTAAGGCTGTTTTATTTAAATCAAACTCTAATTTTTACATAATCCAAAACTCTAATACTTCCTCTATTCTGTTTTAAATGAAACATTGGGTGAAATGACACTATTCATTGATCAATTTTGACTCCAATATATCGCTATTATATAAAGAAAAACATAGTCAAGTGGGATCTTGTTAGATTCGGCTCGATGCATACTATCAAATTATAACTTTTTTATATTTTTTACATGTGCACAACTAAAGATATTAGTGATTAAAGAAGTGAGTTGGGTTGTGTGAAAAAGCAAACGTTTCATTTAAAACAGAACGGAGGAAGTATGTAACTTTATCGCTATAGATTTTAGTTAATAAATTTTGTTGCAATACTATATTGTTTTAGTTTAGTTGAGTAAGGCTGAGGTTTTGAAAGATAATATGTTTAATCCTGTAAATTGGACCTATAATCAAATGTTATAATCACATATAATACACTATACTTAATACTTATAGCCATTATTATATTTATCTATAAAAAAGACTAAAGAATGTCCTACAATGAATCTAATTTAATATATTTTCATGAGTTGTAAAACTATATTGTAAATAGATCCTATTTTGAAGCATATTTCAAGCACTCTCCAATGGTAAAAAAATTATAATGTTTTGAATTAGGTAGCAAAAGTTAAATTCAATTTACATAATATAATATTTTAGGTTGTTTATTCAAAACGCAACTCTAATTTCCCCCTATCCAAAACTCTTTTATGTATTTAAATATATGTAGAATTCTATTTTTTTCAAAAATTTAAAATAAAAACTAATGACATGACAATCTTAAGTGGCGCTCTCTATTTCATAAATTGTAGAACTATATTGTAAATGGATCTTATTTCAAAGCATATTTCGAGCACTATCTAATGGCACAGAAATTATAATATTCTGAATTAGGTAGCAAAACTTATACACAATTTACATAATACAATAATTTAGGTTGTTCATTCAAAACGAAACTCTAATTTATGCTTATCTAAGACTCCTTATATGTATTTAAATCTATGTAGAACTCTATTTTTAGAAAAAATAAAAAAATAAAAATTGATGACATGACAATCCTACACGGCGCTCTATATTTCATAAGTTGTACAACTATATTATAAATGGATCTTATTTCGAAGCATATTTCGAGCACTCTCCAATGGTACAAAAATTATAATATTCCGAATTACGTATCAAAAGTTATACACAATTTTCATGATATAATAATTTAGGTTGTTGATTCAAATCCAAACTCTAATTTTCACTTATCCAAATCTCCTTATATGTATTTAAATCATCTAGAACTCTATTTTTGTAAAAAAATAAAAATAAAAATTGATGACGTGGCAATCCTACGTGGCGCGCTCTATGAGCTCGAAATCTTGAGGAGCACCCTATGCTCCCGAAAAGTTCCTCCTTTATATATATATATTGATTGGAAATTTCAGTTTCGTAAGATTTGAAATGAATAGCAATAGCCAATAATAATTGCTTTGGATTCCAAAAGAATGAATTGGGAGAGTAAAATGGGAGGATTTTGGTGAAGAAAAGCCAATGAATGAGCAGGGCCAAACCTGAGTAATAACGGGCCCGGGGCAATATCAAAAAATTGGGCCCTCAACATATAGGAGATTTATATTTCCTCCATTTTTTTTACTCGCATCACTTTAAAAAATGGACTCTTTGACAATGTTTGAAGGGAAGCGAGATAGAGGGGAAAAAATTGGGACCCACGTGATTAGAGAAATAGATAGAATTTATCTCCCAAAATAAAAGTGATGCAAGAAAAAAAAAACTATAAAAATAGCAAAGTAACGAGATCCTTAAGTAAATTATAATAAGTAGGTTCCAATATAACCCAAGGACTTTCAATTTTCACAATTGATAAATACAGTAGTAAATTAGTTTTGGTAAACTCATGGGAATTTTTTTTAACAAAAGATTCTAGCGAAAAATATGTGGGAACTGGGAAATAAAGAGAATGATGTGGATTAATAGTTATTTAAAGTAAATTTTGATCACGTTTTGGAAAGACTAAATATATGATTTGGGTGTGGATTTATTTCAAAATTCTTAATGTTCTGTTTGGATATGACCATTTCATTTCAAATTATGGATTTGGTCTAATTTAATTGTTTGGATATTGCAAGTATTTGGATTTGTAATTGGCCCAAATCCAAGCTATCAATAACATTAGGCCATTTTAATGAATTCGAAATCCCTACTCAAATAATGTCATTTGAAATTCTATTTTTCCCTCTCCTCTACTATTACCCCCAACCACAACACACTCTCTACACCGTCACCATCACCATCCTCTCGCAATTGTTCCGTTTGAGGTAAATTTGAAGTCTTAATGCTTTGTTTTCATCTCAATTACACTACTTTGCCAATCTTAATTACTTGTATTATTTTTCATCCAAATAATTAATTTGGTGCAAAAATTAGGGTTATTATTTTTCAAGTAAATCTTCTAATTCCATCCCAAAACAACAATATTATTGCAATTTGAATCAATATGGAATATTGTTTAAGATATAATGTCATATAATTGTTTTCCCCCATTTTTTTTAGAATTAATTTATTATTTTTGTTCCAGTATTTGCGAACATTACGAGTCAAGAACATTTTGGTGCTAATTCAATATTCAATCGTGTTGCTTGTTTTGGTGATGATATTTTATTTCTTTTAATTTTATTGGATCATCTAAATTAATCTGATGGTTGAAAGAAGAAGTCTTTGATTACTGAGAGTGTGGAGTTTGAAATTTACAATTTCAGTATTTGCAAATTCTACTTACCTCCAAACATAATGTTGAAATTGAAATTCTAAAATTGAAATTCTATAATTTCCCAAACACATCTTTTGGAATTGAATTATGACATTTCAAATTCTGAATTTGAAATCAAATATTTGAAATGAATTGCTTGTTTCCAAACGCAACCTTATTTTATTTTCTCGTAATGAATTACGCTGCATTTTATTGAACATGTAAGTAGAGCATTCTATAGCTTCTCTTTCTCATTCCGAGCTTTGGTGTTCTTCTTAGGTTTAACTCAATTACTTCATTTCTCGCTTCAATTTTCTTGCGAAATTTATCAATTGTTTGCCGCATGTTTTGATTTTGCTATATTTTGGTTGTTTAATTTAGAATGATGATGCAAGAGCAACCTCATAGAATTAGGCAAATGTTTCCAGCAATAGTCTGCACTCTGCACCTTACTTTATATAGAAAAAATAACTATCACTGCTTACCAGTTGATGAAAGTTAAACTAAAAACAATATGGGAAGCAAAATATACGTGTGTGGGCCATTGACTAACTGAAATCGGTTAGGCTAAATATCGCTAAACCTTCCTATGATGTTGCACTGCTCTGTTGGCATCCCTCATGACTTAATAAACTTAGTCAAGGTCTATTTCAATGATTGCAGGATAACTTGTTATTGATCAATGAGAATTGCAGTAGAGTTGACTTGTAATATCTGGCTTATTCATTTGTTTTTCTATTTTGCTGTGTTTCTTGGAATTATGTGCCAGTAGACCTTTGTAATCGTTCCTATGATCAGTTTTATAAGTTGATTATCTGTATATAACGTTGACATCTTTACTTTTCTGTTTTGATTGATTAGCATAAGGTGAGACTAGGGAAGTATAAAAGAGATTCAAGCTTAATTCAGAGAGAATTGAAGGTGAGAATATACAGGCTGTGTGGAGTCCAAATGTAAAATTGATTGCTATTCTTGTGAGTTTGATCTGTCTTCTCGTTCTTGATTTGATGTTTCATTTTCATTCTGGTTCAATTGTTGTTTGCACATTATGTGATTTACACACAGTTATTTTTGTTCTCCCCTTTTCACTGACATTGAACTCACAGATGTAATTGGATCAGTCTTGAGTCATTTTGCAGTTTATAACTTTATATGTTGCTAATTAGCTGTTTTGAGGATCTGAGATGCATAACTATTTAACAGGTGTATTACATCAAACATACTATTTGGCACTCTGCATAACAGTGCAAAAACCCAGTCAAATGACATGGTGTATTGCACCTCAACCAATAAAGTATACTTAACAATTGTTTTGATCTGTCGATCTGTGCTAAGTTGTCTTGAGGTGAAACTTCAACCATTGAATTGAGTTTTTTTTTTTTTGGTAAGTGAGACAGTGATAGAGGAACACACTATTTTGCAGGCTGGCTTCATGGGGTTGTCACCCTGGCCAGTAATTTTTGGTAGGTTGCACCATGTAGGGCAGGGCTTCAAAGTAAAAACCATTGGCTAGATGTAGGGGTGTCCGTTCGGGTTGTCGGGACAATTTTGGGTTAAACCAAACAGGTTCAGTTCATTTCGGTTCAGGTTCCAACGGGTTATACTGATCGAACGGTTCACTTCAGTTCAGTTCAGGCCAATTTCGGTGGCAGGCCAAAACAGTTTACTTCTTTTTTGGGAACAATTCAGTTCGGGCTCATGTCGTTGGCGGGCGGGACGAAATCAGTTCAGTCCAAAGCGGTTCGGGATTGTGTAGGTTAACGCCAACAAATGGTTTGTAATCGGGTTATCTTCGAACTTGATTATAATGTCGCGTTTTGCTATAATGATCATGTTTTCGAATGATTTCAATTATTATCCAATTATATTCTTGATCGGTTTGTGTCTTCATGTTAGGTCTTTTCAAGTTTGTCAATTTACGTGTGGAGTGCGTTCTAATAAACAAATTTGCGTAGAGATAATTTAAAGTAAACATACATGTTTCCCATGTAAAGCTAGATTGATAAACTACATTATGCAATTATATAGGAGATCTTGAAGAAGTGAGTCAAACAAATAAAGATACTTGAAGTGAAAACTAAAAAGTCACTACGACTACGAGTTATTAAAATTTTGTTTTAGTATTATTGTAGTTATATAAGTTGTTGGGTGTTTTAGGGTTACATTGTCTGAAAATATATACTTAAGTTTAGACAAAATTACAAATGATTACAAAATTAGATAATAGGGTTCAAATAGTTTGGGTTGATTTCAGTTCGGGTTTAATTATGTAACGGGTTGATAATAGTTCGGTTCAGTTTATTTTAATTATGTAACATGTTGATAACAATCCAGTTCAGTTCAGGTTTGATCATAGTATTTGCGGTTTTGTTACAGGTTAACTTCAGTTCAGGCTGATTTGGGTTCAGTTTGAGTTTAGTTCAGATTAGTTTTTTACAGGTTAGAAACAGTTCAAGTCACTTTCAGTTCAGGTCAATTTCAGGTTGCGGATCACTTTCAATTCAGGTTATTTTGGTTCAGGTTGCAAACAGTTCAGTTAACCCAGCGGGTTGCAACCCAAACTGACACCCCTGCTCTGCCCCACAATGAGAAGGCCTTGATATGCATGCTGCCACAATCCAAAAAAATTAGCCTTTAATGTAAGATACAAGTTTTAGACAAAAAATTAGAGCATAACTAATGTATATTTTGTAAACCCGTGCGATGCACCGGTATTAATCTAGTTAATGTTACTACTAGTAGCTAAACCATTCACGCAACATTTGTACAAAAGATTTAATCTACTAGGCATCATAAACTTGCCTACTAGGCATCATAAACTTGCCTACTAGGCATCATAATCCTAAATGGTTAGTTTTAACTTAGTACTAATACAAACAAATCTAGAAAAGCTGTTTGTAAAAAGCAAAGAACAACCATGAGATGAACGAGGCAATGTATGCCTTTCTCACATTACTGGCCTGTTGATTTGCCCTCGTTTTATGGTTCCTAGACTCTTCCATCAAGACACAATTCATGGCTTTTAACCTTGCAATTTGTGTAGCCACTGAATGCTTGGTTGCGAAGGTGGAGTCAGTAGTTGACTGTTCCTCGTAGTTTTGGGCGTACGCCAACATGTCCTCCTCCCAAACAAAGAACTGGCAAAACCCCTCACTCTGAAAGAAAATGATATAAGTAAACCACTGAATGTAAAAGAGGAAATTAATAAAATGCCTAGATACTTTGTGTCTCAGGCATATAGGGCCTTAGTTGGTGTTTAGTTGAAGCAGTGCTGGTCTATGTGGGTTTGGAACAGGTTGTTTGTGCCTAAGCATAGATATACAACCTGGTTGACCTTTCATGGTAGGCTTCCCACTAAATCTAGGCTTGCTAGGATGGGTATGCAAGGGGATAGCAGCTGTGTCTTATGTGAGGATGCTGCAGAGGATCAAACTCATTTGTTCTTTCATTGTACTATCAGTCAGAGGTTGTTGCAGATGATTAAGGCTTGGTTGCAGGTTTCTGGTGGTCCTGTGTGTTATCACAGGTTGTTGAAGTGGGTTCAAAGGCAGAATCAGTGGTCTATTTTTCGGAGGAAGGTTTATTTATGCTGTGATTATTGCCCTCATATATGGTATTTGGCATATTAGGAATATGAAGTTATGGCAGGCTAAAGGTTTTGATATCAATCAGGTTGTTAGGCATATTCAGTTTAATGTAACTAGTAGGATTGGTTGTATCTTGCCTAAGAAAATTTCCAGGCATGATGTTGACTGGTTTCAGTTGTTGAAAGCTAGTAATCAGTTGGTTTTTCACCTCTTGTGGTGTCAATTAGGGTCCATCCTAGATGGTTCTTTTTTGCCCACTTGAGGTTTTGGTTGTATTGTTTGTGCTTCAATGTTATTTTGCTTATTTACTAAAAAAAAAAAACCACTGAATGTAACGGATGATGCCTAACATGTACGGAGTATTGAATATCCCTACTACTACAAATTCGTGTAAAATAAACAAAAACTTACAGGGTACAGTGGGCAGCCGTAGTATCGTCTTCCTAGGTTTTCCCCTTGAGTTCGGACCACAGTGTATTTCGCCAAAACACGATGGCAACATAGTACAGGAAAATCCACTCTCCTCCCTGCAACAGAAGTTGAAGAGGATGCAGTAGATGTGGTAGTATCTCGAACTCTCCGGGGAGGAGTTGATTCCATGACTCTGAATTCAAGTGTATCAGATTTCATATCCCTAAAATCAATTTAGGACAATCACACAATATCTTATCAAAATTTCAGGATTACAGGAAGAAGAGTGAACACACCAGTGTAAAAAAAAAAAAAAGAAGAAGCAAAAGGCACAAGGCGCGTGCTTCATTGAAGGGTGAAAACACGAGTGTTAAAAAAAACATAGGGGTTTTGGTCGCGTGAGTGAGTCGAACCCAATTATGGTTCTAGTGACGGTGAAGGTGGTTCATAGAAGGGGCAAAGGTGGTGGTAATTTCTAGGGATCAAAGAAAAGAGAAGATCGAAGAAGAAGAGAATCGAAGAGAAAGAGAGGATGGAAGAGGCGATTTCTGGCAGCAATGAAGGTGGCGGTAGTTGTGAAGGTGAAGGTGGTGCCATTGCATCGGTGGCGATTTTTGGGGCAGCACTGAAGGTGGTGGTGATTTTTGGGGCTGCTTGTGGGTGGTGAATGTGGTGCTGATTTTATCTTTTTATTTTTTTTTAAATAAACAAGCTTAATCAAATCATTAATAGTTCATTAGGAAATTTTGTGTTGGAGTCCATGCTAATGCAAATGTTGCATTATTTTAGAGGAAGTAATAAATTTATTGATGTAAAGTCTCTTCCAGCAATGTGTGACTACATGAAAACATATGCTCTTGACTACATCTAGCCAATGGTTTTTACTTTGAAGCCCTGCCCTACATGGTGCAACTTACCAAAAATTACTAGCCAGGGTGACAACCCGATGAAGCCAGCCTGCAAAATAATGTGTTCCTCTATCACTGTCTCACTGACCAAAAAAAAAAAAAAAACTCAATTCAATGGTTGAAGTTTCACCTCAAGACATAACGTAACACATACTGACAGATCAAAACAATTGTTAAGTATACTTTATTGGTTGAGGTGCAGTACACCATGTCATTTGACTGGGTTTTTGCACTATTATGCAGAGTGCCAAAATGGTATGTTTGATGTAATACACTTGTTAAATAGTTATGCATCTCAGATCCTCAAAACAGCTAATTAGCAACATATAAAGTTATAAACTGCAAAATGACTCAAGACTGATCCAATTACATCTGTGAGTTCAATGTCAGTGAAAAGGGGAGAACAAAAATAACTGTGTTTAATGCACATAATGTGCAAACAACAATTGAACCAGAATGAAAATGAAACATCAAATCAAGAACTAGAAGATAGATCAAACTCACAAGAACAACAATCAATTTTGCATTTGGACTCCACACAGCCTGTATATTCTCACCTTCGCTCTGAATTGAGCTTGAATCTCTTTTATACTTCCCTAGTCTCACCTTATGCTAATCAATCAAAACATAATAGTAAAGATGTCAACATTATATACAGATAATCAACTTATAAAACTGATCATAGGAACAATTACAAAGGTCTACTGGCACATAATTCCAAGAAACACAGCAAAATAGAAAAAACAAATGAATAAGCCAGATATTAAGAGTCAACTCTACCGCAATCCTCATTGATCAATAACAAGTTATCCTGCAATCTTTGAAATAGACCTTGACTAAGTTTATTAAGTCATGAGGGATGCTAATAGAGCGGTGCAACATCATAGGAAGGTATAGCGATATTTAGCCTAACCGATTTCAGTTAGTCAATGGCCCACGCACATATATTTTGCTTCCCATATTGTTTTTAGTCTAACTTTCATCAACTAGTAAGCAGTGATAGTTATTTTTTCTATATAAAGTGAGGTGCAGAGTGCAGACTGTTGCTGGAAACATTTGGCTAATTCTATGAGGTTGCTCTTGCACATCATTCTAAATTAAACAACCAAAATATAGCAAAATCAAAACATGTGGCAAACAATTGATAAATGTCGCAAGAAAATTGAAGCGAGAAATGAAGTAATTGAGTTAAACCTAAGAAGAACACCAAAGCTCGGAATGAGAAAGAGAAGCTATAGAATGCTCTACTTACATGTTCAATAAAATGCAGCGTAATTCATTACGAGAAAATAAAATAAGGTTGCGTTTGGAAACAAGCAATTCATTTCAAATATATGATTTCAAATTCAGAATTTGAAATGTCAGAATTCAATTCCAAAAGATGTGTTTGGGAAATTATAGAATTTCAATTTTAGAATTTCAATTTCAACATTATGTTTGGAGGTAAGTAGAATTTGCAAATACTGAAATTGTAAATTTCAAACTCCACACTATCAGTAATTAAAGACTTCTTCTTTCAACCATCAGATTAATTTAGATGATCCAATAAAATTAAAAGAAATAAAATATCATCACCAAAACAAGCAACACGGTTGAATTTGGAAAAGACATAAACCACAATGGAAAAATTAAAAATAAACTTAGCCTAAATTTTATCCTTTCAAAGATTGAAGATTGACTTAGCACCAAAATTTTCTTGACCCGTAATGTTCGCAAATACTGGAACAAAAATAACAAAGTAATTCTAAAAAAAAATGGGGGAAAAACAATTATATGACATTATATCTTAAACAATGTTCCATATTGATTCAAATTGCAATAATATTGTTGTTTTGGGATGGACTTAGAAGATTTACTTGAAAAATAATAACCCTAATTTTTGCCCCAAATTAATTATTTGGATGAAAAATAATACAAGTAATTAAGATTGGCGAAGTAGTGTAATTGAGATGAAAACAAAGCATTAAAACTTCAAATTTACCTCAAACCGGAACAATTGCGAGAGGATGGTGATGGCGATGGTGTAGAGAGTGTGTGGTGGTTGGGGTAATAGTAGAGGAGAGGGAA
Source organism: Beta lomatogona (assembly GCA_947646795.1). Classification (NCBI taxonomy): domain Eukaryota; kingdom Viridiplantae; phylum Streptophyta; class Magnoliopsida; order Caryophyllales; family Amaranthaceae; genus Beta; species Beta lomatogona. The sequence continues at coordinate 1,945,261 of CANSNZ010001471.1, forward strand.
AAAATAGAATTTCAAATGACATTATTTGAGTAGGGATTTCAAATTCATTAAAATGGCCTAATGTTATTGATAGCTTGGATTTGGGCCAATTACAAATCCAAATTCTTGCAATATCCAAACAATTGAATTGGACCAAATCCATAATTTGAAATGAAATGGTCATATCCAAACAGAACATTATGAATTTTGAAATAAATCCACACCCAAATCATATATATAGTCTTTCCAAAACGCGATCAAAATTTACTTTAAATAACTATTAATCCACATCATTCTCTTTATTTCCCAGTTCCCACATATTTTTCGCTAGAATCTTTTGTTAAAAAAAATTCCCATGAGTTTACCAAAACTAATTTACTATTGTATTTATCAATTGTGAAAATTGAAAGTACTTGGGTTATATTGGAACCTACTCATTATAATCTACTTAAGGATCTCGTTACTTTGCTATTTTGATAGTTTTTTTTTTCTTGCATCACTTTAATTTTGAGAGATAAATTCTATCTATTTCTCTAATCACGTGGGTCCCAAATTTTCCCCCTCTATCTCGCTTCCCTTCAAACATTGTCAAAGAGTCCATTTTTTAAAGTGATGCGAGTAAAAAAAACGGAGGAAATATAAATCTCCTATATGTTGAGGGCCCAATTTTTTGATATTTCCCCGGGCCCATTTTTACTCAGGTTTGGCCATGCTCATTCATTGGCTTTTCTTCACCGAAATCCTCCCATTTTACTCTCCCAATTCATTCTTTTGGAATCCAAAGCAATTATTATTGCTATTCATTTCAAATCTTACGTAATCATTCCCCCAAAAATGTCATTTGTGTAATTATTATATTTTGTAACTGACATGTTTGATTTTCCCTAATTACTAACTTAAATGGAGAGTTTATAAGCGAAATAAATTTGTTGTACTTGTTCATTCAACGATGATTACACCATCTACACTTCAATTTTAGTATGTTTCCTTAATACCAGTTTCTTTGGATTGGATTTGCATGCCTTTGTTATGTGATTGATATTTGTTTGGAATTAGTTTGAAACATAACTATGCTTTTTGATTGAAAAATTCTATTTTACAGTTATCATCGAGAGGAGTACTACATAAATAATCTAAAGGTAATGTATTTAGTTTTCCATTTCTATTTATATGTCCTAAGTGAGGTTCCCCTACCAACTATTTGTAGAAAACTCCCCTATAAGTGAGGTTTGCTTATTTATTTGTTTTGTGATTGTTATTTGTTAGGAATTAGTTTGTTCAGTAATATAGTTATATGATTATGTCTTAGGTGATGATTTGTCAAGCTCTTAATTTTTACATCATAATCATCTAATATGATCATGCCTTAGGTGGTGACTGGTGATTAATTGTCTTAGCCTCTTAGGTGGTCAATGGCCTTTTGGAATCTATAGCTATTCTTATTTTTGCCTAAAATATTTGCCTAACAACAATGGCAAACCTTTTAAGGATATGGTTGTGAGGTTGGGAGTAATTGGATTACCTTTTGTAATATTATGTTGAATGCAAATTTGTGTTGAGTAGTTGATGGGAATATGACATGGCATAATGATACCCATCTTTTTTTTAGTATACATTTATATTTGTGAACTAATAGGAAAGTTGCTTAGTGGACTCAATCCTCCATTTTGATTTTATTATTAATCAGGAGTTACGTATTATAATCCCCTTAATTCCATTATTGAACTGGTCTCTTATTAAGTAAACAACATAAACATACAATTTCCGTTTTGCCTCATAATAAGAGTTTTGCACGGCTAATTTATCTCCTAATCTTGATACTCACACTAAAAATTTATATTGGGTCAAAACAACGCATGAATGAGTTAAAAAGAAAAATTGTTGAAGGAAGGTATTTTACACATTGTTAGATTTTTTGGAACAATATGTAGTGAAACGCCCTAACTTGAGTTCAACAGTGATAATGTTAATTGTCCTCTTCATTTAGAATTAGCTATCTAATCATGGACAAATCTTCAAAGATGAAAACTCTCGATTCACAGGTAAAGTTTTTTCTCATCAATCAGGACAAATCTTCAATCGCTAAATCTACTTCTTCTTTATCCTCAACATGCAACTGATTCTTGTTTGTTTTCTGCTCTCAAAGAGAAAGGCTGTCAGCACTTGCCACTGCGCTCAAGCAAACACAATTAAACATGAGATGGCATTGCAGTGGCGCCTACTTCAGAAAAAATGTGATCTTTGTTGGGAAGCTTCCTACAAAAGGTTTGTAGATATCGGTAGTAGTAAGCTTGTTAATATTACTTTGAGACGATAAAAATAGTTGAATCCACCCTTTCGTGTTCCTTCTATACTTCGTACTTTTTTAAATCCTTAGATATATTACTCTATTAAGTGCTAATAAAGAGCATTAACTTTGGCGCGTTCACCATGATTTGAACGTGTGCGTCGCGCCAAAGCCAGACGTGGTGGCCGCCAAATAGAGAGGCAAGATCAATGGTATGAACAGAATTCGATCCTCAATCCACGAATCTTACATATTTGCATCAAATCGATCAACTATTGTTCACCCGGTTGCATCAACAATCAATAAACAATAATTGACATACAGAACAAACAACACCAGTACACAGTACACATGACACTGAACCAACACTAATCTTCTGATACGCAAAGCAGCAACAACGTTACCCGAACAATTATTCAACCCTGCTCACTACCAAATTAAACGCTACATACAAATTAATACTAGTTAACTATCAATACATAGAACGACCACGACCACCGACCTGATCGACCCAACAAGCAATGACATCCTCAGGCTCCATACGAAGACCAAGAGGGGTATGATCTTCCTTCAGTTGGGTCTCCAAGTAAGTGAATTTGAGGTTTTTTTTAGGATATTATCTCAGATAACCCTGACATATAGGCCTTTTTCCTAAATAACCCCCAGATTTTCACCCCTATCCCGGATAACCTTAAAGTTGATTTTTGTCATTAAACCTGACGGAATTAGGCACGGCGTTAACTATTTTGACATTTATAATTAAAAACCTATATTTTTTATTAAAAAAAAAATTGTGTTCTTCATCCTCTCTCTTATGTTCTTCATCCTCTATCATGTCTTCATCCTCTCTCTTATGTTCTTCATCCTCTCTCTCTTGTGTTTGAAAATGTTTGATTCCTTATGGGTTATTGTTCGATTTTTTTGATTCAATTTGTAAACCCAGCAAATAAACCTACTTACACAAACCATAAAAATAAAATATGAATGATATATTGAAAAGAGAATCTTCGTTGCTTGAACGAAGGTTGAAGGAAGAAGTATCGGCTTGAACGAAGGTGGTTGGGTATGGGTTACTTTCGGATCTGGTTAAAGGGGTTTGTGGTTGTGGTTGTGGTTGTTGGTGTTGTTTGACAACATTGTTGTTGGTTTTGGTGTTGCTGCTGGTGCTGGAGGTGGGGGAAGGGAGAAGGGTATGAGGTTGAGGTTGAGGTTCCATTGGTGAAAGAGGAGAGAGAAAGAGAGGAGAGGAGAGGAGTGGGGAGCAAGAGAAACTATGCACAAAAATGACGAAATTGAGCACGGTAATAAAGATCGCTGCAGACCTTCCGTCGCCCCTTCGTCGGATAACTCACAAAGCTCCACGAGACCCACCGGCTTTGTAGATCTTGTCTCCCCGTTGCCGTAAAACCCACGAAACCCCCTAGCTTTGTAGATTTAGTCACCCCGTGCAAGCCACCTTGACCTTCATTTGCAGATAATCTCGACTTCCATGGTTAAATTCCAAGATTGTGTTATTACTATACAATCTCTTTTGTCTTTAGTTTCTCACAATTGAAAGCAAATTCAACATTATTTTCAATTACATCAATTATCTCAAAATCAGAGTTTCTCAGGTTTCCATGGATGTAAGAATGTTTATGCGTTGGTGAGAGTGAAACAGGGGAGATATTTTGGGGGTGTTGATTTGTTGTTAATTTACAAGAATTTAGCTGAATTTTTATCTAGATCAAGAGAGAGGGGTTGAAGACAAAATAGAGGATGAAGAACAAAATAGAGATGATGAAGAACACAATTGTTATGTTTTTTTTTTCTTTAGTAGGTTTTTAATCATAAAGGTCAACATTGTTAACGCCGTCCAACCTTATGTTAAGTTTAATGACAAATTACAAGTTTAGGGCTATCCGGGATAGGGGTGAAAATGTGGGGGTTATTTGGGAAAAAGGCTTATATGTCAGGGTTATCTGAGATAATATCCCTTTTTTACCCATTGAAACTCATTTGAAGGCAGTAATAATGATCCATCAGTTTTTACAAGGGAGCGTTGCATTTAACCAAAAAAGATACATGTTTAGTGTAATTTGGTGAACTTTCATTATATTAAACATTAAAGAAAGGCAAGTAACTACATGGTGCAAATCTTGTGTAAGTGGGTTAGGTAGTTTTGACCCAATTGAGAACTTATTCATCCTCAACTCTTGAATATGTTCCTTTGCTTCTGATTCTACTTCTGATTCAGTTTCTTCTACCCCATTTTGCTGGTTCTCTTTTGACTTCTTCGCACTCAACTTAAATCTCACAATTTTTTATCGTGCAATGCTGAAAAAAGGAGAGGAAAAAAAAGGTTGATTTTTGTTTTCAGAATAAGGTGAAGTGGTGAAGGGAAGGAGGAAGAGATATGATCGTGGGTCGTGGCGCGGAGGGAGTATGAAATCACCCTTTTCAATGGCAACCAAGATAACATCAAATGTTCGACCACCCAAGTCAAAAATTAAAACATTCTTAGTGCTTTCAGTTTTGTTTGCACTTTTTGATTCAAAGTTGAGACCATAAGCCATTGCAGCCGCTGTTGGCTCATTGATTATACGAACTACATTGAGCCCTCCAATGGTCCCAACATATTTGGTTGCTTAACGCTGGGAATGGTTGAAGTATGTTGGTACCGTCACAACAACATTCTTAACAGTTCGGTGCTAGTGAAATGAGTTTTTATGGGAGGTGAGTTGTTGGCAAATTAGGGGTAGAATCGGTTGAACTCAAAATGGGTTTTATGAAATGTGCAATTTTTTTATGGGGTTTCCTCTTTTTGCTGAAACCATTTGTTCTACATTTTCTTCCATGAAAAGTTCAGCCATTGTTGAGAATGAAGGAAGAAGAAAATAAGCGTAAAATAGTTTTTGTTTCCAACCCAAAAACCAAGTCTTCATTTTTAACAATTTTATACCTTGAACTTAGTATTGCATTAAAAATTCCTGCTCTTTTCCAAATACAATGGTAAGTAGAGTGTAATCGGTCGACCCAAGAAACCCATATTTGAGTTGGGTCTCTCTGACCATTAAAAGTGCACTTTATAGGCACCATGACGACCCACGACCCTCTCTCCTTCTCCTCCTACTCCCTCCGTGCCACGACCCACGACCCTCTCTCCTCCTCCCCCCTCCGCGCCATGACCCATACCCCTCTCTCCTGCTAACTCTGCATCACCACCCATGCCTGGATCTCCTCTCTGTCTCCTCCTCTTTCCTCCCACAACAAACCGAACCCTCCCTCCATAGCCATAAACAACCCCACCACACACTCCATCACCACCATAGAAACAAAAACGGAAAACCGAACCGTTCATGGGAGGTTCGGTTTTCCAGGCCAAACCCTCCCATGGGGGGAGGGTTCGGTTTATTGTGGGAGAAGGGAGGAGGAGAAGGAAAAAGGAGATCCAGGCGTGGGTGGTGAAAGAAAGGTCGGTAACTACATGGTGCAAATCTTGTGTAAGTGGGTTAGGTAATTTTGACCCAATTGAGAACTTATTCATCCTCAACTCTTGAATATGTTCTTTTGCTTATTATTCTGCTTCTGATTCCCTTTCTTCTACCCCATTTTGCTGGTTCTCTTTTGACTTCTTCGCACTCAACTTAAATCTCACCATTTTTTATCATGCAATGCTGAAAAAAGGAGAGGAAAAAAAAGGTTGATTTTTGTTTTCAGAATAAGGTGAAGTGGTGAAGGGAAGGAGGATGAGATAAGATCATGGGTCGTGGCGCGGAGGGAGTATAAAATCACCCATTTCAATGGCAACCAAAGAAACATCAAATGTTCGACCACCCAAGTCAAAAATTAAAATATTCTTAGTGTTTTCAGTTTTGCTTGCACTTTTGGATTCAAGATTGAGACCATAAGCCATTGCAACCGCTGTTGGCTAATTGATTATACGAACTACATTGAGCCCTCCAATGGTCCCAGCATCTTTGGTTGCTTGACGCTGGGAATTGTTGAAGTCTGCTGGTACCGTGACAACAACATTCTTAACAGTACGGTGCTAGTGAAATGAGTTTTTATGGGAGGTGAGTTGTTGGCAAATTTGGGGTAGAATCGGTTGAACTCAAAATGGATTTTATGAAATGTGCAATTTTTTTTATGGGGTTTCCTCTTTTCTGAAACCATTCGTTATTCATTTTCTTCCATGATTAGTTCATCCATTGTTGAGGATGAAGGAAGAAGAAAATAAGCGTAAAATAGTTTTTGTTTCCAACCCAAAAAACAAGTCTTCATTTTTAACAATTTTCTACCTTGAACTTAATATTGCATCATAAATTCTTGCTCTTTTCCAAATACAATGGTAAGTAGAGTAGGTAGTTTTGACCCAATTGAGAACTTATTCATCCTCAACTCTTAAATATGTTCCTTTGCTTCTGATTCTACATCTGATTCTGTTTCTTCTACCCCATTTTGCTGGTTCTCCTTTGCTTCTGATTCTGCTTCTGATTTTGTTTCTTCTACCCCATTTTGCTCGTTCTCCTTTGACTTCTTCGCACTCAACTTTAATCTCACCATTTTTTATCATGCAATGCTGAAAAAAGGAGAGGAAAAAAAATGTTGATTTTTGTTTTCAGAATAAGGTGAAGTGGTGAAGGGAAGGAGGAAGAGATAAGATCGTGGGTCGTGGCGCGGAGGGAGTATGAAATCACCCTTTTCAATGGAAACCAAGGAAACATCAAATGTTCGACCACCCAAGTCAAAAATTAAAACATTCTTAGTGCTTTCAGTTTTTCTTGCACTTTTTGATTCAAGATTGAGACCATAAGCCATTGCAGCCGCTGTTGGCTCATTGATTATACGAACTACATTGAGCCCTTCAATGATCCCAACATCTTTGGTTGTTTGACGCTGGGAATTGTTGAAGTATGCTGGTACCGTCACAACAACATTCTTAACGGTACGGTGCTAGTGAAATGAGTTTTTATGGGAGGTGAGTTCTTGGCAAATTTGGGATAGAATCGATTGAACTCAAAATGGGTTTTATGAATTGTGCAATTTTTTTATGGGGTTTCCTCGTTTTGCTGAAACCATTTGTTCTACCTTTTCTTCCATGAAAAGTTCAGCCATTGTTGAGAATGAAGGAAGAAGAAAATAAGCGTAAAATAGTTTTTGTTTCCAACCCAAAAACCAAGTCTTCATTTTTAACAATTTTATACCTTGAACTTAGTATTGCATTAAAAATTCCTGCTCTTTTCCAAATACAATGGTAAGTAGAGTGTAATCGGTCGACCCAAGAAACCCATATTTGAGTTGGGTCTCTCTGACCATTAAAAGTGCACTTTATAGGCACCATGACGACCCACGACCCTCTCTCCTTCTCCTCCTACTCCCTCTGTGCCACGACCCTCTCTCCTCCTCCCCCCTCCGCGCCATGACCCATACCCCTCTCTCCTCCTTACTCTGCATCACCACCCACGCCTGGATCTCCTCTCTCTCTCCTCCTCTTTCCTCCCACAACAAACCGAACCCTCCCTCCATAGCCATAAACAACCCCACCACACACTACATGACCACCATAGAAACAAAAACGGAAAACCGAACCGTTCATGGGAGGTTCGGTTTTCCAGGCCAAACCCTCCCATGGGGGGAGGGTTCGGTTTATTGTGGGAGAAGGGAGGAGGAGAAGGAAAGAGGAGATCCAGGCGTGGGTGGTGAAAGAAAGGCCGGTAACTACATGGTGCAAATCTTGTGTAAGTGGGTTAGGTAATTTTGACCCAATTGAGAACTTATTCATCCTCAACTCTTGAATATGTTCTTTTGCTTATGATTCTGCTTCTGATTCTCTTTCTTCTACCCCATTTTGCTGGTTCTCTTTTGACTTCTTCGCACTCAACTTAAATCTCACCATTTTTTATCATGCAATGCTGAAAAAAGGAGAGGAAAAAAAAGGTTGATTTTGGTTTTCAGAATAAGGTGAAGTGGTGAAGGGAAGGAGGATGAGATAAGATCGTGGATCGTGGTGCGGAGGGAGTATGAAATCACCCATTTCAATGGAAACCAAGGAAACATCAAATGTTCGACCACCCAAGTCAAAAATTAAAACATTCTTAGTGTTTTCAGTTTTGCTTGCACTTTTGGATTCAAGATTGAGACCATAAGCCATTGCAGCCGCTGTTGGCTAATTGATTATACGAACTACATTGAGCACTCCAATGGTCCCATCATCTTTGGTTGCTTGACGCTGGGAATTGTTGAAGTCTGCTGGTACCGTGACAACAACATTCTTAACAGTACGGTGCTAGTGAAATGAGTTTTTATGGGAGGAGAGTTGTTGGCAAATTTGGGGTAGAATCGGTTGAACTCAAAATGGATTTTATGAAATGTGCAATTTTTTTTATGGGGTTTCCTCTTTTTGCTGAAATCATTTGTTCTTCATTTTCTTCCATGATTAGTTCAGCCATTGTTGAGGATGAAGGAAGAAGAAAATAAGCGTAAAATAGTTTTTGTTTCCATCCCAAAAAACAAGTCTTCATTTTTAACAATTTTATACCTTGAACTTAATATTGCATCATAAATTCTTGCTCTTTTCCAAATACAATGGTAAGTAGAGTAGGTAGTTTTGACCCAATTGAGAACTTATTCATCCTCAACTCTTAAATATGTTCCTTTGCTTCTGATTCTACATCTGATTCTGTTTCTTCTACCCGATTTTGCTGGTTCTCCTTTGCTTCTGATTCTGCTTCTGATTTTGTTTCTTCTACCCCATTTTGCTCGTTCTCCTTTGACTTCTTCGCACTCAACTTTAATCTCACCATTTTATATCATGCAATGCTGAAAAAAGGAGAGGAAAAAAAAGGTTGATTTTTGTTTTCAGAATAAGGTGAAGTGGTGAAGGGAAGGAGGAAGAGATAAGATCGTGGGTCGTGGCGCGGAGGGAGTATGAAATCACCCTTTTCAATGGCAACCAAGGAAACATCAAATGTTCGACCACCCAAGTCAAAAATTAAAACATTCTTAGTGCTTTCAGTTTTTCTTGCACTTTTTGATTCAAGATTGAGACCATAAGCCATTGCAGCCGCTGTTGGCTCATTGATTATACGAACTACATTGAGCCCTCCAATGATCCCAACATCTTTGGTTGTTTGATGCTGGGAATTGTTGAAGTATGTTGGTACCGTGACAACAACATTCTTAACAGTACGGTGCTAGTGAAATGAGTTTTTATGGGAGGTGAGTTATTGGCAAATTTGGGATAGAATCGGTTGAACTCAAAATGGGTTTTATGAATTGTGCAATTTTTTTATGGGATTTCCTCTTTTTGCTGAAACCATTTGTTCTTCATTTTCTTCCATGATTAGTTCAGCCATTGTTGAGGATGAAGGAAGAAGAAAATAAGCGTAAAATAGTTTTTGTTTCCAACCCAAAAACAAGTCTTTATTTTTTACAATTTTATACCTTGAACTTAATGTTGCATCATAAATTCCTGCTCTTTTCCAAATACAATGGTAAGTAGAGTGTAATCGGTCGACCCAAGAAACCCATAATTGAGTTGGGTCTCTCCGACCATTCAAAGTGCACTTTACAGGCACCATGACGACACATGACCCTCTCTCCTCCTCCTCCTACTCCCTCCGCGCCACGACCCATGACCCTCTCTCCTCCTCCCACGTCCGCGCCATGACCCACACCCCTCTCTCCTCCTAACTCTGCGTCACCACCCACGCCTGGATCTCCTCTCTCTCTCTCTCATCCTATTTTCTCCCACAACAAACCGAACCCTCCCTCCATAGCCATCAACAACCCCACCACACATTCCATGACCACCATAGAAACAAAAAAGGAAAACCGAACCGTTCATGGGAGGTTCGGTTTTCCTGGCCAAACCCTCCCATGGGGGGAGGGTTTGGTTTTTTGTGGGTGAAGGAAGGAGGAGAGGGAAAGAGGAGATCCAGGCGTGGGTGGTGAAAGAAAGGCATGTAACTGCCTAGTGCAAATCTTATGTATGTGGGTTAGGTAGTTTTGACCCAATTGAAAACTTATTCATCCTCAACTCTTGAGTATGTTCCTTTACTTCTGATTCTGTTTCTTCTACCCCATTTTGCTGGTTCTCCTTTGACTTTTTTTTTTTTTTTGCTAAGTAAGTATGTTTCATTCCATAATTCACCATTACAACCTAAACTAATCAAGAAGTAGACGAACCAACTAGGTTGGACCCTCACAACTTCTCACAACTTCAATATTAGGACACACTTACATCCAGAGAAGGATACAACTAAACTCACATTAAAACAGCTTCCTAGCTATTCCTTAGACTAGTATACCATACATAGTCAGCCCTTGATATTTTCTTAGGCATTACAGCCAAATTTCTAGCTCTTACTACATTCTGAATCTGTTTACAGACTACATTAATGTTATTGCTCCCAGTAAACTTTATTTCTGGCATACCAAACATAATAAACCAAAGCTAAAATGCTTGCCATATATACATTTCTCTTGAACTTGGACTTCCTGCTATGCTGGATCCATCTGAGTATCTGTTGTAGTTCTGATGCAACAGTATTCATTTGTAACCAATGTTTAATGTTAGTTAAACAACAAACACTAAACTGGCAAGTAAAAAAGAGATGTTGATGCTCTTTAGGTAGTCTGATACATATGAGGCACTGTTCAGAGCTGCTAACACCAATTCTAGCCAACCTAGCAGTTGTCTGTAGCTTACATTGCACTGCCAACTACATAATAAACTTGTGCTTTGGCAAGCTGAGCCTATTCCATACTGCAGTGTCCCAATTCACTCTTACTTGACCATCCACCAATTAATCATATACCTTTTTCACTGAGTAGGTGTTCATCTGATTCAACTCTTAATGTGTCATCACTTGTTTCAATTGTTCTTTTACAGAACAAATCTTCCTTAAATACCAACTAGCTCCTGAATTAGGGTTATAATCCCACCATGAATCATTCCTGATATAAACAGCATGAATCCACCTCATCCACACACTGTCCTGTTTTGTTGAGACAACCCACACATATTTTCCAATGCTAGCTACATTCCAGAGCACAATATTCCTAAATCCCAATCCACCTGCAGATTTAGGACAACACAATTTATCTCAAGCAATAGAGCCAGCTTTCTAACTAAAAGCCTGACCACTCCGCATAAATGCTCTAAAAATCTTGTTTATTTCAACCAATATTTTCTTGGGCAAAATAAATACTTGAGCCCAGTAAGTATGTAAACTCAGCAACACAGCATTGATTAACTGTGCTCTGGCAGTGTATGATAAGTTTTTAGAGCTCCACACTCTTATCCTCCCTGTCATCTTCTCTATCAGAGCTTCACATTGAGCATTAGATATTTTCTTGGCACAAATTGGTACACCAACATATCTAAATGGCAAAGATTCATGACTTAAACCAGAAGCATCAGTCACTCTTTGAACCTCCTCACTTGACATTCCACAAGTATACATGGCTGATTTGTGAATGTTAGCTTTTAATCCAGAAGTATCAGAGAATAATTTACAAGCTCTAAGCATCAAGTATATATATGGGTATTCTCCTTTACAACAGAGAATTAGATCATCAGCAAAGCACATATGAGTCAGTTTGACCTCTTTGCATCTTGGATGGTACTGAAACTGTTCAAGTTCACTCATTTTTCTCAAAATTCTTGACAAATACTCCATACATATCACAAACAGCAAAGGTGACATGGGATCACCTTGCCTAAGCCCCCTGGATGATTTGAAGAATCCTTGCATTGTGCCATTAATCATCAATGAGAACATAGGTGTCTGAACACACTTCATAACCAGTTTTATGAATGCAGAAGGAAATCCCAAAGCTAATAACATTTCATGCAAGAATTCCCAACTAACAGAGTTATAAGCCTTTTGTAAATCAATTTCAAAAGACAACTAGGCTTAACTTTCCTCCTACCATACTATTTAACCATGTCCTGAATTACCAAGATGTTATGTACTATATATCTACCATGGACAAACCCACCCTGGTTTTCCATAATGAGATCAAGAAGCACTTGCCTGAGTCTAGCACATAAAACCTTTGTCACACTTTTGTATAATGTGTTACAACAGGAAATTGGCCTAAATTCAGATACATTAGATGGACATTTAGTTTTAGGAATTAATGTTATGACTGTGGTATTCAATTCCGTTAACATTTGTCCATTCAACAAAACATCCAAAGCTGCATCTATAACATCATTTCCCACTATATGCCATGCATCCACTAGTAGAATAATTGCTTATTGCTGCGGTCATTAAGTGGCCTATTGCGGCGGTTTTAGCCGCGCAGCAATTAAGGGCGCAGCAATAGGTAATTAACCTATTGCTGCGGTTTTTGACCGCAACAATAGGCCAAGATATTGCTGCGGTTTTTGACCAAAACCGCAGCAATATATTAAAATATTGTTTTTTAATAATATTTTAATCTATTGCTGCGGTTTTTGTCAGAAACCGCAGCAATATGTCTGGTCAAATAGTCAACTTTTTTTCAAAAAATTTCTTGTTGAAACCATATTGCTGCGGTTTTCGGCGGAAACCGCAGCAATATGGTTATTTTATATTTTACCTTTTATTTTTACGTGATATATTGCTGCGTATGGGTAAAACCGCATCAATACCACCGCAGCAATAAGCATTTATTCTACTAGTGATCTCTATAAAACTAAGAGCCAAAGCCATCAGTACCTGGTGCTTTGCACCCAGGAATTGAAAAGAGAGCTTGTTTTACCTCAGCTGCTGTGTAAGGTGCATTCAGAATTATTGTATGTTCTGCAGTAATCAAAGGGCCATCTTGAACAAGTTGTTGAATAACCTGCTTTCTTGCCCAATTTCACCACCAAGCAACTTTTCATAATATGTAAGAAAGGCACTTGTAACATACTATCATGCCAGACTCCAGCTTCATCATGTATGCAACAGACTTGATTCTGCAATCTTTTAGCCTTGATACTCTGGTGAAAAAGACGTGTATTCTCATCACCATCTTTAATCCATGCTAGTTTGACTTTTTGATTCAAAAATTCAATATTAGCCTTATGCTTATAATGATATTCCTGAACAGCCACTAATTCCTGATTTGCATAAGCCTCCTCTCCTGGATGATCATGCATTAACTTTTGTGCTTCAAGCATCTGCTGGTGTGCTCTCAAATCTGCTGCTTGAATCTCAGAGAAACCTTCTTTATTCAGTTGTTTCAGAGCCACTTTAACAGCCTTTAACTTCTTCAGTAATTTGTACATTTTTGTGCCATGTACTTGTAGTTCCCAGGCCTTTTTAACAATTTCATCATACTGTGGAGATGATCTCCACATGGTGAAATATTTAAAAGGTCTCTTGCCTTCAAAGTAATCACCATACACTGCTAAAAAGCAGCGGGGAGTGATCAAATTCTCCTTCTGGATGGAAAGAAACTTCAGCTGCAGGATAATTATCCTGCCATACTTGATTAGCTAGAATTATGTCTAGCTTTGAAAACACTCTATGACTCCCTTGTTGCTTGTTATTCCAGGTAAAAAAATTACCTGAACTCTTTATATCATGCATAACACAATTCATCATGCAGTCTCTAATATCTCTAACTTCAATTTCTCTAACTGCAGAGCCGGCTCTCTCATCTGTGTGCATCACACAGTTGAAATCTCCACACATTATCCAAGGTTCATATGTATTCAATAAGATCAAATCCTTCCACAACTCCTCTTTTCTAATTCTCTCATTAAAAGCATATATAAAGGTACAAAAAAAAAAAAACCTTTTTTTACCACTAGTTAGTTCTAGAAAACAATGTAGAAATTGACTAGAACCCTTTATTAATTGACCATAAAACTACTTGCCTTCCATGCCAATATAATTCTCCCACCTTCATAAAAACTATTATTAGTGGTAAAGCACCAACCACTAAAAAGTCTATGATATAAATTGCCAAGATTGTGAGTCTTGACTTTTGTTTCTAAGAAAGCAACAATACCAACAGACATACTGTGAATGTATCTTTTCACGTCATTTTGTTTCTTTATTGTATTGATGCCTCTTACATTCCAGCATAACACTTTATCCATTGCTGATAGGAGGGTCTCCCCCTCCTTGTGATGTAATCACTCCCTGCCTTGCTTTTTCAAGATGCTTCTCATGCTGCTCATTCACATTTAAAACAACAAATGAATTTTGAATATCAGTGTGCTTGACAGTGGATGATCATACCTTAACAGGCTTCAATGCTCATTGAAAGCCTTCAGGGTCCACATCTTGCCTCTTTTCTTGAGCGGGAACTTGCTGCATTGGTTCAGAGACAACAGAGACTTCTACCACAGGAGTAGGAACCAGTATTGTGTCTTGAACCTGACTTGGTTGAAGTGGTTGTATCTTTTTAGGCACCCAAACCTGCTTCGCCTTGAATCTGCATTCAGAACTTGAGTGTCCCATGATCTTATAGTGCTGACAATAACTTGGTCTTCATCCTTTGACTTCTTCGCACTCAACTTAAATCTCACCAATTTTTATCAAGCAATGCTGAAAAAAGGAGAGGAAAAAAAGGTTGATATTTGTTTTCAGAATAAGGTGAAGTGGTGAAGGGAAGGAGGAAGAGATAGGATCGTGGGTCGTGGCGCGAAGGAAGTATGAAATCACCCTTTTCAATGGCAACCAAGGAAACATCAAATGTTCGACCACCCAAGTCAAAAATTAAAACATTCTTAGTGATTTTAGTTTTGCTTGCACTTTTTGATTCAAGATTGAGACCATAAGCCATTGCAGCTGCTGTTGGCTCATTGATTATACGAAATACATTGAGCCCTCCAATGGTCCCAACATCTTTGGTTGGTTGACGCTGGGAATTGTTGAATTATGCTGGTACCGTGACAACAACATTCTTAACAGTATGGTGCTAGTGAAATGAGTTTTTATGGGAGGTGAGTTGTTGGCAAATTTGGGGTAGAATCGGTTGAACTCAAAATGGGTTTTATGAAATGTGCAATGTTTTTTGGGGTTTCCTCTTTTTGCTGAAACCATTTGTTCTTCATTTTCTTCCATGATTAGTTCAGCCATTGTTGAGGATGAAGGAAGAAGAAAATAAGCGTAAAATAGTTTTTGTTTCCAACCCAAAAAACAAGTCTTCATTTTTAACAATTTTATGCCTTGAACTTAATATTGCTAAATTCCTGCTATTTTCCAAATACAATGGTAAGTAGAGTGTAATCGGTTGACCCAAGAAACCCATAATTGAGTTGGGTCTCTCCGACCATTCAAAGTGCACTTTTCAAGCACCATGATGACCCACGACCCTCTCCCCCTCCTCCTCCTACTCCCTCCGTGCCACGACCCACGACCCTCTCTCCTCCTCCCCCCTCCGCTCCATGACCCACACCCCTCTCTCCTCCTAACTCTGCGTCACCACCCACGCCTGGATCTCCACTCTCTCTCTCCTCCTCTTTCCTCCCACAACAAACTGGACCCTCCCTCCATAGCCATCAACAACCCCACCACACACTCCATGACCACCATAAAACAAAAAAGGAAAACCGAACCGTTCATGGGAGGTTCGGTTTTCCAGGCCAAACCCTCCCATGGGGGGAGGGTTCGGTTTATTGTGGCAGAAGGGAGGAGGAGAGAGAAAGAGGAGATCCAGGTGTGGGTGGTGACACAGATGGAGGAGGAGAGAGGGAAAGAAGATATCTGTAACCATATCTTTCAAGGAAATTTGTTGTGGGAGATGAAATTTTCAAATATAAATTTATAATGGGTCAAAACAACGCAGGTTGTTTATTTATACTAGAAATTTGAATTATCCCTGTTAAGAATTTACCAACCCATAATGCATCTGGCCCAAAAATTAAAGCCCAATAATTTGGTCTTACTAGTTAATTATCCCAGTTAAGAATTTACCAACCCAAAATGCATCTGGCCCAAAAAAATTAAAGCCTAATAATTTGGTCTTACTAGATGAACCAAAACAACGCTCATTGTTTATCTGCATTTGAAATTTTCAGATACAAAATTTATATTGGGCCAAAACAACGCATGGTGTTTATCCCTACTAGGTATTTGAATTATCCCTGTTAAAATTTTTTGGCAAATTCCCACTGGTAACCCTGTACTATGGAGCATTTGCAATGGTGAACCGTTTTTTTTTAGTTTCAAAAATAACCCTATACTTAGTAATATTATACAAAAGTGACCTTAATGATGGTAAAATTGTTAATTCAACTGTTAGTTTTATTAGTTTACCTAACCCAGGTTAACCCCAACCCCCAACCACCACCCAAGCCCACTGACATCCCACCCAACCACCACAGTTTTTACCAACAAAACTAACGGTTGAATTAACGATTTTACCATCATTAAGGTCATTTTTGTATAATATTACTAAGTATAGGGTTATTTTTAAAACTGAAAAAAAAACGTTTACCATTGCAAATGTTCCATAGTACAGGGTTACCAGTGGGAATTTCCCAATTTATATTATGTTGAATGCAAATTTGTGTTGAGTATTAATGGGAATATGACATGGCATAATGATACCCATCTCTTTTTTAGTGTACATTCATATTTGTGAACTAATAGGAAAGTTGCCTAGTGGACTCAATCCTCCATTATGATTTTATTATTAATCAGGAGTTACGTTATAATCCCCTTAATTCCATTATTGAACTGGTCTCTTATTAAGTAAACAACATAAACATACAATTTCCATTTTGCCTCATAATAAGAGCTTTGCATGGCCAATTTATCTCATAATCTTGATACTCACACTATAAATTTATATTGGGTCAACATGCATTTGGCCCAAAAATTAAAGCCCAATAATTTGGTCTTAATAGATGAACCAAAACAACGCATATTGTTTAACTTCATTTGAAATTTTCAGATATAAATTTAAATCACCCTTTTCAATGGCAACCAAGGACACATCAAATGTTCGACCACCCAAGTCAAAAATTAAAACATTATTAGTGCTTTCAGTTTTGCTTGCACTTTTTGATTCAAGATTGAGACCATAAGCCATTGCAGCCGCTATTGGCTCATTGATTATACGAACTACATTGAGCCCTCCAATGATCCCAGCATCTTTGGTTGCTTGACGCTGGGAATTGTTGAAGTATGCTAGTACCGTGACAACAACATTCTTAACAGTACGGTGCTAGTGAAATGAGTTTTTATGAGAGGTAAGTTGTTGGCAAATTTGGGGTAGAATCGGTTGAACTCAAAATGGGTTTTATGAAATGTGCAATTTTTTTATGGGGTTTCCTCTTTTTGCTGAAACCATTTTCATTTTCTTCCATGATTAGTTCATTGTTGAGGATGAAGGAAGAAGAAAATAAGCGTAAAATAGTTTTTGTTTCCAACCCAAAAAACAAGTCTTCATTTTTAACAATTTTATACTTTGAACTTAATATTGCATCATAAATTCCTGCTCTTTTCCAAATACAATTGTAAGTAGAGTGTAATCGGTCGACCCAAGAAACCCATAATTGAGTTGGGTCTCTCCGACCATTTAAAGTGCACTTTTCAGGAAAGTTGCTAGTGGACTCAATCCTCCATTATGATTTTATTATTAATCAGGAGTTACGTATTATAATCCCCTTAATTCTATTATTGAACTGGTCTCTTATTAAGTAAACAACATAAACATACAATTTCCGTTTTGCCTCATAATAAGAGTTTTGCACGGCCAATTTATCTCATAATCTTGATACTCACACTATAACTTTATATTGGGTCAACATGCATCTGTCCCAAAAATTAAAGCCCAATAATTTTGTCTTAATAGATGAACCAAAACGACGCATATTGTTTATCTTCATTTGAAATTTTCAGATATAAATTTATATTGGGTCAAAACAACGTAGGTTGTTTATCTTTATTTGTAATTTTCAGATATAAATTTATATTGGGTCAAAATAACGCAGGGTGTTTAGTTATACTAGGTATTTTCAATTATCCCTGTTAAGAATTTACCAACCCAAAATGCATGTGGCCCAAAAAATAAAGTCTAAGAATTTGGTCTTACTAGATGAACCAAAACAACACATATTGTTTATTTTCATTTGAAATTTTCAGATATAAATTTATATTGGGTCAAAACAACGTAAGGTGTTTAGTAATAATAGGTATTTGTATTATCTCTGTTAAGAATTTACCAACCCAAAATGCATCTGGCCTAAAAATTTATATTGGGCAAAATGCATCCGATTACCATCAAAATCCTCATCCTTCCACTATGGAGAAACAACTAAAAATATCCTTCATTGATTCAAGTATTGCCTTTCCTTTTTCAGTTGGAATTGTGCAATTGCATGGACAATCGACTCCAGTTGTAATTCTGATATGTCAACATAATATTCTTGAATGAATGGATTGCTAGGGCCAAAAAGTTTTTTTTTTTTTTTGAAGATTTTTCATTTTACAGGTAAGAATATCACATCTATGATGATCACTCCTATAATAATATTGATCTAACATATTGGTATAGAAATATAGCCCAATTTCAAACCAATTCCAACATAACTAAAAAACAATCCGGATAATTCCACTCATCACCCCCTCTCATTTCAATTCCTTTGCAAGCCTATTTTCTGGATCCAACCCAAATATTAGCCCAATAGGACTTTGTTTCTCTCTCATCACATTTTCGACATTCAACAATTTTCCTCAAACACGAATATTGCGTTTCTCTCTCAAGCTTTCTCTCTCTCATCGTGCTCTTTCTCTTCAAACGGCAAAGGCTCACAGGAAATACGCCTCAGACGCTCATTCATCTCTCGTGTGTCTCCTCTCTCCTCTTCGAAGTTCGAATTTCATTTCAGCGGGCTTTTCGTTTCAGCAGTTGTGGGCATCCTTGGCTTCCGGCGAGGCGGCGACTGGTTTCTGCACTTCCATTCACGGCTTTTACGGCAGGAGTAACACTGATTTCGATTTGCTAGAACAATTGCACTCTCACTTGTGTTGTGAACTTGTTAATATGATGATTATTGCTATTTGCTAAGCCATATTGTTATGTTAACTCAGTGGCGGAACTACATTGATGCAAACTGGTGTAGTGACCCACATCTATACTAATATTTAAAAACAAACCCCCAAACTATAAACATGTCACATTATACTTTTCTTTTTTCATATGATTGCCACATGTCATCATTAAAAAAAAATCTTTCATCATCAAATTTCATTTTTAAAAAAATAAATTAGAATTTTATTAATATTTCAATTACATCACATCTAATTTTAACTCAATAAAACTTTTCAATTTCTATAATTTCTCACTTTTTTTCACTTCTCATTTCCCCCTTCCTCTTCCTCAGCATTTTAATTATAATAAAACTTTTCAATTTTTAAAAAGTCTGTTATTCTTTTCCCTTCTCTTTTACTCCACCTTTCCCTCTCTTTTTATCTTGATTTTAATTTTTTAATTAATATTTTCTCATATTTGTTTTTCTTCTAAAAGTGGAAACACTTTATATTTAATGTATTCAATATTTGTTATTTTATAGTGATCAAAGTAAGATTAATATTTATTTTTCCCTAAGAATTTTATATATTATTAGAACTAATTGAAAATAAGATAAATTATTAGATCTTAACCATCTTCTTTTGAAATCATTATAAAGAATTAAATCATATACTCCATCCGTTCCACGAAGTTTTGAACATTTTCAGTTACACGTTTGCCAATGCACATTTTGTGTTAATATCTATAATTAAATTAATCAAAAAATTATAATGATTGAATATTAATAATGTATTCAATAAAAAGAATTAAACAAGACCCCATATATATTGAAAGTTATTTACGGAGTAGAAAAATTCTATTCATCACTTGTGAATAGTAATAAAACCCAAATGTCCAGAATTTCGTGATATGAAGGGAGTATAAATCAAAGCCCGTGCATTATGCACGGGCCAAAAAGCTAGTTAAAAAACAAAATTAACCCTCAATATAAAAAATGTGCAACAAATTATTATGGGTTGCGCAAAGCTCCAGTGGTTGGTGCTCTAATTTTTTACATGCGGCCCAAGTTTCAAATCTTGTAAGTAACAAAATTTGAATTTTTTTTTGGGTTTTCACTTTTCATACCTCCTCATCATCTTCACTTCGACATACCAATACTTCGACACTCTGCTTCTCCTCTCCATTGCCAGACCTTGATTCTCTTTCTTTCTTCGACACTCTGCTTCTCCTCTCCAATTTCAGGCGCCTGTAACTGTAAGTGCTTTCTCTTTCCATTTTCATATGTATTTGTGAAATTAGGGTCGAATTATGCTTATTGTTGCTCTCAATTGATGCTATTTGTGCTCGAATTTTAGGGTTCAATTATGGTTTCTGTCATGAAATTAGGGTTTATTTTGCAATTATTGTTGTTCAAACAAGTGGAAAAATCAATCTTTTTTTCGAAATTACTCTTTTGCATGTGAGATAAAAATATATACTGACTGAAATTTATATACTCACTGAAATATATACCGAAGTGGCTTATATGCTTATTCTGAAATATATGCAAGTATAAACTACTGTTCTGAAGTTCTGAGATTTATAAACTGATGTTTGTAATTGGTGATTTGTTAATGTTTTTTTTAATTATAATTAGTGCTGTTAAATCTGTGAGAATGTGCATCAATAGAGAAAATATATGCATCATATATACATCAACTACCATTATGTGATTGTGATCAGAATTCTGAAAATCTGTGAATTCATGTATATATATTTTGATCAGAATGTGCACTAGTATACCCAATATAAAAAATTACTAATTATGATTCCATAGCTATATATCACTTCGAGTTATACCACATAATATATTGTCACATTAGTTAGTAAGAATTTATGAGAAATTTGCAGCAATCACAACAAAAGCAATAAAAATTGTATGCACTAGTATGTATTCATGTCAGAATGTGCACTAGTATATATTTTAATCATGTATTTTTTTATCAGAATGTGCACAAGAATATATTTTGATCAAAATTCTTTGAATCCATGTATATTTTGATCAAAAGGTATGTTTGATCAGAATTTCAAAGACATAAAAATTCAGAATTTTTGGTCATATATGTTTCTATTTTAGTAAGAATTTCCCAAAAAATATCATGATGAATTTTAGAAGGGGCCCACACTTAACTATGGTTAGCAGTTTCCACCGGAAAATTGAAATAGGTCCTTGTCGGTGAAAAAAACATAAGTCGGTCCTAAACGGTGAAAAATAACAAAGTTTAGGTCCTCATCTTATAAAAATTTGATTTATTTGAAATTCTTGTGTTGTTTGTTTTATTTATGTTATTGAATTACTTGTTTGCTATTTTTTTTGTTTTCAGCATGGGTAAGGGATGCTCCAAGCTGGATACACTGTATGCAATGTGGTCAGGGTTAGATACTGCATATCAAAAGTTGATTGATGAGCGGATTAGTTCCAATGGTGAGGGGAGTTCCTTGCTGAGACTGTTACAGATTCACCAATCACCTGGCCAAGTGAACTTTCCAACACCGTTGTTAGAAAAGTTCATGCAACATTATACGGATGAAGATGGAAATGGAATATACTGTTTTAGGGTCTGTGGTGGTCAATACATGAACGTCACGCTAGAGGACGTTCTGTATTTGACTGGTTTGCCAATTAGGGGCAAGCCAGTTATTCCCGAAAACGGTAAGGACTTGACTGCTTTCACTCGGGTATTTGGTCTACCTGAACACACGCACAAACTAAGTCTAGTGCAGCTGAAGACTATCTGCATTGATCAGGAAAGGCCAACTGATCAGAGTCCTCTTGATGATAGTGTGTTGCATCATCGTTCTAGATTCATCTGGACATGAATGCTACACATCCTACGTTCAGTTTGTCGAAAAATTGGACAAGGTGGACTCACATGCCTGGGGTGCGGCGCTGTTGTCATACCTATATCAAGGTTTGAAACAGTATAAGATGGGCCACTTAATTGATGGCTTTTTATGGCTAGTTTTGGTAAGCAATTTTTTTTTCTCGTCTCTGTTTTTCTTTTCCTCATATCTCTTTTGATACGTTTTTAACTAAGTGTTTTCCCCCTTAGGGTTTTTTCTTCTCTCGCTTCAACTTGTATGGTATCTTTGAAATTGATCTTTAGCCTGAGAAGCCTCAGACGTTGGCGACGATGGTGAAAGAAATTTCAAAAAAAATTGGCAAAAACCACTACCATAAGAAGCATCCTCACAAGTTGGAAGGACAGTTGGGGCGGCTAGTTTCACTCCTTTAATCAAACGAGGCGGTAAGTAAATTTTTGGTCTTTGGCTTCTTCGATCTTTTTATAAATTTTGTTTGAATTATACTTGAACACTTTGCATAATTGCATGCACTTTGATGATTGTTATAATGTACTTTCATGCTAGGAGTATAATTATTTGTTTTTATTTTGCCCTGAATAAATCTGAACTGAGTTTAAACTCAGTGGCTTTAAATTGTTGTTCAATTCTTGTGTGGCTGCTTTTGCTTGTTAAACCTTGAAGAAATGGATTAATGGAAGAAATGGAGAGGTTTTAGAGCACATGTTGCAATTAGGCTTGTATAAGATGTAGATTTGGTGGTGAGCTCGTGATGTTTCATAGAAGGTCCAATCTGTTTTTGTTCATTTCATAGAATGGTATAAATTAAAAAGTTCAGGAGTATTATAACTCGAGCCTGATTCCACCACTGCATCAGACCCTCAATTATAGCCTTACTCACAACATACACAAATCATCCCTGCATACACCATACCTCTGTAGCCTCTCTTTTGTTTTTAACCTCTGCAGACCTGCCAGCCAAGCAAAGAAACTATGCTTTGGTTCACCACATCTGATCCATATAAATCTACACCACTGGATCATCTCCTGATTACTTTCCAAAGCCTTATAGACAGTGGACACAGAATACCTCTCCATTTCCATGATTTTGTCCTGTATTCCTAACTGTATAAACTGATCTTTTATCTCACAGCACTTTCCTCCAATACCAACTGCAATCAATAGGAGCTTTATAACTCCACCAATCCCTCTGTTTAACATACACTAAGCCCACCCATTTAATCCAAAAATTGTCTTGAATATTTCTCTGCCCTAAACCACCACACTTCTTGGCCTTACACATATCCTCCCAACTCACATTCCCTGGTTTACTGTAATGACAAGAATCGGTCCACAAAAAGTTCCTGCATATGTTTTCAATATCTTGAAGAACAGATTTAGGCAAAATAAAGATTTGTGCCCAATACTGATGGATACTCAGGAGCACTGAGTTGATGAGCTGCACTCTACCAGCAAAAGATAAATGTCTTGAACTCCACACTCTTATTCTTGCTGTCATCTTTTCTATTAACACCTCACAATCCTTTGCAACTAATCGTTTAGAACATATTGGTACCCCATGGTACTTGAAAGGCAAATTCCCAATCAAGAAACCAGTAGATTGTTGAATTTCCACCAAAGTATTAGAATCCACACCCCTGCAATACATCTCAGTCTTAGCCATATTAGCCCTTAAACCAGAGCTATCAGAAAACACTTTAAAAGCTCTTCTCCACCCTACTTTCTCACCTACTGAGCACTGATCTTAGGATGTTATAGAGTTTCTTAATACAGAATTTACCTCTTAGAATTTACTATTTTGCTATTTTGCTATTGATCAACTTGATTAGCTTGTTGTTACCTCATAATTTACCTCAGAATTTACCTCTTAGAATTAACTTGTTATTAATCAATGAGGATTGTGGTAGAGTTGACTCGTAATATCTAGCTTATTCATTTTTTTTTTATTTTTTGATCAATAAGAAAGAGATGAAATTGCACCAAACACCAAATTACATCCTAACCATCCTCTTGAAAAGAAAACCAACTAGGTTGGACTCCTTTTAGAACAAGAGGATTGAACACAAAAGACTAATTACAATGTTCAAGCAAGTGATCAAACCATAAACAATCTTTCCTAGAAATTTTCCAAGGGAAAACAGACTTAATTTTACGGTTTTTTCACCATATACCCCTGACAAATTTTTTTTTGCACCGTATACCCTCGCAAGTTTCCAAATTCACCATATACCCTCTCACGTTTCAAAAAATACACCGACATGCCCTTATGACTAACGGTGTTAGAGTTCCGTTAGTCATTAGGCCCTAATCCTACCCTAACCCTAATTAACAAACCTAAATCTACCCCTAATCCTAATCCTAACCCTAACCCTAATACCCCTAACCCTAACACTTAACACCCTCACCACTCCCCCACCACCCCACTGCACCACCACCCCTTCCCCTCTCCCCCCCCCTCCCCATGGCCCCCTCCCTTCCCCCGCCGTCGCGCAACCCTCCTCCACTTCCCCGCCCTCGCCACAAATCTCGAAAAGTAATGGAAAAGTGAAGAACATTAATCAGATGCAAATCCTCGAAGAACAAATCTCGAAAAGTGATGGAGGATTTTTGCAACTCTTCGATTCATATACGGAGGAGAGAGATTTTGCGGTCGGAAATCTGGTTCAATTTCTATGCAGTTGAATTTAATATTTTTCGATTTCATGATCACAGATCTAGTTTGATTTCGTTTGATTTTAAGAACAAAGGAAAATCTGGTTCAAATATTTCAAGAACAAAATTCGAAAATGTGGTTCAAATTTGTTCGATTTCAAGAACAACTTAAATCGCAAAAATCTGGTTCAAAGATTTCGAACAAATATGTTATGTTAAGGATTCTGTTCTTCGATGAATTATCTGGCGAGTTGAAAAGAGAGTTGTGGCGGTGGGGTAGTATGGTGGTGTGCACGAAGAGGAGAGATGTCGGATGCGAGGTGGTGGAGAGAGAGAGCCGCGTGGTGGTTATGGAGAACAGGAGCGCAAAGAGGTGGGAAATGGGAGCACGAAGTTGGGCAGTTGTGGAGAGAGAGAGCACGAAGGCTCGGTGGTCGCAGTGGTTCTTTGGAGAGAGAGAAAGGGTGGGTCGTCGGAGAGAAAGAAGGGAGACCGAGAGAGTGATGGTGTGCGGTGGGCGGTGGAAGTTGAGCACTTGCTGGGCGGTGGATGGCTGGTGAAAGAGGGAGAGAATGGGAGGGGGTGGTGGTGGTGACGGGGTGGTGGTGACGGGAGGGGGGTGATGGGGAGGGGTGATGGGTGGTGTGGTGCGCCGGTGAGATGCGGGCGGGGGGGGGTTGCGGCGGCCGGGGAAGGGGAGGGCGGGGTGGGTGGTGGTGGTGTAGTGGGGGGCTGGGGTGGGGTGGGGTAAGGGGGTGGTGGGGGTGGGGTGGGGTGTTAGGTGTTAGGGTTAGGGTATTAGGGTTAGGGTTAGGGTTAGGATTAGGGGTAGATTTAGGTTAGTTAATTAGGGTTAGGGTAGGATTAGGGCCTAATGACTAACGGAACTCTAACACCGTTAGTCATAAGGGCATGTCGGTGTATTTTTTGAAACGTGAGGGGTATATGGTGAATTTGGAAACTTGCGAGGGTATACGGTGCAAAAAAAAATTTGTCAGGGGTATATGGTGAAAAAACCGTTAATTTTATCATACACATTTTGTTTATTAAGCTTCATAGTCTGATTTGCATCCACCACTTCATTCCTCCAATGCTTCTTGTTCCTTGCCATCCATATCTGGTATATACTACCTGTAAGGGCAGCAAAACAGACACTCTTTTGGAATTTGCTCAACTGCCTTCTCCTATGAATCCATTAGAAGGACCTGAAAAAGTTAAGTGGAAAAATTGAATCTGCAGCTACTCAAAACACCTTAGGCACTTGAACAGCAAGCAACTGATACATCTTGCTAACAAAATAATTAGACATACTCAGCAGCTCATTTTTGAGACCAAGATTTAAGATTTTGTCCTTGATCTCACAAACTTTCCTCCAATACCAACTGCAGTCAGTAGGAGCTCTATAGCCCCACCATTCATGATGTTTCAAGTACACTGCACTAATCCTGGCTTATTCATTTGTTTTCTATTTTGCTGTGTTTCTTGGAATTATGTGCCAGTAGACCTTTGTAATTGTTCCTATGATCAGTTTTATAAGTTGATTATCTGTATATAACGTTGACATCTTTACTTTTCTGTTTTGATTGATTAGCATAAGGTGATCAATGAGGATTGCGGTAGAGTTGACTCGTAATATCTGGCTTATTCATTTGTTTTTCTATATTGCTGTGTTTCTTGGAATTATGTGCCAGTAGACCTTTGTAATTGTTCCTATGATCAATTTTATAGAATTTACCTACTGGCCTTAGCTCTTCCAAGTAAGTTTCTAGTATGATGGTCTTTTACCTCTTAGAATTTGTTTTAGTTGCTTTTTTATTGGACATAGGATATCAAATGGCAGCCCTACACTCCGGAGTTAGTTCCCGAGCACCTGCATGATCAGATCCAATGTTGTACGTTCATTGGACCCCTGTTCTGCTACAACTATGTGGAATATCATCGTCAACATGTTGTATCAAGGCAGTTCAGGGTCCTTGACAGCATTGATCTAGATCTAACCGCTGTTGAATCTGAGCTGAAGCCCATAGTTTTCAAGGCCAATCGAGGCCCAAATGCCATCGACTTCAGGAAACACTACCAAAAGGAGTTGAGGCTGTGAGGGGAGATGGATAACCGGTTAGCACAACGATACGCGCATCTAGCCACCAATGGTGCTACTGCTACCTCCGTAACCCCCCAATGAGCACATTGCATCCACCTCGCATCCACAAGGGCCCACACAATCTGACACTCCATCCACTTTGCACTAGTCCTCTAACCCTGCATCCACCTCGCATCCACACGGGCCCACACAGTCTGACACTCCATCCACTTTGCACCAGTCCTCTAACCCTGGTGATAGCCCTCAGTCTCGTGATATCCCTTTTGATAGCCCTCTGCCTCGTAATAGCCCTCATAATGAGGAGCCTTCTAACAAGGGCGATGGGGGTGGGGGAAAAAGAGTAATGAAGAGGCGTGGTTTGCCGAGTCCCCCTCAGGAACATTTATCGAGCAAACGAAAAAAGAAATCTAACCCCCGCTTTACATTTACAACAACACATGTGAAGAAAATGCGCAAACAACTTGCGAGGAAGAGGAAGAGTAAGTAAGACTGTAAGAGTTGAGGTATGTTTATTTCGTTTTCCTCTTTCTATTTTCTTTTAAAATTATTCAGATCTATAACACCGCGCCTTTCTTTGGTTTGCAGGGCATTTGAATATGGGCTATGAATGTGGGCTTAGATGGCAGTTTGCAGGGCATTTGAATGTGGGCATTTGAATATGGGCTAGATTTTTTTTATTTGGCTGTTTGTTTACACTGTTTGGTGTTTTGGTATTTTGGTGTATAACTTATTAATGTGGGTTAAACTTAAATTGATGTTTTAGTGTTTTGACGTACCATGGCCTAATTGACCTACCATGGCCTAACCTATTAATGTTTCCATTTGTTTAATCGATTTATTACTATAAATATTAATAACTATTATAATAATAATACTATTAATAACTATTATTAATGGTTGTCCAGGCTCGGTTGTTTTGAGTGTCAAGTTTGGCGAACTTTGCAGGATGTGTCGTCTATGAACAACTCTACTTTAAACTGGTTAAAATTGTTTTTAAATTGACTCAATTCAACCAAAATCGATTATGATCTGAAATGATAATGAGCGGACCCAATTTGATCGAATGTACTTTGAACCAATTTAAATTGGCTAAAGTGGGTAAATTTTTTTCAAACCAACAATGACCAAACCTAATTTGACACGATCAATTTTGAACCAAAACCCGCTTTAAACCAAAAATAAGTAAAGGATGCCACTTAGTACTTATTTTTTCTAAAACGACACTTTGGATATCCGATCTGAAAATATTGCAATTTGAATTCGATCCGAAAATTTTAGTAACGTACTTTAAACAAAGTATATTACATTGGTACACTTCCGTAAGAAGTCAACATTATATTGTCAAGGGCTAATACTTCTAATACTTCTATAATCGAAATTAAGTATAGTAATACTTCTATAATCTTACCTGTAAAAAAACTTCTAACCCAATATTGTTGAAAGAAAAAAGCGAGTCTGTAAACAAATGGTACTGTTCATACATTGAGATTGATGGTGGATGGGTTTGAGAATTTGAGCCTTGCAAATGAGTATTATTTATATTTTTGATTTGATTATTTGAATTAAATAAATATCCAATTTTGGATATACAAAGTTATAATATCCTACGGTAATTAGAAAGCATGATTGCTTTGTAAATTTTGATTTTGTTTGGTTTGAAGTCCTTGATTGCATATGACGCCCTTAGGTGTGTAGGAGCTCAATAGTAGAAATTGTTCTTTTTGAGCCACAATTCAAATGCCCACATTCAAATGCCCTGCAAACTGCCATCTAAGCCCACATTCATAGCCCATATTCAAATGCCCTGCAAACCAAAGAAAGGCGCGGTGTTATAGATCTGAATAATTTTAAAAAAAAATAGAAAGAGGAAAACGAAATAAACATACCTCAACTCTTCCTCTTCCTCTTCCTCGCAAGTTGTTTGCGCATTTTCTTCACATGTGTTGTTGTAAATGTAAAGCGGGGGTTAGATTTCTTTTTTCGTTTGCCCGATACATGTTCCTGAGGGGGACTCGGCAAACCACGCCTCTTCATTACCCTTTTTCCCCCCACCCCCATCGCCCTTGTTAGAAGGCTCCACATTATGAGGGCTATTACGAGGCAGAGAGCTATTAAAAGGGCTATCACGAGACTGAGGGCTATCACGAGGGTTAGAGGACTGGTGCAAAGTGGATGGAGTGTCAGACTGTGTAGGCCCGTGTGGATGCAAGGTGGATGCAGGGTTAGAGGATGGTGCAAAGTGGATGGAGTGTCAGACTGTGTGGGTCCTTGTGGATGCGAGGTGGATGCAATGTGCTCATCGGGGGTTACGGAGGTAGCAGTAGCACCACTTGTGGCTAGATGCCCGTAGCGTTGTGCAAACCGGTTATCCATCTCCCCCCATAGCCTCAACTCCTTTTGCTAGTGTATCCTGAAGTCGATGGCATTTGGGCCTCGATTGGCCTTGAAAACTATGGGCTTCAGCTCAGATTCAACAACGGTTAGATCTAGATCAATGTTGTCAAGGACCCTGAACTGCCTTGATACAACATGTGGACGATGATATTCCACATTGTTGTAGCAGAACAGGGGTCCAATGAACGTACAACATTGGATCTGATCATGCAGGTGCTCGGGAACCAACTCCGGAGTGTAGGGCTGCCATTTGATATATTATGTCCAATAAAAAAGCAATTAAAATAAATTCTAAGAGGTAAAAGACCATCATACCAAAAACTCAGTTGGAAGAGCTAAGGCTAGTGGGTAAATTCTATAAAACTGATCATAGGAACAATTACAAAGGTCTACTGGCACATAATTCCAAGAAACACAGCAAAATAGAAAAACAAATGAATAAGCCAGATATTACGAGTCAACTCTACCGCAATCCTCATTGATCACCTTATGCTAATCAATCAAAACAGAAAAGTAAAGATGTCAACGTTATATACAGATAATCAACTTATAAAACTGATCATAAGAACAATTACAAAGGTCTACTGGCACATAATTCCAAGAAACACAGCAAAATAGAAAAACAAATGAATAAGCCAGGATTAGTGCAGTGTACTTGAAACATCATGAATGGTGGGGCTATAGAGCTCTTACTGACTGCAGTTGGTATTGGAGGAAAGTTTGTGAGATCAAGGACAAAATCTTAAATCTTGGTCTCAAAAATGA
Source organism: Beta lomatogona (assembly GCA_947646795.1). Taxonomy (NCBI): domain Eukaryota; kingdom Viridiplantae; phylum Streptophyta; class Magnoliopsida; order Caryophyllales; family Amaranthaceae; genus Beta; species Beta lomatogona. The sequence continues at coordinate 1,975,251 of CANSNZ010001471.1, forward strand.
GCTGCTAAGTATGTCTAATTTTTCTGTTAGCAAGATGTATCAGTTGCTTGCTGTTCAAGTGCCTAAGGTGTTTTTGAGTGGCTGCAGATTCAATCTTGTCCACTTAACTTTTTCAAGTCCTTCAAATGGATTCACATGAGAAGGCAGTTGAGCAAATTCCAAAAGAGTGTATGTTTTGCTGCCCTTACAGGTAGTATATACCAGATTTGGATGGCAAGGAACAGGAAGCATTGGAGGAGTGAAGTGGTGGATGCAAATAAGACTATGAAGCTTATTAAACAAAATGTGTATGATAGAATTAAGTCTGTTTTCCCCTGGAAAATTTCTAGGAAAGATTGTTTATGGTTTGATCACTTGCTTGAGCATTGTAATTAGTCTTTTGTGTTCAGTCCTCTTGTTCTAAAAGGAGTCCAACCTAGTTGGTTTTCTTTTCAAGAGGATGGTTAGGATGTAATTTGGTGTTTGGTGCAATTTCATCTCTTTCTTATTGATCAAAAAATAAAAAAAAAATAAAAAAATGAATAAGCCAGATATTACGAGTCAACTCTACCGCAATCCTCATTGATCAATAACAAGTTAATTCTAAGAGGTAAATTCTGAGGTAATAACAAGCTAATCAAGTTGATCAATAGCAAAATAGTAAATTCTAAGAGGTAAATTCTGTATTAAGAAACTCTATAACATCCTAAGGTCAGTGCTCAGTGGGTGAGAAAGTAGGGTGGAGAAGAGCTTTTAAAGTGTTTTCTGATAGCTCTTGTTTAAGGGCTAATATGGCTAAGACTTAGATGTATTGCAGGGGTGTGGATTCTAATACTTTGGAGGAAATTCAACAATCTACTGGTTTCTTGATTGGGAATTTGCCTTTCAAACTGCAGCATGTGCTCTAAAACCTCTCCATTTCTTCCATTAATCCATTTCTTCAAGGTTTAACAAGCAAAAGCAGCCCACACAAGAATTTAACAACAATTTAAAGCCACTGAGTTTTAAACTCAGTTCAGATTTATTCAGGGCAAAATAAAAACAAATAATACTCCTAGCATGAAAGTACATTATAACAATCATCAAAGCTGACCCCAAATCGAGGACGTCCTTCAGCAGTATACTCATATTTCACAAACAACTGCAGAAATCCCAATTGAATTAGAATTCTATTAAATTAGGTCATATCATATACACATGACACATGAAATTGATAATCTTAATGAGAGAGTAATGTAAAGTTGAAATCAAAACCTCTTTCTGAAGATAGACTTTGGCTTGAAGACAACCAGTCTCTTCTACAATTAAAACGACGCCGTGTTTCGAAAATTCAACTACCGCGTCCTGGTGAAAGCAAGAAGATGAAATAAGATCATAAGAAACCCTAATTTAGCGCAGAAAGGTTTGAAGAAAGAGAAAATGAAGGAATTAAGAAGAAGACCTGATGACGTTTCCAGCGAACCGAAGTGAGAGCGTCAACGAAGCCTTGAACGTTGTCGAGTTGACACACTAAATCTGGCAACACACCATCCATTTCAGAAGAACTCATCTCTCTCTCTCTCTCTCTCTCTCTCTCTCTTTTTCTTTCTTTCCCTATGTTACTGTGAATTTCGAAAGACTGAAGATTCTTCAAGCTTGTCCTTCTTTCCCGCCAATATAACTGCGGAGGTTTTTTCATCGGTTTTTTTTTTATTTTTTTTTTTCTTTTTTTGAAGGGGGAAGTGAGAAAGTACAGAGCCAAAGGCCAAGGTTAGAGATGGTAATGAGTCCAGGACCCTACCCAGACCCGCCCAAACCCTACCCCAACATTAGGGTATGGGTTTTAATTTTTTGGACCATATGGGTAAGGGTTAGAGATGGAAATGGATCGGGTTCGGGGCGGGTGGACCATCACCCGCATCCATCATCCGCATCGATCCACCCCACCCGATCCATCCACCACCCGGTCAAACATCCACCCGAATCCATCCATCCATCACCCACGGGTGAAACAGATGGATCGGGTGATAATCGAATGAACCATGTAAATCTAAGTGTCAAACGCTCAATTTAAACATCCAACTAAAAAACTAAAAAACAGCAACATTACAACTATAAAACAGCAGCATTACAACTAGAAAACAGCAGCATTACAACAGTAAGAAAAATAGCAAAACAGCAGCATTACAACAGAAAAACAGCAGCATTAAAACAGAAAAATAGCAGCATTAAAATAGAAAAATAGCAGCAAGACATGAATTGACAGTAGATTAATGATCCTGTAAAAATGAAAAAGCCAAAAATAAAAAAATTGTATTTTTTTACTTTAAACGGGTGACGGGTAGGGTGGTAAACGGGTGATGGATGAAAAATTATCACCCGAACCCGACCCGCATCCGTCACCCGATTATCCGTCACCCGGCTATCATCCGTTTAAACCGGGATTTTCACCCACTTAATAAACCGGGTGGAGTGGGTGGTCGGGTGATCCACAGGATATTTCCATCTCTAGTAAGGGTAGGGTATGGGTACGGGTACTATCGGATAAGGATAGGGTAAGAGTCCACTCCTCAAATACCCAAACCTTATCCAAACCCTACCCATGGACTCGCACCAATTAAAATATGGTTTTTTCACCATATACCCCCGATAAATCACGAAATTCACATATATCCTTAATGTTTCAGATATTCATCATATACCCCTGAGTTTTCAAAATTGTGCACAATATACCCTATTTCTAACGAACGTTAAGTCACCATTAGCTTTATTTACCATTTTGCCATTATTAACTCCTAAACCTAATACCTAACCCTAATCTAAACCCTAACCCTAATCTAACCCCTAACCCTAACCCACCCCCTCCCCTCTACCCCATGCCCCCAGCCCCCCCCCCCCCCCCCCTCCACCCCCATGACCACCCACCGCCCAACCACCTCGGCCCCCCATCGCCCACCAACCCGCAGCCCCCCACCGCCCACCAACCCGCAACCCCTCCCCCTTCGGAGCGCAACCCTCTCCTTCTTCGGACCCGCAACCCCCTCCCCCTCCCTCGCAACCCCCCGCGCCGCAACCCCTCCCCTCCTCCCTCGCCACCCCTTCGCTCCCGGAACCCCCTCCCTCGCAACCCCCTCCATCGCAAACCCCAAGTACTTTTAATGAGTTAAACATAGATTTGTAATGTTGATGGCATTTATCCCGAAAACGTAGCTTCATTTGAGCGAAGATGTTGATGAATTGCGCAATTTGAGCGAAGATGTTGATGAATTGCGCGAAAATGCGAGTTGCAAGGATTTGGGGTGGGTAAATTATCGAAAACGAAGAGGGAGAAAACGCGAACGGCGGGGGGGGGTGGGGTTCTTGCGACGGTGCGGGGTAGGAGTGGGGTTCTCGATCGCGACGGTGCAGGGGACGGGTGGGGTTCTCGCGACGGTGTAAGGGAGGGGGTGGGGTTCTTCGCGACGATGTAGGGAAGGGTGGGGTTCTTGGCCACGGGGGGGGAGGGGGGGATGGGGGGGGTGGGTGGTGGGAGTTTAGGGTTAGGGTTTAGGGTTGGGGTTAGGGGTTAGGATTAGTGTTAGAGTTTAGGGGTTAGGGTTAGTGTTAGGGTGGCAAAATTGTAAATAACTCTAACGGTGACTTAACGCCCGTTACCAAAAAGGGCATTTGGTGAACAATTTTAAAAAGTTAGGGGTATATGGTGAATTTTTGAAATATTGATGGTATATGGTGAAATTCTTGATTTGTCGGGGTATATGGTGAAATAACCGATTAAAATATACATTTTATTTTTTAAAAATTAAAATAAATATATACATAAACATATCCTTCCAATAAAACTAAAACCCTCCCTCACCCAGGAACCCTAGCTGCAAATCGCAATCACATCTCATCTTTCACTTTACTCTCACTCTCTCAGTCTCTCACTGTCACATTGTCACTCTCTCGTTCTACGCTCACTTTCTTTCTCTACTCTCAGTCTCTCACTATCATAATGTCACTCTCTTTATTTATATTTTGATAATTGAGACTTTTGGGATGTGCAAAATCTATGTATTGCTATGGAATGTGAATATGTGATATTATGTATGCTAATTGCAAATTAATATATAAAATTGTGCTTAACGATTTTATATACACGTGAAAATGTAAGCGTAATTTTTTTGTATTGGACCCATTCTAGACCCTATACCCCACCCATACCCTATCGGACCCTACGGGTACGGGTAAGGGTCCTAAAAAATTTGCCCTTTGGATACGGGTAGGGTATGGGCCTACATCCAAAAATTAGGATATGGGTACGGATCTAGCCTTACCCTACTCAGAACCTACCCATTGCCATCTCTAGCCAAAGTATTGTGAGAAGACTGATATGTAAAACAGTAAAAGTATTAGAAATTTTGGTTTTCATTTTTTTTAAAGGGATTTATGTATATGATTGTGATCTAGTGAGTTCTGAACTTGTGTGACCTTATTAATCCGGAATAATTAAAGAATATTCGTAGGCACGTCGCTTACTAAATCTGGCATGGTGAGCCACTTGTAAGAAATTTACATAGGTCATGTTGTGCTCAACTTATTTTCAGTCTTTATAAGAAGAAAAAAAACATAAGTTTAGATAAGTTCAGGTAAGCTCTGATAAGTTCAATTCAGCAAATACACGGTTTGACTCACTTACAAAATAAGATCATATAAGGTCCAATAAGGACCAATAAGACCTAATAAGCTCAATTAAGTTCAGATAAATTCAGATAACCAAAAATAAGTTTAAAAGAACGTGGCCTTAATAAATTTTTACTTTATAATTGTTTTGTTGTTGTTTTTTATTTATCTTCTAATAGGCACGTTTTGGAAAGGAGTAAAATGTGTTAAAATGTCACAAGCAAACTGAAACCACACGCCATTAACATGGAACCTAAGAGGATGGAGATCAATATCTCTAACTCTATTGTATAAGGAAAAAGGAGGAGGACACCAGATCCGCATAAAAAACAATATCTCAACTTTGATAATAAAAATAATCACTAATTTTTCTAGAAAAAATACAACAACAATAACAACATATGAGAAGCAGGTGATAGCTTAGTGGTGTTGGCATCATCTCTGATCTCAAAGGTCCTGGGAATCTGGGATTGAATCTCACCCTTTGCAAGAGGAATGCCTATATTCTCCCCCTACTTGCAATGGACTTCAACTTACCTTATTAAAAAAAATACAATTCTATCATTTTTAATTTTTTTCAATAATACAAAACACCCTAAATAAAAACTTTATATGATTTCGCACACATCGCGTGCATATAATAAGACTAGTATTAATTTTGCAAACTGAGATATTCCTACTAAGAAAACTTAATAGAGAAGTTATATGCAAACCTGCAAAAAAAATCCTCAAAAAGAAAGAGAAATGATCATGTAACATCTCATTAAATTTTTAAATTGATTAATGAAGTATCAAATCTAGTTCTAGAATACTCCCTCCTACCCTTAAATAGAGCTCCCATTTCTTTTGGACACAAGTATTAAGGAGAATCATAAGTTAAACCTTAGTTATATTAAATCAGAATTAAAAATTGAAATTGATACACTATTCATGAATCATGAATTGTTTATTGAGGAGAGAAAAGGTAGACCACTTTACAAAATCATCTTGTTTATAGGAATGTAGGTAATATAATAAAAAGTGAAAGGTAAATAATATTTTAATTGATGGAGTCATACCAAATAAGGAAATGATAAATTTTTTTAGGACAAATATAAATAGAAAAATAAAAACTCTATTTAGAGATAATTAACTAGACCATCAAATTTAGAGAATTGGGATATAGTCGAAGGCAAAACTCAAGATCTGAGCAAGCCAAAATCCTCGAAACAAAGGATTGCGGAGCAAAATGGGAAGAAACGGACTCTTCTAAAGTGGTGTGACTTGTGAGTGAGACCAAAAAAGGTGGAAAATGAAGGAAAAATTTTCTTTCGCGTGGAAACAGAGCCTTTTTTTTTACCTCTCATTCAACAGAGCCTTTTTTCCTCTCATTCAACAGAGCCTAGATCAAGGCATCAAGCAAGGAAGAACGCCAATTGCCATTATCTTAGATACTATCAGTACATATAAAAAGACACCTATAATTAATTACCCAATTTCTTTAGGTCAGAGTCATTACAATTACAATTTTCTCAAAGAATTTCATCCGCAGTTCATGTATACAATGTAAATAAATAGTGCAAACCAAAGACTCGCTAGTCACTAATGTATACTTCTAAAGAAAAATCACAATCAACCGAAACACACACTAACAATTCACTGCCACATATCAGAATAACTTCAATTTTCCTTTGGTGAAAGTCTCCTTGTCATGCTTCACAAGACACAACTCTCTCTCTATTCCAAGTAAACCAGAACATGATTCTGACCCCATTGTGACTGCAAAATAAAGGTATATAGTGCACAGTAAAACCAGAAGAACGAGAGCTGTTAGAAGGAAGCGGTGCCGTTGGATGAGTGCAGAGCAGCTTATGTCATTCTGTGCAAACTTTTTACGAGGCGAAGCAAAAGCACCCTGAGATCGTCTATGGGGAGAAGATAAGACATTATCAACGCCCATGTTTGATGCACGCACGCCACACCTTTTTTTTTTCTGCTGATTCATAACAGTGTACATATGTTCAGTCAGATGTTAGAAGATAATGTCTAAAAACATAATATGCAATAGAGATCTAAAAATATACATGGCAACTTTTGCAATATCATGATGCATAGTCCGCTAATACACCTGAGAACACAAAGGATTTAACTATACATAATCATCTAGCATTTACGTCACTTCGACTATTCATTTGATCTCAAATCCTCAACTCAAGTACCTGGGTCGAATACTCGACACTCTAGCATGAGTACGGATTTTTGACAATTCATTTTGGACCAAAACCATGAAATTTCTCTCATCAGTTTGCCGAGTCTAACACATGGACATGTACTAGTGTCTAACACCAATAAATAATCCTGAGTAACATAGTCAAGGATAATGCAAATAAGGAAATTACACAGTAAAGTCCAGTATTGGCACTGTTAAGTATGTTCACATAACCATGGCAAGACAATAAGCAGCAACATCCTTAACTGGGATTGGTAACAAGACAAGATACCCTCGTCACAAGATACATAAAAAACCTCGAAAGCCAAGATCTCCCAACCTACTCAATTTGGTATTTTCGTTTCGATAAAAACTTGTAGGCACTGAAGCAGGAAGGCAGGGAAATTCTTTACAACCTATGATAATTTCAATAGAATGGTTGTCTCTGTTAGATCTAATAACTCGAGCTTCAAATAATCTAGCCTGGTGGCGCTTGCCTAAAATTCAATACAGTGAGTAGCTATACATAGTGGAAGATGATAATTCAGGTCGTGGAAACAAACTTTAGCAGTTCTTACCGTCAACAACATCCAGAGATTGAAAAGATAAAGAAGATTAACCAACAGAACTTTCCCCAATTAAGCTCAAATTAACCCTAACAATCCTTCTGATCCCTAAAGTTTATCGAAATATCATCAAAACATCTGAAATTGATAATTCTCCAGCAATTCAAATCTTACAAAGTAAACAAATTAAATCACAGTAATTGACAATGATCCGCTACAATCAACAACACTTTACAAAAATCCAACGATTAAACTAAGCAACAGATTACCACATTCCACATCCATGAAAACAAAAGATTGAAAAAAGAAAAAAGAAAGTTAGGGTTTCGACGATTCGAAGTGGTACCTTTTTTGTTATGGATAATAGAGAGGAGAATGAAAATATAAAGCAACGCCGATCAGCTCGGCGATTGAGAGAGAGAGAGAGAGAGAGAGACAGAGTTAGTATATTGAAAGCGGTAGTGTCAGGAATTTGGAAAGGAGGAGGAGAGAGATTGTGAGGTTTGTTTGAGTCGGGGGGAAGAAAAATTTCCCAGGTATCCCCCACCAATATACTCAGACCTAGTCAAATAAGTATATTTCTTTATTGTATATATGGATGGATTTTTATGGGAGAAATTGAGTAAGGTGTCCCATGATCTACTGGGTTGCTAAATGACGTCCTAAAATTTCTTATTAACGCCATAAATATGTATTTTTATACTGTATTTGTATATTCTCCTTCCACCTTTTTCCTCACCTCCCTCCCTTCTTTCACCACCATTATGAATTGCACCATTGGAGCCACCACCACCAATTTTCCGGCGACACCAGCTCCTCCGGCGACTTGACCATGGACTCCCCACCACAGCTTGACCTGTGACACCACCACCAATTGATTTTTTTTTAAAAAAAAAAATTATGGTGAGGCGTCTAATATAGACGCCCCACCACCGGCGCAGGCGCCTATGGTAGGCGCCTGCACCGGTGGTGAAGCGCCTATAATAGACGCCCCACCACCGGTGCAAGCACCTACCATAGACGCCTGCACCGGTGGTGGGGAGTCTATATTAGGCGCCTCACCATATTTTTTCAAATCAATTTTTTTCTCATTAACTGGGTTTTGAAGAAATGAAATTAGGGTCTTCCTCCTCAAAATCACTGAACTCTAGCTCAATTTCTAAATTTCTGGTTCAATTGTAGGAAGAGGAGAGAGAAACTCATCAAGTCCATGGACTTGAAGGGATTTCACTATAATACAATTATTGGGTTTTCTTTTACGTTGATGGGTTTTTACCCAAGTTATAGAGTTTGAAGGAGATGTTTGGAATGGGGATGATTGAGAGCGTGGGAAAGATGTTAAAGAAGATGAGTTTTTGCTACCGAAAATCATAAGATGATTTTTTGCAACTGAAATCAAAAGATGAACAGTGTTTCAGTCGTGGTTTTCATGAAAAGAAAATCAGAAAGATGATAAAACAAAGGTGTAATGAAAACAAATGGTGAGGTACAAAATGCAGTATAAAAATATTATGTTTTTAGGGCGTTAGTAAGAAAATTTAGGGGGTCGAATAGCAAAACCCATGATCTATCTACCTAATTAAATGGACTCAAGACTCAACAGTCAAGACTTCAAGAGGTTCAATTCAGAATTGTGGTCAAATACAAACTTTTTATGCGTGGTCCCTAATTAAAGGGTAATTGACCTATTAATACTTCCTCCGTAACAAAAAAAAAATGCAACATTTGCCATTTTGGGACGTAACACAAAAAATACAACATTTTAAAACTTACTTATTTTAGTAAAAAAAATTCAACATATTTACAACAATGCCATTACTAAAATCCCTAAATTATCATTATCACTCCTTAACCCACATTACATTACTAACCTAAATAAACCTATCCCTTAATGATTCCCACCAAAATTAAACATCTAATCTATCTCCCCCCTCCCAAAATCAAAAATCAAACCCCAACCTTCAACTACCCCCATCCCCCATTTATGATCTTCAATAAATTCTCCCCCAACTTCCCAGATCAGAACCATAAATTCATCCCCCCTTTAAATTCTTCCCAATTTCCCGAAGATGAAAACCCTAGATATACTCTCCTCTTCTCTTCTCCCTCAATCACCAAATTCTCTCTCCCCTTCTCATCTCCATCTCACACTCTCTTTTTTGTCTCACTAATCTGCTCTGAAAATGGTTAACCTTGAGCCCCTTAGAAAAGTTCTTGCATGCGAAAAAGATCCAGAGAGGAAAACTCTCCTTAATCTGTGTGTTCAACTTTTTGAATCCAATCATTTCGCTTACTTCACTCGGATGTACGGAAGTGGTGAGGCTGCAAACCATTTGAGTCCCGAAGGAGCTGCGGCTTTAGGGGTAGCCATTGACAGCATAAATGAGGCGAAGAAGTTTGAGTGGGCTGTGGTATGTGGGTTGCCTGCGATGGGTCACTCGGTGTTTGAGTTTAGGGAGCGTAGATCTGGGGGAAAAGGGAAGAAACCGAAGCTTGAGTCCCCAAAAACGACGCCTAGTCGATTTTCTAAGTGTTCATACTTGCGTAAAACTAGAGGGGTTGGAGTAAAAATTGATGAGCCATCTTCACTGGTTAAGGAGAAAAAACAGGTAAATCTTGGGAATCAAGTGACGATTCCTCAATTCAAATTTTGGCATCTATGCCTTGTTCTGATTCGCTGGGTTCTGATTCTGTGGGTGGGTATGCTGGGTCTGATTCTGTTGGAGCGCATGTTCCATGTGTTATTCTGTCATCTGATTATGAGTCCCTCAACAAATCAGAGATTATCTGAGTTAAAATTGGTAGAGAAACCCATATAAGTTTAAGGCTGATCTCTAACTTTTGCAAATTTTTGTTTGATTTTTTTTGTTTTCCTTATGAATTGTTGTTTTTGATATTTGCATGTGGGGTTTTTATGATTTTTGTTGCAATGGGATTATGTTTTTACTGTTGGATGTGTTCATGTTGGATTAGAATTCATGTTGGATTAGGTTTTATTGATTAGTTTGTGTTGGATTCAATTTGTACTGTTGGATTATATTGTTGGGTGTTGTATTATTTTGTTGGGTGTTGGATTTATTTGTTGGGGTTGGGTTTATTTGTTGTGGCTGTTGGATGTTTTTGTTGGCTGCTGGATATTTGTTGTGGCTGTTGGATTGGATTGGAGGATGGATTGTGTTGGGTGTTGGATTTATTTGTTTGTTGTTGGATTATTTTGGGTGGCTGTTGGTTTATTATTTGTGGCTGTTGGATTGATTGTTGGATTGGATTGGATGATGGAATTTGTGTGTCATATGTTGTTGTTGGGGTTTATTATGCCTGAGGTTTGATTTGTTGCTGTTTTTGGTGAATTTGATTTGTGTGTATTGTGTTGTTGTTGTTGTTGCATATGTTGTTGTATGTGTTGGATATGTATGAGTCCATGTCCTTTGAGCTAGAGAAGCCATTGTTGGATGATGTTGTGTGTGTGCATGTAAGTAGAATAAAATCTCAATGACCTTTGGGAGAGGTTTTGCACATGGGTGTTCGTGTCCCTTTTTTTTCTTCTATGAGTCCTAAGTTGTTAATATCCAAGTGATGAACGGACTCAACACAATTGCTTATGATGTTTGAATTTCTCCGTTTGCAATAATGACCTATACTGGTGCTACACCATTGACATTAGTCCTTGTTGTGAACGTTGAGGTAATAAACTTTATAAATTGATTTGTGAAAAACCCTAAACCTGATGGACCTAAGGCTGTAAAATGAGGGGAGTTATGAAACTAAATGTATGCATTCAATTGGATAATAGCAACACATTTTTTTCCAACCATTGAGTCCCAATAAGAAGTGGAAAACATAGACATAAGATAACTTCTATTAAGTTGATTGTTACAATTTGGATCACAAAAAGAAGTGTAACTAGTGACTGCCATCACATAACTATAAAAAGGACCTTCTAACCACTACAGTTAACCTAACAAAAAGGAATATTTAACTTGAAGGCTTAAAATCTTGGTAAGTGAACAAAAAGGGGCTTACACATTTTAGCTTTACCTTCATCAAAAGTGGTTAAAAGGGGCAGTCGTCTTCATACTTCTTCTAATCTGCATCAACTTCTATGTCTTCTTCCATTGCTTCTGAAAAATCTGTGGTCACTACATTAAGATATGCAACAGCCTCATCAATGATTTCCTGATCAACTCAACATTCTCCTTTAGTAAACCCAACCTGTCCAAGCTAGCCTTCCCTACATGTGGATTCTTGTAGTTGTTCCCTCCCTTGACCTTGAGAGCTTCGACCATTACATGTTATAAATGAATCCATGTGTACCTAATCATATTGGGATCAAAGTTTACGAATGCTTGGTTGACTTGCTCAATCAACTCATCCAAATTTTTAGGAAATGTTTGGTATTGCAAACTTTGAGATGCCCTAAATAAAGCTAAATCTAAGATGTTGAAATTAGGAGACTGTGGTGGTTGGAATATTAGGTGAATGTTAAACCCATTACTGCTTGCTGCATTTCTAAATTTTGCATCATCATCACTTAGGTGTGGCCTTGCATTGTCTTGTTGAATGAAGATGTCCTTGCACATCCCTTCTGGCCATTTTTTTCATGATGCTTGGTAGTACATTTCTCAGCAGCATATCTCTGATTACAGCCTTAGTCACATTTTGTATTGCCTTGGTCTCAAGTGTCCCAGCTTCTCTGTTTTTGTTTATCTTCTTTGCTCTTTGCCTGAACACAAATGGGAATATTCCAAATTTCCCATCATGTATCATCACACCATGTTCATTAAATAAGGGCCTTGATGTAACACCCATGAACATTGCCTTGATCTTGTATCTTTTTGACATGCATACTCTATATGGATCAATTTCTGATGGTAGCAGATAAAATCTTCTCTTGTCAGGGTTTAAGTAAAACCATTTTTCATCAATATGAACAATGTTGTTCATAGGAATGAAGCATGGTTTGCTACCCTCTGTTGCATAGTCAATGTGCTTCAGTACCCACTGCATTCTCTCTATTTTGTGCTTGTCTGTGACTGCTAGATGGTTGTTGCTTGTGTGCACCCTTAACTTTCCTGCCTTCAGCAGCCTGAAAATCTTCATGTGTGAGCACTTCAAATACCCTGCGTATGCTCTGTAAGTACACCTCAGATGCAGGGGAGCTGACTGTAGCCACTCCTCAGAAACTTCATGTGCTTTCCTCCCTGACTTCCCTTTTTATTTTACCTGACATCAATGGCTTCTCCCCTTGCTCTTTGTTTCTCTGCTTCTTTGAAAATTCTGGAAATTGTGCTTTTATGCACCCTAATTTGTTTAGCAACCCATGAAATTTTCCCCCATGGTAACTTCCCATTTTCCATCATGCCAAGTAGCTAAAAACTGATGTAACCTCTTTGATTGTTTGTTAGATTTCCAAAAAAATTTCTAACAAATGCATTGACCCACATTTCTTCTTCAGTAGGTGTAGGTACTCCTAACCCTTCTTCATCAAGTAGCTGATCTATTCCAAAGAATGCATCTCCTTCATCCATTTTGGCTTGTTTTTTTGCTCGGATGAGGATGCTACTGTTGCTGCTGTTTTTTTTGGGTTGCAAGAAGATGAAGATGAAGTGTGTGCAGTGATTAATTTCTGATTTAACTTAAGCCATTGTGGGCTGATATTTTTTGGCTATTGGAACATTTATTTTGTTGTGGGTTCCTCTCCTTATATAGAGGGAGGTGTAATTAGGGATTAAACATTTGAATTGGTGGGAAACTTTGAAATTTAACTTAATGACTAATGTATGAAATTTAGGTTTGAAGTTGATATGGTTTTTTTCAATTTTGCATGCTTTAAATTTTTGCATTCGATGGCTCCAAAAATAAAAAATGGCGCCTAACATTTTCCAGCCAAAAAAAATTGGCGCCTTAAAATTTCTCTCCTCAAAACTTTGGCTGTTTACAGGTTTTGAGAATTGGGGGAAAATTGAAAAGTGAAAGTATGGCTACTTTTTTCTCTCTCCTAAAAAGTGAAAAGCCAAAAAAATTCCCCCCATTTTGGCGCCTAAAATTTTGCACATGGGCAACAAACCAAATGGTCCCCTTCCCTTTTTCTTTCTCCTCCTTTTCACTATTTCACCTATCTAACTATAATTACCAAATATTGACTAGGAGTCTGTGCCCATCTAAATTGTTGCAATAATTTTGTTACGGAGGAAGTATAAGTTTATAACAGCTAACCAAAATTGTGTGATATTTGTAGTGACTCAAGTTCCCAAATTTACTCACTAAAAAAAAATTTTAAAAGTTCACAAAATTTACATGGTTTCTAACTTGTGAGAAGTAATATGTTTCAAAATTGTTCAGTTTCTCGATGTTGAGTACATCGTCACTCTTTTTTAGTATATTGCTTCTTTTTTTCTATCTATTTCTCTAATCTCGTGGTTTTGTTTCTTTAAGCTCCAAAATAGATTTGGGCAGGAATCAAGACCACAACACAACTTATATTCAATATATATAACAATAACAAGTTGGAATAACCATGGGGAAGAGGTGTTATATTGGTGTTATGGATGGCAACGGCGGATCTGACCCAGGTCCATCATATCCGTTTTTAGACACGCGATCCGACCCGGATCCAAAGGGTCTGAAAAGGTTGGACCTAGATTTACGAATCGGGTGCAAAACAGGTCCTCCATATTCTATACAATTCTACCTACTTCTTCACAATTCACCAACTTTACCTTCAAATCAACAAATTACCACTAATGCATATCATTATCAACAAATTCATAAAAAAAAATCAATATAAAAACAAAAAATTCGGAGTAAATTGAGAGAACGGAGATGTCGCGAAGCTCATAGGATTGAATGAGACGAGAGAGGGGGAGGGGGGAAGTGAAGTGACGTGAGAGAGAAGAGGTGGCTGGTCGTGCTTGGCTGGAGGTGCTGTGGGCTGGCGAGAGAGAAGGGGTGTAAAAGTGGGGATGGTGGTCGTGTTTTGCAGGTGGTTGGTGTGGCGGTTGGGCAGGTGGAGTGCGCTGGCCAACGAAAGAGGGAAGATGAGGGCACTGGAGTGCGTCAGTGCCCTCTGGTAGTGGGCAGATCGGAATCCTGGAGCTCCGGCCACCTGGTAGATGGAGGAGAGAGAGGATGTGAGAGATGGGTTGATGAAATGTCTGGTTTAGGATTTTGTATTGTTCATTATGGTTAAAAGATAAAAGTAGTATGATTCAGGAAGCACTCTCTTTTTTTTAAAATAAAAAGGGATCTACGAATCCGAGTCCGGGTCTCCGGATTGGACCCGGATCCAGATCCATATCTTAACCATAGGGTCCAGATCCGATCCGGATCCATTGGGTCCACCTTACGTGTGAAGTTGCTCAAACATCTTTTTATGTTGAATTGGAATAATTTAGATAAAAGTCGATTAGGTATTATGGTTGGAATAATTTGGATTAAAGTCGATTAGGTATTATGGTTGCTTGGGGGAAACATGGCATTTTAAATAGAATTGAATTGAGGATTAGGTTTATGCTTGCTAAAAATTTAATTGGCTAAAAAATTTATAATACAGAATAAAGTTTTTTAAACGGGGAGATGATTGGCCAACTTGGAATGATGACATGTTGCTAGCTTATGAAGTCGATTGTCCAGCTTGGGATGCTTATTCATAGGTCTCTAGATTAGATTGCATAACGATGTCCTTATCATGGGATCTTGCACTAGTACATAATTGACTATAAGTAACACCCAAAAAGTGTTACTTAAAGTGTCTAAAGTGTTACAATAGCTAATAGGTAACACTTAAGTGGGTGTTACATTTGCCCGTGTTACCTATGCTATTAAGTAACACTTTTGAAAGCTTACGGTAACATTTTTACAAGTGTTACCTAAAATCTACTTATGTAACACTTTCAATACCTATTGTTACACTTTTGAAGTGTTACTCATACTTTCTTAAGTAACACTTTCTTAATAATTAGTAACATCTTATAGTGTTACTATTAACCTATAGTAACACTTTATTCAG
This sequence comes from Beta lomatogona, assembly GCA_947646795.1. Lineage (NCBI taxonomy): Eukaryota > Viridiplantae > Streptophyta > Magnoliopsida > Caryophyllales > Amaranthaceae > Beta > Beta lomatogona. The sequence continues at coordinate 1,990,633 of CANSNZ010001471.1, forward strand.
CATTATGTATCACTTAACTGCCCTTTCATTTAGCACATTGTGCATTATTAGGCAACACTTTTTCCCATTCATGTAGCACTTTGTGAGTTATAGGTAACACTTTTCTTTATTAGGAATTAAAATACCGCCACCTCATGTGTCAAAGTCAAATGTTTGCCCTTCACCTAGATGGATGAACTGGATTTGACTTCCTCTTTTTTGAGTGGGGACATCTAGAACTCTAACTAGATCTGCGAACCGCCCTACCTTATATAAGGACAGAAGGGAGAAGGTTGTGAAGGTGGCCTCGTTATCTACATCTCCGGTCGGGAGAATAGAGGACCGACCGAGACCCGGGTTTCAAGATGGCTTTACAACAGGTGTGCTGACTTGACCCGAGAAGATCCGATTGCTTGTGCTTATGTACCAGTTCCTATTGCTTACTAGCCTGTTGTTGGAGTTTCATTCTTTTGAGTAGTGCTAAGCCCTTAGAGTTTCCTTCTTAATAAAAAGGATTACGATCAACCAACATTTTTCGAATTTTAAAAAGAGTCAGAAGAAATGGTTCGATCCTCTTATTTTTCTTTCTCGAAAGGTTTTACGGGATTCAGCCAATTGTTTTGATCGTGGGATATCATTGAGAAATAGGAATCCGTGTTATCAAAGGATTTCCCGTGATTATTTCTAGTATGGAATGAGTCAATCATCCACTTTGGTATCTTGTTGAACAAAGGAAGCACTTAACTTAGGACAGCCGGTTTCAGTTGATTGGATACCTCCAGTCATTCTCTACCAATTCCTTTCAAAGCGAGGAATTCAAGTGAAATAATAATAATGAGAGGCTTTTTGTCCGTTAACGGTCATCTTACCTGTCTCCTACGTATTGCAGGGCGTTTACTTAAAAATAGAAAAAAGGGTTTGTGTGTAGCGCGTGGGGCCATGTCTTCCGAACGATCATCATTTGATTGATCAATGGGCAATGTAGGTCCTACAACTCTCTCCCCAGAGCCTGTCCTAAACTTGAAGTACCCCATGGTCAACATCTTTCCTATTTTGCGCATGCCGCAGAGTGAAAACTCCACATCTTTTGGATCAGTAAAGTAGTTGAAGCGGACAACTGGATTGACCCTAACATCAGTATTCCTTATCCCCACCAAAAGCAAGTTATCTAGCCCATTCTAAGTAAGTGTTCAATAGCGCAGACTATCACCTTCTGGGCATGGTCCAAGCAAGAAACTTTCTGCAGCCGAGAATACGCGGTTAAGGTAGAAGATATCAAGTCAAATCATTAGCTTCGGTGAACAAGATACGCGGCAGCTGGTATAGATGAAGAAAGGCGGGCCGCTTGAAGGGGACGCCTATTCTCTTAATAGGCGGCAAAGCGGAATAGAAAAGGGGCCGAGCTGACTCCAATCTTCCTAACCGCGCGCGGGCCGGGCCGGGTTTAGAGTGCGTGAAACTCATCCCTGTTTTGCTCATCCCCTTCGTCAGCTGTTTGATCGGGGTCCAACTTCAGTGATGAAGCGAAAAATCTATTGTAAAAAGAAATGGCACTTCTCTTTCTTGCCTTTGACCCTGCTACAGCTAATATTTTATTTGAGGAAGACGTTCGTAGATAGCAAAAAAAGAGAGGAATCCTAGGCTCTTATCGGCTCTTCAAGCAAGCGCGATAGCTGAATCCAGCAAGCCATAAAAGAAAAGCGTTATCGGATTTTTCTATCCTGTTACAGATTCTGTTAGCAAGCCAGTTTCATTATTGATATTGATTGACAGAGAGCAAAGAACTAACCGGTGTTAGCAGTCTTTCCGGTCTTGCCAAAATGAAAGAAAGTCAACGCTCCGCTCCATACTTTCGCCGATTTTCAAGAAAAAAGTAAAAATTCCCGATCGGGTGTTCATAATCTGGAGTAAAAGGATTCGAAACCTTTGCATGCCGGTACCAAAAACCGATGCCTTGCCACTTGGCTATACTCCATATACGGCCTGTTTTGGACGATATGCACTGTGGAATACCGAATCTTGTAATGATGTTCTTCCAAATGAAGGATCTGACTTGCCTGGCTTCCAAATGTCCTTCAAAGTCTTAGCCTATGAAAGGAACCTATTCGCTCGAAAGCAAAAAGAGTTATGGATACTTTGCTTGGATGCGTTTGAAAGCCTCGAGATGACTTGCTTGCTGAAAAAATGCTTTCTAGGTGTTCTCTCCGGGTTCAAACCCTGAATGCCATACCTTGCGGAAGGCGATTCACGAGAGAATCGCGCACAGTTCTGTTTGACCGATCTTTTTTTCCTTTTGGATTTTTTATGCTCCTAATGTTTTGGGGCATCCCGACAATTATATACCTGCTAATCCGATGCTTTGCAGCAGCTTGTTGCTTGGCCTTAGTCTTTGGCTGATCTCACACTTCAATAAACCTCTTCGTACTTCGATCCAATCAATCGATCGATCAAGAGACTAATCTCTTTTGTAATCAAAGAACCAGATGAGTGGACCTTTCGGAACCAAAAGCAAGAAACTTCCTTGAAAAGGACAGAAGACAGAGGACATTCTGCCCGAGTCCTTCTTGAAGAAGAGTTCTACGATAAAATAGAAAAAGAGTTGGCCCCCTGGGACCAAGCAAAGAGAAAAAACCGTCTTTGACTTGGATCTCTCCCTCTTTCAAGTTAAAATTATGTACAGTGCAACGTCAACAACAAGACGGAGGAGTTGTCACCTCCTATAAGCTTGAGACGAAGGTGGGCTTCTTTCGTACGAAATCGCGACTTCCTCGACGAAAAATCTCTCTGATGAGGAGAAAAGTCAGAAGCTCTGGGAATGCAGTCGACAGCTTTGATAAGAATCATCGAACTAATGGACGGACCGCAATGCAAGTACTAGAACTCTTGAAATAGAGGTATGTAATCGCTTATGCGAAGCTTGAGGAAGGACCTACCGACCTATTTCGAGAGCAGCTATTTCTCCTTCTTCTGAGTTAGCCTTCCCTTTGAGAACCTACCTCTTTCTAGGAGCGCTGGAACTTGAGTACCGAAATAGAACTACGGATTTCTTCCCTTGCTTGACTATTACCAAACCCGAAAAAATTTAGATCTATTATATCAAGCGAGTTTGGTGTCCTTCTCTTCCTTCCCCACCTCCTTCGCGCAACTCCTCGTCCAGTAGCGGGGAAGGGGCCTAGAAGTGCCTAGTCCTACTCTAATTAGTAATTTAATAAAAGGAAAAGATCCTCATGTGGGGGAAAGGGGGCGACAAGCGCTCTTTTCTGCTAATCTGAAGTAAATGAATTCTATGAATCAAGAGTTTCGCTATTTGGTCAACGAAGCTCCTTTCCTTCATTGTACCGATGGTCCTGTCCTTAAGATTCAGATAAAAAAATGAGTTCTAAACCTTTAACAAGTGCTGCGTACAAGTTCCGGCCATCTAAGGTGGACAAGACCTTACAACTAGAAAAGGGGGAAAAAGCCTCCCTTCGACTGCTAACTCTTAGCAATATCCATTATTATATAGTTGCAGAAAGCTTCTTTGCTAGTTCAAGGGTTAGTTGGGTCTAAATTCTTGGAACTGGGGTCTGAAGTCAAAAGTGACTAACCATGTCACTCCTTCAGGGTGCAGTCTCTGGGAGCTTGTCCAGTACCATCTATACCTAAAATGAAAAATCAGTTCTTATTCTTAGGCGGGGAATCGTTGGAGTGAAGTGAGTCTCGAGTGAGCAGTTTCTGTCTTCACTATAAGCAATTAGAACTATGTGACCAAGTCGTCAGTATGCACCCCTATGTCGCAGTTCTTCTTTCAACCTTCATTCTGTTAACTGCCCCTTATTAAATTCAGGTTAAAATCTGCTCATATCTTTCAACCTACTCGGCATACTGGGCTGCACCGCATAGCAACCAGCAACGAGACCTTGAAAGCTGCTTTTTCAAGTGTCAGTAGCGGGACGTTCTGTCAATCGGGGAAGGTTTTTGGTGACAACACCTGGAGATATCAGAAGTGAGAATGCTGACATGAGTAACGAGAAATCCTGTGAAAAACACGATCGCCTGCCAGTGGAAGGCTTTCTGCTCCCCGGGATTGTAGCCAGGGATCGTCAACTTGTGATATAATCTGTCTATACCTTACTCGGTTTAATCAGATTATTCAGTAAGATATGGTTTGATGTTTGAGGCTTCGCTTCACTATTAGCTAGGTGCAGGTCTTTCCCCCTCGATCTAGCAATCTTGCCCTAATGATGGCCTTTTTGATTTCATTCGTATTCCGATTTTTTTCAAAGAAAGGGAAGCTGGCGGGGCCCCAGTTTAAGAGTAACAGACTGAAACGTAAGGTGACTTTTAGACTCTCTTCCAGAGATAAGCGAGACCGTAAGAAGACTGAAGTCTCTACTTTTGTCCCCTTCTGCTATGCCATTTGATTGATTTGATTCAAGTTCCGTGCTGCTCGCTACTCTCCGAGGCCAAGGACGGGGTCGACCCGTCATTCCAGGATTTGCAGTAAAGAGAAAGTTTTCGCATGGGCTCATCATCTGATGCAGAACCGATGCGAGAAGGATAAGAAATATGGGGGAAGAGGAGATTTATAGCTTTCAAAAATCAGTAGAAAGGAAAGAATGCGGGGAACTTTCTCTGATAGAGGCTCGCTTCGCTTTTGTTGCGGAGCTTGCTGCTTTAGTGAGGGGGCCCCATTTTTAGACATACTAAAAACCATGCCTTTCGAACCGAACGTAAGGCCCGTCTTCCAAATCAAAAAACAAATGGACTCGTTGGGAAGAAAGATGGAGTGCGGCCTGGTGGTTCCGATCCTACCCCGAGCTTAATAAAGCTCTCCTGAGTTCCGGGTTTGTCGTCTTAGTCATTTTATACCGCGGCAACCAATGCCGTCTTGTCTTACTGAGCTAACAGATATCACATTCGAGATCGCGAAAATGCGATTTCTTCATTGCACCTTTAAGCTAAAGAGATCCTTAGCCAGGGAGTCTTGCATCAGTAAGGTTCATTGGTCACTTATGATATTGTCAAAAGACAGAGTTCTCTTTCTCTTTTCAACTGAGTTAATTCTTTTAATTAACAACTGTAACTTAATTCTTTTTAAGAATTCTCCCCATGTGGCCCCCCCTTTCCGGCCTTCCCCCCTTGACCCCCTAAGGGGGAACCACACAGAAGCAACAAGGTTGTTGACTGCCCCTTGCCCCCTTTCTCTGCCTTTTTGGAGTACGAGAAAGGGACGGGGGCAGAAATAAAGCAACCGGAATCGTGAAATACAATGAGATCAATAATCTTCCTCTACTTATTGATCTCATACGAACTACTCGCTTATATAGAAGTGGAAGAGTATATTTTGTGAAAGAAAAAGGAGCCCCACCATAGCTGTATGATGTACAAAGATTTTCTTTGTTTTTTTTACTTTTGCTTTGGTTGAGAATAGGTCTTCTCCGTTTCCTCCTTCCATACAGAAGGAACTCCTTCTTCATGCCATGTCCTTCATGAATGCGAGTTCAGCGAACTGCAGTGCAGTTCTTGCTTCTCTTTAAGACCATGGCGGGCACGAGCGGTCTAGTGTCCGAGCCGATTGATCAGACGACTACTTATTAGATTAGTATTAGCTGCCTATCCCGGAATGGGAAGTCCGAAGTTCAACTGTTTGCGTTCAGCTAGTTTCTTGCTCCAATTGAAGGACATCCACACTTTGAACTGAGCTTAGCTAAATGGTTTGCAGCCCAGCTTTAGAACGCCCGGCCCGGCGTACAGAGTTGAGTTCGAATTTAGTTGAATCAAGACAAATGGCTGCAGCTTACATTATATACTCCTCGCGGAAGGGAACTGCTGAAACCACTGGAAGAGATTCCGACTATGCTTCCCTCTAACGATAGAAGTGGAATCCGAGCTCTTAGATAAAAGCTTGAATACAGAAAGATAAGATCAACACCGAATGCTTGTGATGGATGGTGGTTATGAAATAGGTTCGGGATCATCTCGCATTTAGATCTGCTGTTTTTTCGGGAGGGAACAAGAGAATGAGGTTTGTTTCATTTTTAAAGAAATGCTTTTCTATGATCGACACGAGTTTTAGACAGCGTCACTCGTCAATTCTTGGTGTAAGAATTTTTCACTGATCAGGTGTTCTCAGTCTCATCCGTGTAAGAATTAGGAATTCTTCTTCCAACTCGTCCCAGAATGGGTGCAACCTTCTGGCCTTTAGGTAAATCTGATAGGTAAGAAATCTGAGTTTTCCTACGATTTTTCTTCTGCTACGTCTTCGCCTTTGACGCCTCAATTTGAAAGCAGGTTTCGTAAGTCAGAGCGATGAAAGAGCATTTTCGGGAGAAGGCTCACAAGGGCAATTGAGACCAGGAAAGAAGGCATTAGGCTTATCCCGGTCTGAAGAAAGAAGAAAGTAGACCCTGTAGAGAAGCGGCCCACTAGAGAAGACAGGAATTGAGTCAGGGGTCATGTCAGGGTTATATCACCTTACAAACCAAAAGAAGACAGGATTTTTGTGGTTTGTAAACGATCTGATAGTTTCCCCCGGAAAGGATTGTTCATGGAATTACTATCGAGATTATTCGGACCATATTTCCCAGTATCATCCTGATGTTCATTGCTATACCATCATTTGCTCTGTTATACTCAATGGACGTCTTCGACTTGAATAATCCACCGGAGACGGATGCTGCTGCTTCCGGGGATGCGCCTTTCGACTTGAATAATCCACCGGCACCGGATGCTGCTGCTTCCCACAGGAGTGTAGGCGTGACAGAATTGACGGAAGCCAAGCAGCGTCAACACGAGTCTGCCTCAGCTAAGGTAGAGTCATAGGCAAGTGCAACTTAACTAGATTCACTGCCGGTTTTGTGGCAATCCCATCCCAAGTCAAGCTTTTGGAGAAAAAGCAAACAAAAACCCAAGCATGAAAGAGTCATTGGTTCAAAAACCCTAAGGGAAAACCAAATCCCCACAACTTTGCCCACAAGGCAGCTCCCATGGTAATGCCCAATGGTGCTCACTGTCTCTAACGGCAGAAAGATCATTACTCATTAGCATATCATTTGATTGATCAATGGGAGCACTTCGGGGATAAACTTCATGGCCTTATTCTTTTGTTTTGGAATTTCCTAAGTTAAGGCAAGGGAAAGTAAGTCTTAGTTGTTCGGTAGGTGGGCGCCAAGGACAGCGATCAAAGCTCAAGCCTTGGCGGATTTCATAGTAGAGGCCTCCTACGAAGAAGAAGAGGAACCGGTTGGGGTCTGGAAATTAGCAGTAAACGGATCTGCGGCGCAGACCGGTTCAGGAGCTGGACGAAGAGGGAATTGGCCCGAAAAATTGGATTGGGGTCAAGACGCAGTCGGGCGCCGGCGGCTGACTAAAGTGCCCCCGAATCCGCGCGAAATGGTCGCCTATTACACGGCTCACTAACTCTGCCTGGGGTGCAAAAAGCATGTGATCTGTCCTTAACCTTATAATAAGCGACTACATACCTCGTTTACGTAACCAGGCCGAGACCTACTCGTTTTTCGGGGTTTTACACTTTTATACTAAGGCGTGAAAAGACTCAAGACGGGACCGCCTTAAAACCTTTCCTTTTTTTCAGAGGTGGGAAAGTTCTTTCATAGAATTATCCCACTCAAGGATTCACTTAGTATGTCGCTTCTTTCTCATTCTTTTTTTTATGTTTGCAGCTCTGCCGGACCCGCTCTACTGCTGATCGAGTCAAGCGCAGGGCTTATTCTAGATCCGGAGAACAGAGCTGCAGCAAGACCCACAGATTCAAGAGTCTCGGATTCTGTATCATAAAGAGGAGAAAGATCAGTCCATTATTTCAAACTAAATCACCCCGCGTCCTTGCACGGCTCGAATTGATTTAGGAAATCCCCGCGAAAAGAGTCTAACCGAAAGACCCGCCTCCCCCCAAACTGTACTTGCAAGTTTCCCTCCGCCGGGCCAGCAAACCATCGCGGATTCTCGAAAGCATTTTTCTCCGGATTCACCAGATTTCTGCTAACGAGAAGCCTAGGTGCTGGAAGAAGCGCACCCCTAAACTACACGCTTTGAAGCCCCTACTACCAGCTGGGAATCGGTCTGGAGCGAGAAGTTGGCAGCCCTCGGGGGGGAAGATACTGAGCTAATTCACTCCACACTCCATGAATGCTTTCGAAAATAGGAATTGAGAAAGGGGATAAAGGTTAGGAGTCAGAAAGGTATGGAAATTTTCCAAAAATAATTGAAGTAATTGAGCGTGAGCCGGAACTCAGGAGAGCTTTATTAAGCTCGGGGATGTTTCAGTTCGCTAAGTTTGAAAAGTCCAAAGAGCGCAAGACCCCGTTAGTAGCGGCGAACGAGAGCGGATTGGGGGTATTATTTCCATTTTCAATTTGTTGTTTTTTCCAAAATCGAATCAACAGCTCCCTATTTTCATCCTGCAGCTACTGTTTCTATCTTCCCCGTTCAACCCCGGTAGGCTTGTCTCTGGAGGACACTCTAACAATGGCAGATCTAGTACCTGTTGTAGAAAAAAACTTCTTCCTGCGCAGCAAAAGCCTAGTTCTCGGTAAAGCAAGCTCTCGCCTCCTTCTTACTTGCCATCAACCCTTGCCTTTCCTTTTCATCCGGTGGCCTGTAGCGTGAAAGGCATATCCTGTTACAGATGAAGATCCAGATTGAGTGCCTGTCCTGAATAGAATCAGGGGAGGGGGAATAGTTGGTTGATTCCAGTAAACGACCTCTTTTATGCAACGCGCGAGACCCTTTGGTGGGCACCTGATATCTATGAGGGTTCACCCACCCCGGTTACAGCATTCTTTTCTATTGCGCCTAAAATCTCTATTTCTGCTAGCTGAGACCTTCTTCCCTTAGCCTGGGAGGTAGGTTATGTAGGCGACAACCCTTAATAGGTTGTTTCGATCCCAAAGGGCAAAACACACGTGGCGGTACGGGAATTATGGAAAGCTCGAGCTCCCTTTCCCACAAAATTCCCCGTCGGGTCAATTTCTCTTTACCCAATTTAAAAAGATTCTATTATGGAACCCGGAACTCGTTCAAATTAGACAGAGGACATTCAATGCAATTTCTTTTCCCCTGCGTGGTCAACCCTTGGTGGGTCAATGTGCCTCCCCCCTTGGAGCTCGTCCATTCGTTGGGTGATCCCTTGCTCTCACGTTCGAGTGTTTGCTCGTCGTTTAGGCCGGTGAGTGAGATTTATGCTCATTGCAGTCACCTCCGGGTTCTTCGCACCTGAAAGAAAGATAAACGCTTGCAGCGCCTAAACTTGCCATGGAAGGATGTTCACCTTTTATCTTTAATAAAGAAAAGAAATAAGGAAAGCTCGGCCCCAAGAAGCCATTTTTCAGGATTCGGCGGGCCCGTAAAAAAGAAAAATGAGGATCCTTCCCAAACAAAACCAGGGGAGGCAGCAGCCCGGTTGAAAACCACAGAGGAAGCACTGATCCAACCTCGGAAGGGTGCGATTCACGTTTTAGCAACTGCGCAAGTAGCAGGTTCACTGGTCACTTACGAGAATCTTTCAATTGCACTTGCATTATAGGAGTCGGGAACGAGTTAGGAAAAGCGGTTTCTCAATTCTATCCCCCTGCTTCGGGAGGAATGTCTGGGGGGTTGGTGGATTTTATATCAGAGAGAAAGCCTGCATTAATACCTTCCTTCAGCTTTCAGGGGTAGGGGCTGCATCAAGTCCTAAGTTGCCCGGAGCAAGGATCCTTTTGCCAATAAAAGAATGCTAGTGAAAGTAGCCTTTCAATCCTATCCTTCCTCTAGCAAAATCTCACCTGTGGGTTTGACTCTCTAAATTCACCAGAGGAGCAACAGCAGGGACACTTGTTCGACGACCCCGTCTCTCTTCGTTGCTGACCAGTCGAAGGCGGTTCTCCTTCCCAGTAAAACGCGACGTGTTCGAATTCTGATCGCTTTTACGCGAGAAAGGGGGACCACCTCAGTCTTATTACACGGCTGGACGCCCGGCTTTAGACGAAGCTGCGGGGGTTACCACCACAAGTAATACGAAAATTCGTGTAAAAGTTGGTAATTCTACTTTCTAATAGTTGTCTCCTCCCCAAGGTAACATTGCCGAGCGGGTGATCCCTGTCTTGGAAGGAGGCGCTACTTAAAAAAAATCCCTAGCCACTCTGTTAAGTGAAAGCTTATTTGCAGGGCCAAAAGAAAAGATATCGAGGATTCTCCTAGGAGCTTTAAACAAATCACAGAGCACTTTACCGATACCGATGAAAAAAGAAAGAGAGTTTTTAGATTCATATGTCGGGTTAAACGAGTTGCTGCTGCTTCCGGGGATGCGCCTTTCGACTTGAATAATCCACCGGTAGCTGGCGACGTCTCCGGCATAAATGCAAGGAGGATGTATAGCTGATATAGGATCTTGTGGAACAGGATTTGATTCTGCAGGCGGTTCGGCCCTCGTCGCTTCTTTCTGGCGACTAGCTTCTCAAGTGGGTGGCTTGGTACCTTACTACTTCCCTCCGCCACCCTCACCCTTATAAGCTCCTTTGCCCTATGCCTTTAGTCTGCTTTGAATGATCATTTCACTCTTCGAAGGTGAAAGACTGAATGGGCTTATGACTAGCAGCAGGTTCGGCATCTACTACAAAAGATAGCATTCATTAAGAAAATGGGTGGATACCTCGGTGAGTTTTCTGGGACCATGTCCCATCAGTGATGGACCTCTTAACCGGTTGGTTTTGGAATGTCTATACATGTGTCACATGAACAGGTTACAAGGAAAGGATCTCTTTAGCTTGAAGGTGCAATGAAGAAATCGCATTTTCGCGATCTCGAATGCGATATCCGTCTAGCTCATGGGATACCGGTGGTGAACTAGAGAAGTTGGCGGTAGCCCTCGGGGGGGAAGATAAAAAGAGTTGGGAAGGACAACAGGGTTTACCATTTTTCTTTATTCTGCAATTGAACTTGTTTAAGAACTAGAAATAACAATTATGGATTTTTGACCTTCATCCAACGAACCATGGGATTGAAAAAAGCATGACCCGAATGCGAGCGTTGTTCCAGAGAGCTGGCTGAGATGTTATGTTCTATGGGCCACTTTCCAGTTTCTAGCTTGCTGGTTGCTGAAATCGTGCCAGTTTATGTTTTCCCAGTGTTTTATGACAACTTCCGGACACTCATGCCCGATCGCAAGACTGCCTGTTGAACGTCCGATGGCAGTTTCTTTGATGGAGATGTCCTGGTGTCAGCAACGGGAGCAATGAGAGCAAATCTGGTAAGATAATGCGGGGGTTTCATCGAAACAAGACTTTGGTTTCCGTGTACGGTATGTGTGGATTGTTGCGCAGAACGGGGCTTGACTATAAAAGTAGTGAAATGGCAAAAGAGGAAGTCTAGAGGCCCTCTTTAATACATTAAGAAAAGATGTTCACAGGGGCTAGCAAGTCAAATCAGAGGGGAGTATGAAGCTCGAGAACCATTATGCAAAAATATCTGCAGATGATCCAAGTTGGCTATTTTGTAATTCTGTCGCAGCAACGCTTGTAGATTTGCGAGCTGCTGAATTACAATTTCCCGGGCCGCCTCCTGGGCGGCCGGGTCTGCGACTTTTTCACAAGCCGAGACCTACAACAATTATGGATTTTTGACCTTCATCCTGCGGTTCGGCCCATGCATGCAAACTAGTCTACGCCCAACCCGCGCCTGCAGTCCGACTCATGCCATCGCTCCAGCGTTAGAGCTTACTAAACTCTTTCATGTTATCTTATCGTCAATAGGCACGCACCTCTTTTTTTTAGTCAAGGAAAGGCGCTTAAAGCAGCTTTTGGAAAATTTGCTCTTCAAGATTCCAGAAAGAAAAGAGAGATTTGTCAAGTTCCTTACTGAAGGAAAAGCTTTAGGCAGTTTGATGAGTGAAGAGATCACAAGTTAATG